>OY735229.1:32361021-32406021 GCA_963457665.1 Thysanoteuthis rhombus | reverse complement strand
GTGGGGAAGTAACGAACCGAACCCTTTTATTGACCGCACTCCTCTTCTTAGCATTAGTAGTATTATTATAGTCTCACACTGGGATTGAACCTAGAACCATCAGATTACTTGCTGTAATTTTGTCTGATTCTGTAACCACTGTGCTATGTTTCGATAAAATAAAAAGAGATTCTTTCTTCAAGATAGAATTAGAATAGATTGGTTTCTGTCTCTTTTGACTGAAAATAGAAATGTTTCTTGTTGTTGTTTTTTTTTTTTTGTTATGCAACGATTCTTCGTTCAATTGTTAGAAATACCAAGTAATATGTTGGTCTTCCTGTCAATTCTACTTGGAACAATACCATTCTTCGATGATTAAGTTATCATACCATCAACACTATTTATTGTACATCAGGACGCTGAAAGAACTCCCCATACTAATTTATGGTAATCATAAACCGTCAAGTTATACTGTCACCAAAACTATCAACATATGTATTTTTTGTTTCTAAGTTGCTCTGTCTGATATTAACTCCATCAACAAAGATAAAGGAATAATTAAACTCTGTAGACAGACGGTACTGTTCAACAATCAAGAACAATGGACTCAAAAAAAACGCTGTCTGCGGTTTTGATGTTTTTATTGGTCGTCTCGATTCAGCCGAGATGTCGGACCTAATCGGTTTTGTATATTTTGTATGACCTCACCAGAAAACTAGACTCTAAAAATATAGGAATAAGCTGGGATGATGGCCTACTAGTTGTAGCAAACTGCAGTGTATAAAAATGTGAAAAAATTACAAATGCATCCTAAAAGAAATGGAAAAAACCGAAGTTTAAAGTTGAAATAAAGGCTAATTTTAAAATCATACGTATTTCGATATTACATTTCATTTGAATAATAGCACCTATAAATCACCCAAAAACAATCTGTAATTACAAACGTTTACATTAATTCTTACCACTCGAACCTAATGATTAAAGAAATCCTCGAATTGATAAAAACCAGACTAAAATATTACTCCTAGAATGAAACAATATCTATCGATGATACAGATTAATATACAAAAGCCTTGAAGGACAACAATTCCATCAAAACTACCTTTGAATATGATAAAAAAACTAAAATCAAATATATAAACATAGCAACGACAAACAACTGCATGTTGGAAAATCATCTGGTGTGCACTGCTATTCAAACTTCAAGTAAAAAAAAAACTTAATAAAAATATTCATCCAATTGATAGAGAAATACTTACCCCCAAGGAACCCATTGAGTGAAACATTTAACAAGAACTAACTAAATTTTAAGAAAGATAGTTGTAAAGATGATTTTGATAATTCATAAGTGCACATAACAATAAAGTGATCAGAAATATTACAAATGGGGGGAGCATAAATTTGCAGATTGCAATTGTATGAGGAAAAACATATTCCTTTTGCTTATTGAATGTCTCAAATTGAAAATAGTACCCCAAGCTGAAATATCAACCCAATAAAAACCCTTAGAAATTAAATATTGTAAAGAAATATTACATAAGAATATCGAAACACCCTTTTAATCTTAGATTAATCAACCATTCATCATCATTCATAAATGTAAAAATTAAAAAACAGTCCTCAACTATCGACATATAACTGGGGACTGACTAATAGTAAGCTGAAATCCACTGTGAATGTAAATCATTAAAACAGACATACAAATGCCAGATTACTGGAAGCCTATGTTACCAATACATCATTGAAAAATATCAAATCCTCACTGGATTTATTGAAATGCATAAAAAACAAAAGAAAACAAAGATTAATTAAAGAGTGAAAATGAAGTAGCATTAAAATGTTACTTTGCTCAAAATTTCTACGCAAAATCATAACTCAATAACACACATATAGCTATAGTAAAATTTAACATCCATTGATAATAGATTTCCCAGCAACTTTAAAGAACAGCCCAATCACCATGATTATCTTAGACATGTGGAAACAAACGAAACCAAAAATAATTTGATTTACAACTGAGGTCATATAAAAGGAAAAGTTAACATTAGGAAAAAGATTCAAGTGAGAATCAATTACTCTCAGAGGAGGAACACACCACGAAGAACTGGTATATTAACTATACACTGATAACAAAGATGCCCACTAGATACCTTCTTAATTCATGATTTATAACTACCCACAAGCACAATGTGACCAATAAAAGAAACACAAAAGCATAACAAACAATGAAAAAAGAAAAGGAAAAGAAAATATTCATAGATATGATAAAAAGAAGATCGTACTATTCAGTAAAAAAAAACGAAAACTCTCAAAAAATGTCCCGGGAGGAATCTAAAATAAACGTAATCGTTTGCATTAAAAAATCCACTCGGCGCAAAAAGCATACACGTATCTGTGTAGCAAATCTTCACTCCATTATATAAATGTATGCACATATCACACCTACTGACCGGAAAGATAGAACCAGAAGGCTGACGATCTATACATTTTCTCCTTATTATGTCTCAAAAATATTTGTTTTTCAGGGTTTTTTTTAAATACCCCCCTCAAATGATTTCTTTTTTGGGGGGGAGGATCAAATTTCAATGTAAATATATGCTAAATTGGTCCTTTAGATTCCAAAACCTGTTTTTGTAAAATTCAATTTTTTCATGCAGTTATCAATGCCCAACAAAAGACGAGCGAATTGACTTATCTTTGCTTACTCCTTTTCAAATGTTTCACTTGATCATCAATTATATGGCATGCTTCCAAAAGACGTCAGTTAAGTGTCTGTCATTATCGAATGACAAACATAGCCCATTGCTTAGTCGCTTATGCAATTTTGGCTTATGGAAGTCGCTTTTAAGGGACGCTATAGTTTTAGTTAACATAGAAAATCTGTAAAGGCCTGCCATCAAGACTAAATTCCATTAGTCCTCTTTCAAAAAAATAGATACATTGAACACGCATGACAAATGCAGACTTACGAATTTAATGTATTTTAATGGCAAATTCAGCACACATTCTCCTATATATAGTTGTCTTTCATGCTAAAAGATTGCATGACTTGATTATTATTAGATTTAATGCATTTCATTGTTTTCAATCATGCTGCCAGAAGAAATGTCCTCACGCACCAGGTAGATGGGACTGAACAACACTGAACTGAAAGGTTTGAAACATTCCAGGGATACACTCTTCTATCTTCACAACTAGTACAAGTCACAAAAAGCAAAATCGTTTAATGCTCTCATTTCACCAAAACTAGTCTATTGCCTGCACTCTAGATGATTCAATTACGCGTTCTTGGAGACGACAATGATTAATTTCATAGGGTGAGAAAAATTGAATATTCTCTTTTGATAAGGTTTTTAGATATGAAATTCCAATCAAATAATTTTCACTTTTCTGATCCTGGGTAGTAAGTGCTATTTTGTAATTGATCATGTCTGAAAAAAAAACTTATAGAAAGTCTTAATAAGTCACATAAAACTTCATTTTTGTGTTGAAGACGGTGATTATTTGAAATTTATTTTCTTCCTAATTAGACAGCGGGTGAATCAGCACATTTCATTTCACATAAGGCAGTAACAAGATCAAAGTCGAAAGGGAATAATAGCCATTTTTTGTTCGTTTTACTCAAACCTACTCAGCAATAGTAATTGACAGTATGATTTTCTTTGTCCCCTCTTCATAACGCCGGACCCTCCCACTAAGGTGAGGGAAAAGGGGTTTAAAATGTTGCTGAAAACAATGCGTCCTGTCTACTCTCTCCAACTACGCATTAGTTCTGGTAAAAAAATTAGTAAATATTCTCTGAAAGAGAAAAGAGAACAAACATATCGATCCAAATGTTTCTATTTGGATTTACGAGTTGATATTATGTTAAACGAATATGAAAAAAAACAGATTAGGCTAGTCGTCGTATAATAATCAAAAACAGATATCGCCGACCGTTGTAAGTAGGTTCGATCCCTATTAGATCTCCCAGTGTAGACGGCAAGATACCAATTCATGCTACGTTGTATTAATGATATTGTAATAAGTGTGATTTCCTTGTTTGTCATCTATTACACTTCACTCTCTCACTTAAATGTAAATATTTATTGTTGTTAACAGTACCTCCTCCCTACCATTTTTACGTTTGGACTCATCCGCTTAAAACAAATCTGCTCTTAAATATGTTCTAAGAAAATACTTAAGTAGGAATTCAAATATACCTGCAAACAATGTTCTGGGTATGAACTAGTTTAAAAAAAAACATGAAATACAAAATAGCAGTGTTATTGGATTCTAATATAGTTCTTTTCTATATGTGTAAGGAGCTTTGGTCACATGGAAGTCCTAATATCTACACACTGAGAACTCTAATTTTGCCTACCGGTCGGTCAACAAGCCAAAAGAGCCACGGATTCTCTTTCTCTCTCTCTCTCTCTCTCTTGTTCTCTCTCTTTACCTCGCCCCCTCTCTCTTTCCCTCTGTCTCTGTCTCTGTCTGTCTGTCTGTCTCTGATTGTCCATGTCTCTGTAGGTGAGTTGGTGTCTCCAGGCGTTATTGGTCATATTTTGCGGCTACAACGTTGAATGTTTGTATGAGTACATTGAAAGACACCATCTAAAAACATATGTTGGATCTTTTTTGTTTCTATACGAGCATTTTGAATCTACAATGCCACAACATGTATACATTTTTTCGTATAATTTTAGACGAATGATCTATCTTTTGTATATTTTTCCACATAATTGGTTCTAGCCAATGCATGGGCTATGGTTATCAATTTATTCGAGATACGGATACCTACGTAATTTTTTCTAAGCTAAAAGCCGAGCGTAGTGATTTCAAATCTGGCCTCTCGATCGATTTAGAATAGTTTGTATTGATATGTTTTTGTTTGATTGTCCTGTACTTTAAAACGAAATGACATTTTCCTTCTGTTGTCATTTCTAAAATGATCTTTCCAGACATTTTGTTAGATACACGGGTTGTTTTTTTTTCTGTTTTATACATTATTGCTTCCTGGACAAATGCATTTCAAGAAATTTGGTTTTAATGCCGGTAATGGGTTCTGCCAAACTACTGAGTGACGTGTCCTTGGGTCTAGACGATTTCGTTCGTCAAATACAGTCATTCAACATAACTCCCCTCTCGCCCTTCTGCACATGCGTTGTCAAATTTCTTCTCATGTTCACATCTACAAGTGAGTCAAAATCATGGAGAGAAACATCAAGGATTTCCATACGTATAGTCTAAAAAGCTTTGACGCTTTAAACAATATACATTAAAAGAACTTTCTCGAAATAATTTTCTGTGTCACTTCAGTCACTTATTTTCCAATAACTGTTAACGTAATTTGCATAATTTTTCAAAGGTTTTCTTCTGTTTTAGATATACTTTCTCATTATGGTACCATGAGAAAATTTCCTCTTGTATGAATAATCAGTTGTTTATCATGTACCTGTTTCAGAGATTTTAAAAACAAGACGGTTATATTAACATAGCGCTCCGACAGTGTTAAACAAACGACCCCCCCTTTCAGCTATGTTTTTGATACATATCTCATGTCATACGTTTAGTTTGTTGATCTATAAAGAGTATTATCATGATTTATTGCATATGGATGCTATTTTATGCTGCACATCATTTAACCTTTTAAAACAGGATGCACTTACGTGTGTTACCCCAGAACATATCATTATACAATGAATCAGTGAATATGAAAACCATCGAAATTCACTGTTCATGCCAATTCAATTTACTGCTCAGAGGATAATGAATCTGTTGTGTCAGTTTCAATATAAGACTGTTTGCATACCAACTTATAAAACAATCTTTAAGAATACTAATTATTCAAGAAAACTTTCTTCCTCGCACACACACACACACACACACATACACACACACATATATATATATATATATATATATATATATATACTATCTCAGAAATATGTTACATATCAATGATTTGAATTAGTCAATATTTATCAACATCATTTTCTCCTCACTTTTTAACATCTGTATTATTTGTAACGAATCAAATAAATGAAATGAAGAGATATAACTATAAATTACAGATATTTGTGCATATCATTTAGATTTCTTATTTGCATAAATTAGATAAATAATCTAGATTCCATCATCTGAATAGCATTTCTGAAATCTAAATGGTTTCAGAAGATCTAAATCTAGACGAAAACATATAAATTTGCATCACTGTACAGTTCTTTTCCTCGTCATTCTCTTCTTTTTCCGGTCCCTTGCTTCCAACATTCTGCATTTTTCATTCCACCCACTTTCTCTATCACTTATGCATTTTTCTCAATTCTTCAATCTTTTGTCTTTCCCATTTCTTTTAGTCCAATCCACCCTTTTTTTTCCTACAATTTTTTTTATAGTGCTACGAATAATGTAAAGTCACTGATGATTATTTTCACTTACTGAGCTGTTGGCGTATACTGGAGATCAAGTAACAGAAACTTTCGTCTATTCTCGCCAGTTGTCTAGCTGTTTTTGGTCATGATGTTTGAATAGTTTTGAATCTTCCCTGTATTTGGCTTGATTGACTATTTGAGGCTGTTCCAAACGGTCAAACAACGTGGGCACGATCATTGCTCTAATGTTGCTAGTTTCCTTATCTTATTCTTGTTATCCATCACAACATTGAAAGAATGCTGCTGCTGCTGATGATGATGACGATGATGATGATGATGATGATACAGTCAACCTGCGGTATGATATCAATGAACATACTGCCTAAATGTCCTTCTAAACAGTGACCATGAAGCCTCACATATTCATCCCACCATTACTCCTACTTTTTGAAACTGTCTGTAAAGTCCTAGATGGAAATCACCATTGCCTGCCATGCCACGCTCTTTATGATTTTTTAAATGGTTTAAAATCTCTTTTGGAAGAGCCAGAAGTCGTAAAGAGCTAGATCCAAAGTGCATGAGGCAATGACTTCCTAAAGGAAAAAACCCTCCACGGGTTAGTGAGGAATAACGGTTGTTGTCCGTGAGTAAAATACTCGAACGTACTCAAGCCCATTCGATGACACCTCAGTGGCACCAGATATTTTCCCTGGGAGAGTGTTGATTCAGTCACGTGCAGTAGAGGCCTGTCTTCAATTTGCTACTAAATTACATCAGAGCTGCGCAACCCGTTCTCGAGATATTCAAATTTGCTAATTACTTTCCAGAGAGACATCATAAATTCCAGATATAGTCCTCTTCTTCGTTGCAACCGCAGCCTTTCTGCCGTAAAGTCAACGTTGCCTGACCTTAACGTGAAAAAGATGATTATCTCTGTTTACTTATATCTACTCTCATTGCTGGCCCCTCAGTTGCTAGCTCACCATCATCATTTATCTAATTTGTAAACTTCCACTGCGCTGGAGAAACATTAAGATACATGACATTGTGGTGTAATGCATTCATCCTTTGGCTGCAAACTGGACAGAATTCAATTCCCTGTCAACTGTGGCCGCTTGCTAGACACAGAGATCGATTGGTTATGTAACGATAATTTAATGGTGAATAAAGAGGTAAATTCTTTACTTTCGGATAAAAAAGTTGTGAGGGATGACTATTCTACCAGAAGTAATTACAGTGTACTGCTCCAGTATAAAACATAGCACAGACTCAGCTATATATATATATATATATATATATATATATATATATATATATATATGTATATATATATATATATATATATATATATATATATATATATATATATATATATATATATATATATATATATGTATATATATATATATATATATGATTCGGTTTTATTTTATTGAATCATATTTGAGATGATATTCCGCCATTACACAGTTAATGTATCATTCAACATAGACAACGTGAAAGAATAACCTGTACCGCGTCATTCTCTTCCATTTTTTTTTTCTGTATCTACGTTGTCTATGTTAAGTGATACATCAACCTTGTTATGACGGGAGATCATTTCAAATAACATTTTACAATCATTCTTTTGGATCACTTATATATATATATATATATATATATATATATATATATATATATATATATATATGTAGTAGACAGTAGCGGAGGTGGGATTATGGAAAATGATATTTCATTGACATATATTGGAAGATTTTAGACTCGTTAGTTATCAAAACGTAAAATGATAAAATGGAAAAAAATGTTGGAGATCAAATGACAGGATATAGAGTGATGATGCGTGGTTGCGATCCTTGTATATATGCAATATATATGTAAATAAAGAGGTGGGGGCGTTCTCTCTTTGTTCAGTTTCAGCCTAGTGGTTCTGTAGCGGGCATCTATTTGATATTTACTACAATTTGCTTATTCTGTTATTCGGAGTCAATATTCGTCACCCACTTAAATTTAAATATTACCAAAGTAAAGGTTCTACAGGATGATTCTGCCAAATATCATCCAATAGAGACCCCACTGATGGTATTTATCTGCCTTGTCGAAATAAGGAACACACATTGTGGACCGTACTGACTACGAAAGTATACATGATCGTAGATGGTTGTACATGTTGTACATGATTACTTTGCTGAAAATTACACGAAGAAAAGGAAGAGAGTTTAAAACCTTGAAGCTTGGAAAATCTCTGATCTTACAATACTGAATCCGCTTATATACATTTCGAGAAATATCTATACAGAAATTTGATGGATTATTGACTGAAATTCAAATACAATTTTGTCCGAGAAGGGTATCATTGAGCATTTATTTCATTTTACCAGTGAATTCGTCTCTGAGACTACGTTCAACACACTCATGCAAACGTAGCTGGTATTTTCTTATCTCTGTTTGTCCCTCCCCCTCTATGCGCGTGTGTGTGTGTATATATATATATATATATATATATATATATATATATATATATATATATATATATATATATATATATATATATAACAACATCAGTCCCCTCAATAGGGCCCTAATCAGGTTATAACCCTGAAGTCATTCATGGTATGAGGTCCAAAGCATTATCACCACTAATCCATGGCAGCCAAGAAGAAGTTCCTCCTGATTCTACCTTATGTTTTTCTTCCTCTGCAACATTACAGGAATACCAGATTCATGCAGGTGCAGTTTTTTTCCGATCCTGGAGCTTATTGATGTATGTCCTTTGATGATAATTGGCGTTTAGTCAAGTATGACAAGGCCAAATAGGCAACAAAACCCTGGCATCCAATGACAACAGAAGAATTGTTAGTGGCACGGCCACTTTTGTTTTGCTCATCAGAAAAGATCTAATGAAATATCAAATGATCGAATAACAAAATTGATCACTTGACAAAAAAAACAAATCAATTAAATTATTAAATAGTTGCTTTACCTAGTCATGACCTGGGTTTTCTATGTGGTAAAAGACATTATAATCCAAGTATTAATTTCCGTATATATATATATATATATATATATATATATATATATATATATATATATATATATATATATATATATATGTATATATATATATATACAGTGAATGGGAATCCCAGACAGTCTATAGATTTGAGAAGTGACATTAATATTCAAATGGTTCTTCCGCTTGTTTGAACTTTCTTATTATTTGCGTTATCTACATGACGTTATGGCTGATCCTATCTATTGCATCTTTTCGAGAATTCTCTCTGAAAGAAATGGGAGTATCAAGATATTTTTCTCCGGTGGTAGAAACACTTGAAATGTTGGTTTATACCTTTTTTCTCTGCTTGCAAGGCCTGGAGCTCTAGACATTGTCTCCGTCGAAAAGCAGAAACCACTTGGGTTTAACATCAGATTCAAAATAAACTGAATTTGAATCAAGGAAAAAATACAAAAATCAAACTATATTGGAAGATTGAACAGTTAAGTACAGAAGAGAAGAAATATTCAAGCCAAATTCTGTCAATATTAAAGGTTTATTGTAAAAGTTCGTATACCATTTTGTGTGCACGCATATATGTGTGTGTGTATTTGAGTGTGCTTGTGTGTGTGTATAGGTGTCTATGTGCGGTTGTATAGTTGTCAGGTTGCGTTTGTGTATCCAATATAGCTGAGTGATATCAAATCGAACATTTCTCGGTCTGTTTAGGTCATGCCTTAAAAGCTTTCAATTATCGCAAGATTGGTTTGACCTTCTACATCTTCCGGAGCATTGCTGATAATTTTAATGGATACTGCTCTGTATGTCATTATATCAACAGAATATTGCAGACTGCTGTGCTGTTCGAAGTTTCAAAACGCAAACACCATATCAATAACTAGAAGCCCATCAAATCAGCCATTGTTGGTTATATATATATATATATATATATATATATATATATATATATATATATATATATATATATATATATATATATATTGGCAATTCAGAAGTTATCATGCATTTCAAATGCCAAATTCTTTTTTTTTTTTGTAATCGATGTTGAAACGACGGGTGCATCACTTTTCGAACAGCCAGCTTATAAATTTTGGTTTTACACTCTTCTTTCATAGTACAGATGCTCGCTTTTTTTTTCATTCTCGAAGATTGATTCTGCTCCACTAAAAAACTTGCAATCCGAAAGTGATTTTTGGTTTATTTTTCTCCGTTCGATGGTTTCATTGAGATGCGATGACTTATATTGGTGTCGTGGTCTACATTCTTGAGTTCAGTGTTTTTCATCTTGATTGTTGTGTCATTGTTTTTAACGTGTTCATTTTTTTAGCCTTTTTAAATGTTTTCTCGATTGTGATTGACCATCACACAGAGAACCATGCAACAGACATATGACAGAATTATGAACATGAATATATCACAAAACAGCACAATACTACACTTTGATCTGAGGCAGAACCGCCGACCCATATGTAAATTATCCTGTCAGTTTGTACTGACAATATGCTAGAACAGATTTGAACTATAATGCATTATCCATGTTGATATTCACTAAGCTGGGCCTGCGATTTCACTAAAGCAAAAGTTTAGGGCACTTAGTGAGAATTAAAGTCACTACTACAGAAGAAATAGTCTAAAATTATATATATATATATATATATATATATATATATATATATATATATATATATATATATATGTATATATATATATAGTAGGAAGAAGAATATTTTGTTCTGCATCGGAGTTATCCATCGCGAATTGAAAGTTCTCATCTCGTACGAAAAAATGGTGTAAAAAAGCGTTTTTATTTATTTTATGGGGCTTTTCTACTGATATATATATACGTATATATATATATATATATATATATACATATATATATATATATATATATATATATATATATATATATATATACATATATATATACATATATGTATATATATATATATACATATATATATACATATATGTACATATATATACATATATATATATATATATACGTATATATATATATATATATATATATATATATATATATATATATATATATATATATATACATATATATATATATATAGTTTGCGTAGAACTAAGTACATTATTGGTCTCCAAGGTTGACTTGGTAATCACACTATGGCATGAAAGTTATATTTCATTTTCGGAATATATAATTACATTAGTGTGAGCACATGCACTTGTGTGTCTATTTGTATTTCGAATCTAATTTGAAAAAAAACATGTAGCACCTGTATTTATTCATTATACATATTTTACTATATCTTCCATTCCTTTGATAAGATTCATGTGGATATTTAAAAAACATACCATTGGAAATCAAGACGCTGAAAATACGCCACAAATCCACCGATTTGCAAATCTAGTCACAAACTTCTATGCAACACCTGTGTTCATTCATCATTCACTTCCAATCTGCTTGCATTTCTGTAATCCTTAGATCATAATACGGCAAGATTGTTGTGGACGGTATAAGCGACTTTGCTCGAACAGCCTAGAAGATTTTTGCATCTGATGCAAATCTGATGAATCCCGTGGGGATTTTTGCTGAAATGTAGGGGTCCAAACATGGGTGTATTTTGAGTAATTTATTGAACAACAAAAAATCATTGACCAATGATAATTCTCAGAACTTCTGAATGTCAAGGTTATTTTTAATGATCAATGTGTTTCTGAAATCTGACAGTAAAATAAGAGGGGTATTGAAGATCTGCAGAGACCAAAAAACACATTGTTATTACGATAGAAGTCTTATCTTCTTATTGTCCTTTCGATACGTTTTCAATTAAATTTGTGGAAAAAGAGCAATGAGATGAATTATTCATATCTATCGAAAGGACACAGCAGATACTCGCATTTTTTCAATAGCACACTTGTTTTTGTTTTTTTGTTGATGTTCTTCCCAGAAGATCAAACACGTTTTCAATTCAACATTGTGTATACTTATGGTCAAAATGGTAATTCCGTGTTTGTATTTTTCTCTCTAACATAATGGGAGATGTCATGTTTTGCATTTAACATCCATTGGATTGTGTTCTATCCGTGTGAATACTCTTTGGAAGGATCATATGTAGAATAAGCACCCCAAAAATTGCCCAAACACTGGTTGTCTCGTGGAACATCAGTCATTCCTACTGAAAGTAAACGAATTCTGCATAGAATTTATTTGCCCAATTTTAAAAAAAAAATAATATTAAGATGAATATAATTCAATTGAAATTTTTTTCTTCAGGACAAAGAAAACATAAAAACTTTATTATACAAAAAAAATGTTGAGAAAGATAGATATTCAACATGAATATAATGTATAAAAGGGTAATTTAAAAGTGATAGATAAGAATAATCAAATTATTTTTTTTGTAAGTTAACGAATTCCCAAAGTTAATGGAGTATTATAGATCGAACACAAAAAATTACATGCAAAATATTTTCTTTAATTATTTTTCTTCGCATCTTCGACTTTCTTAGACATTAAAAACATTTTGATGTGGTTATCCTTGTTTTGAATGGATTTGATAAAACGTTGATTAAATCAGTAACTAGCTTTTTTATTTACTTTTGTTTTCGAAAGAAAATGAGCTAAAACATTTTACGAGGAATTCATTTGTTCACTTTTCTGTGAGAATGGCCCGAAATACCATGAAAACTGAATTTAACAACTAGTTTCAGGATAAATTCCGACCTAATAATTTTAAACATATTTAGGAATACTTAATCTACATATCACCATTTTGGAATCAGTTTCACGGATAAGCTGTGCATCGACTTAAAACGGACGTCCTTTTTCTTATTCAAATGAATATGCCAACATCAATACGCTACCTTTGCCCCATTTCACGTGCTGGACAGAATGATGATGATGATGATGATGATGATGATGATGATGATGATGATGATGATGATGATGATGATGATGCATTAAAAAACTAAAATGTAATAGAGAGTTAAATTTATCTTATGATCTTGACGTTTCGATGGTGCTGTAATGAAATGATATTCAGCGCTTCAATTGGTCGAGGCAAAATGCATAGGAACTTATAATTAATTGGATCTAATCAGCGACCACTTAAAGTTTGAAATGGTGGAATGCTCGGATGGGGAATGGCCAGATGGTGGAAAAGCAAGAAGAGAGCATTTGAAAATTACGGTGGAGTACAATGATAGGATTTAAGCCCGAGGAGAAAACGGTTATAATTAGGACGATTCATGCAGGGAAAGATAAGGGAAGAAGTATTTGAGAAATGATGTCGAAAAGCAACGATTTAGAAGAAAAAGAAAAACAGGAACAGAAAAGATGAAGACAAGTCTGGTTAGTCACTCAATAGGAACTGTCACAGGGCCAACGTCATCTGACGGCATGCCGTGTTGGGGATGATCAACGAAAACATTGGAGGGAGTGATCAATGAATAATATCACTTTTCTTGCCATTTCTTAGGCATATTACTAAAGGGTCTGAATTTCCAACAAAAAGAAAACAAAGGACACAAACTAAGAACCAATTTTGCATGAACTTACATAGCAAACTAAACTCCCAACTAGAAATGTGAGTGGGGGGGGGTATGAGAATTGTTTTTTTTTTACATGATAACGAATAGATATGAACTTTCATGCCCTCTGATTTGAATGGTGCGGCCTATACGCGTGATACAAACACAGCCTGCCAACAAACCAGTCAGCTGAACTAATTTACAGATAGAAAGGAACATATATTTCTGGTTGACAGTTTCTGATGAAGGAGAAAAGACAGGGAAATAATGGAGAAGAACCCCTCCAAAAAAGAAGAAAAGTCGACAATGAAACGAATCAAAAATGCCAAAAATGTCCGTTGAGAGCGGTAGAAATATGATAAATGAAGAAAAGAAGAAAACACTTCAGAGAAAAGCAAGGAAATACTAAATATCGGAAACAAAGACAAGTAACAGCAAAGAAAAGATCAAGAGATATAAGAGAGAAGAGAGGGGATTTATTGAGAGCAGTGTGAAAGGAAAAACGTAGAACGATAAAGAAGAAGGAAAAGAAGGAGAAGAAGAAGAAGAAGAAGAAGAAGAAGAAGAAGAAGAAGAAGAAGAAGAAGAAGAAGAAGAAGAAGAAGAAGAAGAAGAAGAAGAAGAAGAAGAAGAAGGAGGAGGAGGGGAAGAAGAAGAAGAAGAAGAAGGAGGAGGGGAAGAAGAAGGAGGAGAAAAAGAAGAAGGAGGAGAAGAACACAAGAGCAATTGGATCAAAAAATAACGTGTTGAGAGGAATTAATGGAATAATAAATGCATTCATTAATTAGAATGAGATAAGTCCTTTTGTATGTGTAACCTAGATTTTCATAGATATGTAAGACTTTTTAAGTTGGCTCAGTAGGTAAAAGAAGCAACCACTAATTAGGCAACTGTTCATTTTATATATCACTTGGGTTTAATGCAACACAGCTGATGATCAGTAACCCCCCCTAAATTATGTGGGGTATGATTTTAGTTTTGTAGTCGTCACAGTATAAAAAAATGATAATCCTGCTTCTGAATTTGATTTTGACAACAGAAAAAAAATTCCCATCAGAGCGTTTATTTAAACAAAGTTCCTTGATTCAATCATCTTGTTGTGTTGAACTAAACGAATACTTTGATCGTCGACTGTGAATCCTAAGTGAGTCTAGCCAACCGATCATTAATCCGAATTCTTGTGACAATGAGGGTACATTTAGCGAGCAAGGATCCGGTTGTGTGGGATGCAAGGAGAGAGGGGATCCGGTTGTTGGCTCGGCTCCTTGATAGCGTGAATGCAAACAAACGAAGCGAAAATGTCAGGAAAGGTTCCCTGCCAATAAATCCTGGCTTCTGGCAAATAGCTCCCAATATATCGCAATTAGATTCGTCAATGTTGAAACACCGATGGGGGTCCGATCTCATTACTTCTGTTTAGCATTTAATATAATTTTGAGATTGATCGTTAAGCAAAGAGAAATGTTGATATTATTGTTGTCGATCCTTATGAAAAGGAGGATAGTTTCTTAAAAGAACACCGTCTACCCCTCAAAGGTTCTTCATATCCACTTCTTCCCCAATTTTCTTCTATCATTCAAAACCAGGTGTTGAACAACCATAGCCATCAAAAGTGGAGACAGAGTTTTTATTTATTATGCCTGCCTTCGTGTGTTTGTTAATCTGGTTGTACTTTGTTTATCTATGTGTTTCTGCGTTTGTGCTGTATAGCGTTTCTGGTGAACCAATTTGTCTACAGAATATAAATTAGACGTCAGTGCTCCGCTATATACTTTCTAAGGATGTTTTTCAAGCCTTTTGACGTGTCCATTAACAAAATTTTTTTCTAGAATTCATACCCTTCCCCTTGATGTTCTTTCCCTTCAATTTATATGACTTCGATTTGACACTGCCAGTGATGTTTAAAATTGAATTTCATTCCAACAATATTTAGTATTTGATGGAATTATTTTTTACATGACTTCAGATTTGAGGCTACAATTGTTCAATAACTGACTCTGATTGCGAGTTGACCTTGGTTGTGTACTGTAACGAGAACAACAAGTACGACACTTTATAAATTTGATGGAGTGAAGCTTAACATTCCTGTACGTTAATTCAAATCACGACGAACCGATTGGCGGTCGTATCTCTCATTGACTGAACTGAAACGACAAAAGTCAAATTACAGCTACAATTATGCTACGAATACAGAAAAGTTTATATCATTCTGATGAATAAATACATTTGTAAAATTAACAAATCCCCACCGTGATTTCAAATGATTAATAGCTGGCTCATTCACTGCCTGGACTAAACTGATATGTGTTACATATCTTCAAAAATGTATCCTAAACATACGCAAGGGCTCATTTTATTCTAACAGATAAATTAGAATAATCTTAGTAAAAATCACTTGCATTCTGAATTTATTATTTTCATATACACTATAAAAAGTCGACATTATAATCATCAGTGGGGAGTACGAATAGAGTTTGAACCTGCAACAGCCTAGCTTTTTTTAGATTATGTTTTTTTTATTTCCTAATTAACTGTCTATTTATCTCTCTCATTGATCACTCGATTTCCATTATCTTATGCAATCATTTTTTATTCAATCATATTTTTTGAATTTTTTCTGATTGATTTTCTCTTTTTCCTTTCTTTTTTTTTTGTACTTCATGCATTTTCATGTTCATACTAGATGTGTTGTAATTATCACTGAAGAATGAGTGAGAGTTAGTTCCAGACACATCCAGCACCTTCCTTCGTATCCACACATATTTCTGCACGGTTGTTGTCAGGGCGATCTCAATTCTCCAGCGGATTAATAATTCATTCCGTCTCGGTCTCTGTGTTTTTGAAATAGTGCTAAGTGTGCATACCTCTATTGGCAAGACACTAATTCTAATGTTTCACAGTTTATTTTGAAATTTAGGGCGAAGTCTTAATACTTTCACAATATTTCTTGGACATTATTTGTAAATCGCACAGTTATGGCTGCAGTCTCTAGGTTCTTCTTCACACATTCATTTGTGAGCCATAATATTCTTACTTTCATAAACATAGAGGTAAATTACAATGTCTTCAGCAGTATCACTCATCTTTTATTTCAATGCCAATAGGTTTTTGCTTCCTGAAGATTTTCATCTTATGACAAAATGATGAATGACTTTGATTATGCAGTGCAGAACCATGTTCCCTTGAGTTAGTGGTTTTTTGAGCTGCTTGTTTACAGTGTCAAGAAAGTCAAGTATTTGCTGGCCCCATCTGGGCTATATGAAGACAGTTCACGATATCTCGATATCGTTTGCCTGGTACCATACTTCCGAAATTCATGGAAATATGGCGTCGTTATCAATCTAGGACACGATGATTGGCCACCATAGAAAGAAAAATACCGAAAACATGGGTTATTTATTTTAGTGTCGAGTGCCATCCGATCTGAACTTTTTGCTTTCTTTACTGGTTGGTTGAACGATCTGTGTTTTATTGATATACGACAATCGGGGGAAACGTAGATTTCAAAGGATTCGAGATTTTTTTTTCGGTTAAGTAGATGGTGGTCTCAAGGATCTCCATTCCAACCAGTAGTAAGGTACATGTAAATATCATTCAGTTTATTTTGCTATGTAGTTCCATGTTTGTTTGTTTGTTTTTTTCGAATAGGATTGGTTTCTAATTGAGTTGAGAATACGAAATTCCTGTTTTATGTTTTGCTAAAAAAAAGATCTGATCATTAGAAATCATGTAATGAAACAAAACAAATGAAAATTTGAAAATCAGTTGTTGGAATGTTTGATGATAGAAATGAACATACATTAATCAATCCGAAAGGTAAGCAGTAAAAGATGTCCAACTTCCTTTCATCCATATCTACTTTTCCATGTAAAGTTTTTTACTCTGTGAATCTGAGCTCTTGGGTTGAACGTGCTTATCACCTTCTCCGAGAGTGAAATCAAGCACATCCAGCTACACCTCTTCCTCTTCAGGAGATCAACCAAGCCTCTTCTTTACAGAATTTATCGTTCATTTCGGAACTGTAAAAATAGACACTTGACTTTCTATCTCTATCTATGTTTCGATGTTTCTTCTTTGTTGTGCTGCTGTGTCGGACATGATGTTTTTCTATCAAATATATAATACAGTTTACAGCAAAGATCAAGTGAAGTATTCCACGCTTGTTCCCTTGTCGCACCGGTATGTAAGGGTGATTCAGTGACTGAGATCAACAGGGCGATTATAAATTGGATCAAACATGCCGCCCCTGCCTGATAAAAGTTAGGCCTGCTTCTCTGTCTCTCTAATATCCCTCTCTCTCGCTCACACGTTATTGCTGCTGAGGTCTGTGGTGGAACCAGGTTCGCGT
The DNA here is from genome assembly GCA_963457665.1 of Thysanoteuthis rhombus. Taxonomy (NCBI): domain Eukaryota; kingdom Metazoa; phylum Mollusca; class Cephalopoda; order Oegopsida; family Thysanoteuthidae; genus Thysanoteuthis; species Thysanoteuthis major. The sequence goes on along the minus strand of OY735229.1, from coordinate 32,387,819 downwards.
CTACATCACTGTAGTCTAACGTATGCCTCAACTTCTTTACAATGTATCACTCCACATAATTCCAAAACTATTGCGGAAAAAAACGTATTCGTTAATGAACCATAGATTCAACAGAATTTCTAACCAATGGATATTACTCACAAACACTTAATTCTTTTCATTACATAAGCCAGCACATGTGTGTTCTTTTGTACCATTAAACATACGGCAGTCGTACATTCAGATTGTAAACTATGACCATTTCACTGGAAGCAATCTCTGGTCGAAGGGGGATAACGCAAAACCCAAGTGAAAATACATAGCTAATAGCTATCCTCCTATTTTGTATTTTTTCTACAGAGATGTGCATAGTCTTCATAACGATGAAAATTTCAAAAAATGTTATTTGTTTTCCACATGAAATAACATTTTCCTGAAGTTTCCTAGAACAATATGACGCCTCAAACTTTCAAGGGTTTCTCTAAATGTTGTGGTCCTTCTAAATGATTGTCTATTATACTTTCTTCAGGAAAGTAATTTCTTCCTGACCCAGGAATTAGTCACGAATGCATTACCTTCTCCACTGTTGACGATATCTCTAACTATATTGGTTAGTTGATATGCTCAATGATCTCATTTGATATGAAGTTCATGTCCTATTAATGTGTTCAGTAACTTCTGGGTTATATTAACATGACATTCAAGTTTGTTTTTTTTTTCATTAATATCTGTCATCTTTGTGCGGAAATTAGCAAGAAAACCTACAGTGATTTTCTTTTAGTTTAAACCTTATGATTTGTTGAAATAAGCAAAACCAATTAAGTTTGTTCTTCTTGTTAACATTATTATTCAGCTGAGCTATTCAAAGTATAAAAATATATATACTTATAAATTCTGTATTATCTTGAAAGAAAGTGCTGAATATTCACTTTCCAACTGATTTTCCCCTTAAAAATGTAAAAGGTACAATATGCAGAGGAATAGGGTTCAGAGAAAATAGAGTTGATCAAATGGAATATTCAACACACGAAATTCTGGGGGAAGTTGAAACTTTAAATAAATTTCACATAAAATTTTGTAAAAAGTACAACTGCATGTTTACATCAGTAAAACTGAGGGTCAAATTCTAATACCAACCTACGATAACAGATAAGTTCTCTTTTGAACATGAGATTGCATGGTATGAAATGTTTAAATGACGTTTTCTCTTGCTCAGTATTTGCTTATTTGAAATAAGTTTTGAAAAGTGCTGGATATTGAGCATTTTCACAATTCAATTATTGTTAACAAGTGTGTAATTCTACGCACATGTCAATTTCGCTGACAAAAATATTTTTTACAGAGTTTGGGCATGTCCATACGATCTTTACTAATAAGCCTTTTCTTATTAAAAAACCAATCATTGTGAACTTCAAAACAAGCGCCAAAAATCTTCATTTTATATTTTGCCTCCAATTTGGGTTTAGAGGGCTATTGTTTTGGGGGTGAGGTTGGCGAAGAGGCCCAGTATCATATTATACCGTTATTTTGATTGTTTGTATATACGACTGCTCTGGATCAATGCTCACACAACCTCTGCTTGTGCTGATAGACAGGTAGGCACAGGTACTCATTCTGTAAAGCAGCAACAGAGCGATTGCTTTTGTCCTGAATCTGGTTCTTAGCTTCTGTGATTCCTTTTTCTCTCCCTTCACCCAACTTTGCAATGTAATGAAGAGGATGGAATAAAAGAGGAGAAATTGTGCTTGATTGAGAAATAGGACTCACCTATAACTGTTATTCATTCATTACTTCTCCGTCTCAAGTTTGAAGCCTAAAAAATAAATTATAGCAATAGTTGGAGATATGGAGACATTTCACTTTTTTTTCCTTTGCATGTTCTTATAGCTAATATATACATATAGCCCATCAGTAATGAATTATTTTCACCAAATTACTAACTTTTATTGCTGAAATGTACAAGCGAATGTAATGATGCTATCTTACTAGTAAACAAATGCGGGATTTCCTGGTGAAAAGTAACCTTCCCCTACCTCACTTGTCTTTGAGAAGTTTGTCTAATATATGTACTATTATTCTGCATTCAAGTATTCTCATTTTTTTTTCTGTTTCTTTTTTCTTACAGGTGAGTCTCATGCTTCTATTTGAAAGCCAATTTTGATAAATGTTTGGAAATTTACCAATATTCAAAAGGACTTAATCGATGGATAGGTAGGAAGAACAACATTTTTTACCGATTCTTTTTCTCCCTTCCTTCTTGTCTTCATAGGATTTGGGGATTGAAATACAATAAGACAGTTTCCATTCCAAAGGCACTTATTTGGAAGCACTGGGTTTAATTGCGTTTAGGGCAGCCTGCCATTATTGTCATTGAAAATAATTTTCTGTCCGACTTCAAAGTATTTTGGTTGATTCTTTTCAGTGTTGCCAACTTAAATATTTCGTATGTATATTCAGATAATTGGATATTTATGTCTAAATTTAGACGATTCAATATTTTTCATCTAAATTTGGATATATCCTGATTTCTTGGAGATTTTTTTGGAACTGCTGATCAAAAAACAATTGAGACTACTCTCTGCAATGCTTTCTTTGCTGATTAATATATCATGAAAACTTCGCACGCGCGCGCACACACACACACACACACACACACACGAACACTTTTCTTTAATTAGTTAGTAGTTATATAGTTAGAAGGTATCCTTAGCTTGTAAAAATGAATCAACACAGTAGATGGTGTGTTCAAAATCAATTTAGCTTTAGTTTACCCTGTCGTCAAAAATGACGAACCTATCAAGATAATTTTGAAATTCTGCTATTCTTCAAAAGGATATCGAGAGTTGAATGTTCTTCTGTATTATTTTGTTAATTTTCAAACCGACTGAACCCATTATCTTTAAGCATTTGAAAAGAAAAAAAAAGCCTAAAAAGAGATATTACTCTATGATCAGTATTTCTCAAGTTCCCTGTCGATAAATGTCACAGACAGAAAATATCGACTATCACGTGGTATATTGCATAAGTAAGTGAGCTTAGAATCACGTCAGACGAAATACTAACCTTTACAGAGCTTTTTCTTCACTCTAACCTTCTTTGCCCAAATCGTCCGTCGGAAACAGTCGAAAAATAGCTGTCAACAACACGGGTAACATGGGTTTCAATCTGGTTAAACTAGATGACTATATATGCATCGTGCACTCAGACTGTGCCAAAACAGCCACATTACTGAAAACTTTGTTTATGTGTATATATATGATATATGTTATATATAATATATATATATATATATATATATATATATATATATATATATATATATATATATATATATATATATATATATATATATATATAATATATATAATATATATATATATAAATATTCATATAATATATATATATATATGTGTAATATATATATATATATATATATATAATATATAAAATATATATATAATATATATATAATATATATACATATGTATATATACATATATACATGTATATGATATATATATATATATAATATATATACATACATATGTAAACATATATATACATATATACATATACATATGTATATACATATATATATGAATATATACATATATATATATACATATATACATATATATATATATACATATATATATATTCATATATATATGTATACATATATATATAAATGTATACATATACCTATACATATATACATATATGTATACATATATATATTCATATATATATATGTATACACACACACATATATATATATATATATATATATATATATATATATATATATATATATATATATATATATATATATATATATATATATATATATATATATATCCTGGTTTGTGCCTTTTTCAATTCCCCACCTAATATAGTTTTTTATCGAGACTTTCAAGTGCATACTAAAATGATCATGTAGTTCGTGTCACGCTTATCTTTTTGAAAATTCAGACTTTCTTTAATGATCACAATCTAACGTAAAGCAATAAAAGTAACTTATAAATTGATCAGCTTATATTGCAATCGTCTAGTTGATAACTTCCAACACAACATGCTGGGAAAAAAGACATTGGTCACGTAACAGTTCCTCCTTAGTGACTAACTGGAATTTTTATCTTTCGTTTATTTGGCTTCCTCGTCTCCTTTTTCATCCACTCGGTTCGATTGAACTCATCTTCACATAAACACGGTTTTTCAATCTTTGATATGTTCTTCCGTGATTTTTTTTTTTTTAAGGAAAAAAATGAGGCTGGGAGTAATGCGTCTGCCCTTGCTGTTGTAGTATAACTCCACAGAAAACATATTTGTACGCTACTCGAAAATCTGAGAGAATTTCTTGTGATTTAATCAATTTCATTGAAGTCATGAAAAAAATCCGTAAAGATATCAACAGATGGAAATGATGCGCGAAAACAACAGTCCAGCAAAGATTTGACGAGGGAAATGAAGGGTTCAAGTTAGACAGAAGGAGAAATATTCAACGAAATTTCAAGTTCTTACTTCTACGTAGTTTGAGACTGAATCGCTAACTTCTACAACTAGTATTCCCCCCTTTACCAACCGGCCTCTGTGAGAGATTTGATGACTTCCAGTGTCACTATCAAACCGTCACTTCACAATTCAATCATCCCTGCAGCAGCCGCTTTTATCATGGGATCTCTGTTCTGAGAGTCATCCAATGAAAATAGGGAGCCACTTTTAAGCTCCATGCTCATTGGATAGGCGAGTCAGAGCTCTCCGTAGGGGAGACTGTGATTGGCTGATCAACCTCACTACCAGTTCCTGCGAAAACTTATGATTACTCTTTCATAGTTCGATATGAAAACATGTTTCAGTTCACTGTGCGTACAACACACATGGGAACATATCATGAAGAAAATCATTGGGCATGGATTCAGAAATTGTTTACTAGAGCTTTTTGCTGCACTAACTTATAAACAGGTTTGGATTAAGGACCAAGTTTTACGATTTTGTCTTTTGAGGTGATCACAACTATGAAAAGCAATTGCTTCAAGTTAAATTACCTGATTCAATAGAATGGTTTCATGGGTCTTCATCTCTAGACATCCGAATGTTCTTGAACGGTAAACAATATTACACCAACTTTCCGTATAGTTTTTACACGTATTTAGCTGCGTGATAGCGTATGGTGGAGGGAAATCGGTGTTCAAAGGGATACACACAAAAATCCATCTATAATGGATCTTCTTGGTCGTAGAATCGATAACAAGATAATTTGGTTCTTCGAGGATGTTCGAATTATTTCGAAGATCATCCCAGCCGATAAACTGATTTCTCTCGAGGCAGCACGAGTGACAATTTGACAGTCTTTTTGAAAGACTTGATTAATAACGGTACTGCCGAAAAAAAATGAAAGATGGAAGATACTAACAAGGGCAATAAAAAGAGCAAAAGACAAATATAATAGATATCCGTACCTCACATAATTGTATCACAGTAGCCCGTTCGTGAACCAAAACTAATCATCTGAAGAAGTTATAAAAAAAGAAAAAAAATCTTTTAGCTAAAGTTTCCAAAAAAATACCTGTTCAAGATTTGGGCATCGTTGGTCCAAAATGACTGTAGAGACACCAAAACCACTTTTTTTGAAAGAATTAAAAAGAAAACTTTTGTAAATGGTGCCTTATATTGTATTAATGCAAGTCTCAATGGTTTTAACCTTGAAGATGTTGCCAAGCGCTCTGGGAGAATGAAAATAATAGTTTTCAATTTAAAAAAAAATATTGTAAGTAGTAGATCGTTGAGGAAAATAAAGTATGATACTAAAAAATTAACAGTTTGATTGACGATGTTTACTACGCTTAACACTGAAGAAAGATGGCCATGTGGCAGGAATTTTTAGGCAGAAAGTATTGACTCGTCACATTTGTCATAAGTCTTTGTGCGTAAAATCTATTGTTGATGGCAGGAGTTGGTGAAGTAAAAGTCTCGGAATCTGATGCTGAATCATTGATTTTCCCGATCTCCCGATATGTTTCATCTGAAGCGGAGAAAGTATCTTTAACAGGAGGGGAGACCCAAGGTATTAGGAGTGAAATAAGTGTGCTTAGATAAAAATAAACCAAACCCCAACTACATATAATGGGTTTGAATGCACCGTGCAATAGATACTCGACTTGTGACGTCTTAAACGTCGTGTTTGGATTAGTGATCTGAAGTGCGTTAGAAACAAGAATAATTTGTAGATTTCGAAATAAAATTGACACATTTAGAACAATAATCCTTTCCCAATGATCCGCAAATCAAAATATGAAATAATTGGTTTCCTCAGTTGTCAACACCATGGAATTTCTGCTGGCCTAGTTATTAAATAATGAATTATGCTATGGAGAAAAAATAATGGAAAGAATCCGGATAAAATCAAAAGTAAAATATCTGATGAGTCACTCACTATAAGCAGCATGCCGTATTTGAGGTGATAAATTGAAAAATCGGAAATAAGTGGTGATCAATGCACATCACTTCTTTTGTTTTTTCTTGGGCAGTGTTTATTGGAAAAAAGTTGGATTTTTTTCCCCCAAAGTGTGGAGACTGCTGGAGCAATCTAGGATAAACATACATTGCAAAGTGATGTCTCACTAAAAACATGTTATGGGGTTCCTTTGAAGGGACAAAAAACGTTTTTTGAGATTATTTTCAGCCCTCTAGCTCCATTGGTGCGGCCTGTGCGCGTCATGTATACATAGCAAGCCAGCCATATAGTCAGCAAAACCAACTTGAAAGCTGAATGAACCTAAGTTGACATTTTCGGTGACAGCTTTGGTTGTTAGTTTCTAATAATTACAGGAAAAAAAAAAGAAAAGAAAACTTGAATAAAGTAGCCAATAGAGGGTGGGAGGAGAGTTATAATGGAGCAAGATGATTATTGTGAACAAGAGTAATAGGAGGAGCGGTGATAGCTAATACAGCTCCAGGCAATGGAGACTGTGATAGAAAATGAAATTCGTTTACAAGCATTCTTTCCAGCATTGATGCTAATTGCGCACGAACATCGTCGACATGCCTTAGTTCTTAATAACGAGCGAACTAAATTCACTCAGAGGGAGGAGACTATTTATAAGAATAGAAAATCTACTTCACTCATGCATTTATATACGTTGCTCTACGGAGTAGCGCCTGGGGTCAACTTTCGTTGCAGCCCGGTACTTCGAACGCTGATTTCAAAGTCAACTATTTAGAACATTGGGTGCAGAATGCTTTTTCTAAAATGAGACGTTGTACTTAAGTATTTTGAGTTGCCTAATTAACAGAAATTGTGAATGAAAAATATCACTACTTGGAAAGATTATATCAATTATATCTGAGCATGATAGAATTAAACAGAAATAAGCATGAGGCATTTTCTTGTCATCAGTAAAACTCGTCTATCAAAATTGCTATCTCTCTTATTTGCAGATATGTTTGTTTTTTCTTATTCTCGCTGGGCTAATGAGTAAAAGAAATGACCGAAAATCGTTCTTTTGACAGACACCAGTCATTCTTGGGAAGGATTTTTAGTTATTTCAAAGCCCAGTGCTTTAGCAGCATCAAAACTAATAAATAAAAAGACGGGGATTATGGAGATAAAAAATGACTACAGAAGATGAAACCAGAGAGGCAAGACTTGGCCAGCCAATACATGAAAATAATGCAGAAGGAGAAAGGATGACTGTAGCAGTTATCAGAAAAATGGACGAGCTCAAAACATGCCCGAGTCACCATATAGCGTTATCGTCTGTTTCAATTACGGTGTATTTCTTTTCATGATTTTTTCCATTGTGGATGGAAAACTTATGTTGCACGTACAAACTCTTACAAATACATTCACTTGAAGAAACTTTGTGTAAATGAAGATTGCCGTTCATTCAATATGGTGGTTGGGTTGTACTCTATTGTGCGTATTCATTGGCGAATCTCAAGTAATATCTGTATTCTCACTATTTAGTCCTTCTCCCTTTTTTTTCTGTCCTTTCCTTGCAGGCCATAGACTTCAACCGAAACATTACTGCCTGATAGCTGAAGAAGCGACTGCCTTCCTCCGATTTTTTTTCCTACTCTAAAGAAATCTCAACACAGCAAAATTTTCAATTTCGTTTGGCCAAATTTAGACATTTTCAAAAATTTTTTCCATAATCTCAAAGACACGCAATTCATTTGATCCCTACCTGCAGGGGTTCAACTACAAACGGGGTATAAAACAGACCCTGTTCTTATTCATCTTTGATAGGCCCTGTTGGGTGTCTATGCCCGTATCTAAGTGTGTGAGAGCACACTGCTTCCTTATAAAACTTGGTTTTGTCTACATAAAAGAGCACTAATATACAAACAAAGATGCACGCATATACATGTGTGTATTTAAACAAACTGCTATCTACCTGCAATTATTGAAGGGTCAAGTGACAACTTGGTTTACCATAGTACAACTGCAGATCATACTGGAAAACGACTGATACTTCCACTGAAGGACAGAAATAGCAAAATCATCAAATTTGGGGACAAGTTTTCAATAACAATTGAAGAACACAATGAGAATTTGTACTTTTAAAAACTAATAAGCCGAAGGATACCAGTGACATCCCAATCAGAAGACTTGGTGGCTTTTGCATTACGGAATATGCAATTTGGAAAAGCTCTTGGCGAGGTTTGAATAACAACCAACCTTCCAGGAGATTTAGTTCACAAAGGACCAGTGCATATTTTCTCACAGTGTATAGAAGTGAAAAGAGTACCTCAGAAACTCTGCCTAGGAATAGTGGTCCCAAGGCAAAAAAAAAGAGATAATTTGGATGTTAGCATCTACTGCTCTATTGGACCATTTTCGAACATGTATAAACTATTTGCAAAAAGTACTAACAAACAAACTAATCGGCAATCTTGATTAATACCCAACACCTGATTATGCAGACTGTTGATGTGTCTACTCAACAATAGACCAATTACATACGATAAATCAATTGATCAAAAAGTCATTTAAATACAGCAAAATCTTTGTTTGGCTTTTATGGATTACAAGAAAGGATTTGACTCAGTTGAGCATACGGCAATCTTCATATAGTGAAAAGGTTTTAACGATAATTACATACACGACATTTTGGATTCATCCAGAATATCAGCGCAATAATAACGGTAAATAAACAAAAATAAGGGCAATAGGATACAGAATAAAATAAATTATTTAGAATGAGACCTGAAGGACCTTTTTGAAAACTGTTTTAGAGGGAATGGACATAAATGTAGACCGAAAATATCTAAACTGGTTGAGATTCTATGCTGCAAGAAACATCTGAAGTTTTGATTGATTTAGATAGACAAAGTAAAAAAAAATGATTAAAAATGATTTGAACCGAGACAAAAGTAATGTTCAGCAATTGAATCCTTCAAGAAAATAGAAATAAAATTCGAGAGGAAATTAGCGAATACATCTACTAAGGTCAAGAGATCAAGTAAGAAAAACACTGGGGAAGTGATATGAATGGAAGTAGGTGGTCGGCGGCAAATCAATAAGAATAAATGAAGACACAGTGTAGAGCATTGGACCAATATGCTCAAAGCTTAAAGTATACCGGTAATGCAGTATAGCTGCGATGACCTACGGATGGAAAATAGTGCGACTCACAAAACAAACTGAGAAACAACTTAGAATCGTACATTGTGCCATGAAAAGACAAATGCTAGGAATAACTCTTGGGGATAGAAAATATCGACATTGTGCAGGGAGGAGACTAGATTGAAGGTTATTATACAAATAATCAAATAACAGAAATTAAAATTGGCCTGACACATAGCAAAGACAGACAACTACTGATGGAGCAAAGAGCTTACCAATAAAGCTTATGGGACTGTATGCAGAGTAGGGGGAGAGCATCTATTCAATCACTGTCCCACTGCAGCAATATGTGACACAAGGTCAGGTTTAACGTGGGAAGAAATAGGAGCAACCATTCCAAAAATGGCTCCAGTCGACGCGGCTACGGTTGAAAAGCGCATCGTAATTGCTAGACAACCTCCGCCACGGGAGTGTCCACCAGGGAACCTGCTCCTTTAGCTGCAATGGAGCTGTGCTGCCCCAGAGTAACGGATTCTCAGGAGCGGGGCCAAGTAATGATGGGAGAGCCCAAGGATGAGTCCGAAGGCAAACGCAGCCTCAGTAAAACCTCATTGGCTAACGCTTGCACCGGCGCACTCGGTCTTTGATGTCACCCCACACACAATTTGCAGCCCATTCGACGGGTGAGTGTCAGTAACTGCACCCCAGGCTCTGCCCTGAAACAGATACTACACTTTGATCTCGAAGGAAAGGCCAGAAAAACGTAGGGAAGATATATATATATATATATATATATATATATATATATATATATATATATATATATATATATAGGTGTACCGATGTAACGTGCTAAAAATTAGTGCAATGACGGACAATACGAGAGAAAAATGGCAAATGCTTCAGTCCAATAGTGGACTGAATATATATATATATATATATATATATATATATATATATATATGAAATAGATTGCCCACACAAGCACGTTTATGATTTAGCCCGCTCCGGGCCCCATCAGGTGAATGATCATGCATATTTTTTTCTATTCATGTTCAAGGAATTTAGTGAGAGTCTCTTTGGCGTCACTATGAGTTATAGGATTTATTCATTTTAGTTTATTGATTTTAGTAGTGTGTATGTTTTTGCCGGTATTTTTAAGTTACATGTTAGAGGATGTGAGCTAGGTAAAGTGATTATCTACCAACGTTTGGTTAACTGTTTTCTGAGGGATTTATTATGACCTTGATATTTTGCATTAAATTTATTGCTTCCGTTGGTATCCATCATGATCATTTTCAATTTACTCAGACGTGAGATCAATTAGATAATGTTGATTAGAAGTTTTGGGGATGATGGGTATGTGAATAAACTTTCTATATTGCCTTTAATTTACTAATGTAGGGATTGCTATATTGTGTTTGTTAATAAGAATTTCAAACGATGCCGGCATTTTAGTGTTATTTTGTTTTTGATATTTAATGAATCGTCTTTAGGTTTTCGCTATTCTACCAATATTAAATTTTTGCTCAAATAGCAATAACCTAAAGTAGATATATTTAATCGAAAAAATGAAATAACACTAAAATGTAGGCATCGTTCGAAATTCTTATTAACAAACATGATATAGCAATCCTTACATTAGTAAATTAAAGGTAATATAGAAAGTTTATTCACATACATATCATCCCAAAAACTTCTAACGGCCAGTATTCACTTCCGCACGTGTCTGAATAAATTAGGAATAATACAATCCACTATGGTCATATGGATATTGACATAAGCAGTAAATTCGATACCGAATATGAAGGTCAATATCATAACATCCCTCACAAAATGATTCAGCATCCACTTAGAGATAACATCCTCTTCTAGCTGACTTCTGAATGACTTCTCCAACACATAATGACACCAACAAGACTCTCACCGAACTCCCAAAACAAGAATCTAAAAAAGCATACAATTGTTCCCTTGATAAGGCCCAGAGAGGGCAGAAACATAAACTTGTTTGTATAGCAAATCCATTTACCATGATATACTCTGAAACAACTTTACTCTCGGAGTATAGAGCTGGATGTACCGTGCACTCTATGAGATAAATCCATCACATATCAGACATAGCTTTATATCATATTATATTTTACTATGCAATATTGCAAACTTGATTTGTAGTATATGTACTATACGTACATACGTATATATATATATATATATATATATATATATATATATATATATATATATATATATATATGTGTGTGTGTGTGTGTGTGTGTGTGTGTATGTGTCTGTGACTGTGTGTCTGTGTGTGTGTACGTGTGTTTTCATATGAATGATAGAATAAACAAAAATATTAGGACGGTATGTAGAGGATTTTGCCATATTTGTTCTCGTATTATGATTCAATTTGTCGCATTGAGTTCACACTACAAGCAAGAGAGAGAACAAGCATTTTTACTGCCAATTTTTACGATACTGCCATTTGGATCATTATGATAACAAAACCAATTCAGTTTTATTACTTTTTTGTCTTCAAATATGACGTCACTTGCAATAAGTGGTGGGCTACTGAGGAGATTTTGTGTCTTTTGATGTCCAGTGAAAGCCCCAAAATCAGAGAAACTCAAAGAGGGTGGAGATGCTTGTCTCCCATAAGCATAAGCAGAGATTCTTACCGTGAAGAACTCTTGTCATTAGAATGATAGAAGAAAGATTTCAATTTCTGGGGGAACGTATTATGAAAATTGTCACCATTAGCCGTCACATGTCGACTGCTGGACTGGAATCTCTCCGATTCCTTCCCATGACAAGTGTGATCGTGCTAATTTCTGCCATGGTGTACTGGCAAACATGTGTATCTCATCACCAATCCCTGTCTGATCTCCCCCTACTTACTATTTATTACTTTATTACTTGCATGGCAGTCTTCATCCTAGTCCCCCATTCGATCAATTTTTTTTCTATGGCCTGTAGTTATTGCAAACTTTTCTCTTCTCATTACCATCTTTGCAATTCTTTGTTGGTGTTTAAGTGGTTCTGACATCAGGTTTTGCATCGATTCTTTATAAGTGGTAACATGCTTTGACTTAAAACTTGACGTTTCAAGCATATACTGGGTAACAATTACAAATAGTGGAAGAATTGAAGAACCCTGGGATCACAAGGGAAGTAATTTGGCTTTATATTCAGAGAAGCAGTGCATTAGATACAGTTGGTGTGTGAACTCATCGAGTAGGGATGATGATACAAATCAAGGTTAGAAATATTGAAAAAATGATTTTTTAATCACTTCCATTATCAGACTATTGGTAATTCCATTTTTAAATTGTGTGATTCACTTGGTTTAATCCTTTCCTTTTAGCAAGAATGCATCACGCTAATATTTGGGAACGTTCGTCGTATAAAATCAGAATCAGGAATATTTCCTACCATGGGTGTCCGTTACCGATTCTCGGGGCAGGGACATATTTTCAGGAAGAGTCGCAAAAACTTATGTTCGGAATATATCTCAGGAGCTTCATTATACATCATCATTATCTTTTGTTGACTACAAGAATACAACGTTCACCCCTTTTCACCCTTGGTGAGAAGGCTTGATCTGGGTGAGAGGTAGGTAATGCCCTGTTCGCATCCCGCCCCCTGCAGACGCTTATGTCTCTGACCTCTTTTCGATTTCTAACTGACTATGTTGGAAACCAATTAGCTGAAGAGCTAACGGAAAACCCCCTTTGTTAAGCGTTGCAAATGTGGGTGGCAAGCCGCTGCGAAACTCATTACCTCTTGTTTTAGCAGCTTGACGTACATGCGAACACGTCATCCTGACGTCATTCTACAGACAAAGTTGAAAGGTTAGTGCTTTTAACTTACTGAAGGGCATAACGGCAGCAAGGATGCAACACTAAATTCTCAGTCGTTATTGATATACCCACTGCATTTGAACAAAATATCTCAAACAGAGTTACAATAATGATACAAATTCATTCTTCTTCAAATAGCCATATTCAATATACATTGTTTCAACTGAATTAATTCATATGTTAAGAAGCTGATGTATATAATTTTGTGTAAAGATAATTATAAAGCATACCATAATCTGGAACATGAATTGAATAAGAAGATATTAAGAATATATAGAATTTGATGATGGCTAGTTTTTCTTTAACATTTGATATGCAGATATCACTTAACCAAGAGATAGACCCGTAAATTGAGAACCATGCAACGTGCACATGAAAGAAAAATGCTGGGCCTCACATGGAGAGACCACAAAACAGCACAGTACATCTAAGAAAAGACAAGAGTTAGAGACATCATAGAATCCATAAAAAATCTCAAATGGCGGTAGGCTGGCCATGTTGCAAGAATGGCAGACCATCGATGGACATCACGACTCACAACATGGATTCCCCGAGACCACATGCGTAACCGAGGCCGGCAAAATGTTAGATGGAGAGACGAGCTAGACAAGTTCAGGAAGTACTGACTCCGGGACGCCCATGATAGAGAAGTATGGCAAATCCTGGGGAAGGTCTATGTCCAACGACGGACGCTAAAAGACTGATGATGATGATGATGATGATGATGATGATGATGATGATGATGATGATGATGATGATGATGATGATGATGATATCTGTGTTAAACTCTGATCAGTGTATATTTTCTAATGTTCCTTGGTCGTACTGTTTCAGTTGAATTATATTTCATTTTCAAATACCTCACATGACTTTCCTATTACAAACCAAAAAAAAAAAATTTTGTCATTAATTATCCGATCTCTGATATCAATATGAAAAGAATAAAAATATCAAAAGACACTTATTAAAAACCCAAGACAGAGAAGAACATTAAAAAGTGCTAATGAGATTTATAAATATTAATTATAGTTGAGATAAATGTGGGAAGAATACGTCTGCTGATATCTTTAAACATTTGTCAGGGGTTACACTTTCCCTTGTTTGTTTGTTTTACTGATGCAGACGAAAGTAAAAATGCTCAGAAGAAGTTTTTGACTTTAGTGTGTAGTTCAAACTATCGCCACGATTTTCATCCCTTTTGTATGAATATGAATTGTTTTGCATTCAAATCTATATAATATCACCACAAAATGGAATGGTATTCTAACGAAAATACATCAGAGAAGTTTTGTTATGATCTAACCGTAAATGTAAGTGAGTATCGGTTAACTGAGCGGGAAATGGACTGGGCGAGCTAGATTTCGAAATTTGACCGAGATTGGAGGTAATGCTCTTGAGGAAGAGCATGAATCCGATTCCTCCCTCCCATGTATCGTGAAATGAGTGATGCCATCTCGGTTGCTTGTAGCTTCTAAGTCTATTTCAACATAGTAAAAAATGTGAGGATCTATGCGTGACATGTGATGTGAGAAGCCTTGCCAGGGACAGCTGTTACCTCGCCAGCGTAAGAGCATTAACATACTCGTGTATATGGTATGCATGACATAGATAGAATTTTAAAGAGAGTTTGTCGAAAATTCCTGGATATTAATTAGATGAAATATTGGCAATCAAGACTGAGTTCATCACTCGCATTTACTGAGAAAAATGAATAGTGGATTACAGTGTTTGATTCGATTTCCTGTCGACGTTAAAGCTCTCGTAGCCCAATCAGTCTGAGTAGGTGTGATTTTAAGCGACTGGAGTTATGATAAAAGAAATGCCAGCAGAAAAAATGATATCGGTCAAAACTTTCATTTATTCTGATGGTTGCATATTCAGAGATTTATTTTCCATTTCTTCTTCTTCTTCTTCTTCTTCTTCTTCTTCTTCTTCTTCTTCTTCTTCTTCTTCTTCTTCTTCTTCTTATTATTATTATTATTATTATTATTATTATTATTATTATTATTATTATTATTATTATTATTATTATTTCCGTCTATCTGCTTAGTCTCCTTCCAAATTAATTCTCTTCTTTTCCTTTCTCCTGCTCATCAACTCTGTCCTTCCATTCTTCATTCTGAAATTTATTCCCCATTTTCTTCCTTGCTTTTCATCTTTTCCACATTCCTTTTTTCCTGCTTTCGATTTTATTCCTCTCTTTCTAATCTTATGTCCCCCGTCTGATCATTTATTTTCCTTTTTTTTCTAGTGTGTCTTTCTTTTTTTTTTTTACTCATTCAGTAAGTGCTAACCAAAATTGTCCAATTGGAGAAAAAATTAGGGGGCTCCACTTACAAATGGTTCCTTTTCATTCGATTCACCTGCAATTCAACATATAAAGATGCTTCCTTGATTTGTCTGTGTAAATCATATTCTTCCATACTGTTTGTTTGACAACTCTACCCACTCTAATGTCCTCTCGCCCGCAGTAGAGACGACTAAGGTCTGACAAGAATGTAGCTTCAATTTGATGGCAAAGTGATTTCGATTATCATAACCAAAATGATGTTCTGGAGTCGAGTACAATGCCTCCCTGGATGACGAAGATCATCAATCTTCGAATGGTTCTGCTCTAATTGGTAACTAATTAGATTACCCTCCTGTTTTTAAAGGGGGTTTTCATTGCTGATGTAAACAAAATAACGAAGCTATACAAATGTACCTATGATAATACAGATATATGTTAGAAGCTTTACGATATCATATATACAATTATATATACACATATGTATATATAAATGTAAATATATATTTATCTGTATACATATACATATATATGTATACATGTATACATGTATACATGTATATATATATATATATATATATATATATATATATATATACATGTATATATATATATATATATATATGTGTGTGTGTGTGTGTGTGTGTGTGTACATGTATATATATATATATATATATATACATATATATATATATATATATATATATATATATATATATATATATATATATATATATATATATATATATATATATATAAACAAGCATTAGAAAAGCAAATATCCATGGCTGGACAGTTTTTAGTGCATCAACACAAACTATGCAATAGTGAAAAGCGTGGTATTTAGGAGATGTTCAACAACTCCTTTTTTGTTCAACCTAAACACTCAATCACTCGTATAAATTTTGTTGGGTTTTTTTTTTAGGTAATTATTTCTATATTTCTCTGTCTCTCTCTTTCTCTCTCCCCCTCTCTCTCTCTGTCTCTCTCTCTATATATATATATACATATATATATATATATATATATATGTGTGTGTGTGTGTGTGTGTGTGTGTGTGTGTGTGTGTGTGTGTGTATATCACAATTATGAGGTATTTTAATCCCTCGTCTGTTATTTTTGATGAGTAGTTTCTGATACTACATCGTCCATGATTTGTTAGTGACAACTATTTTTTTCCCCTAAACATCTGTTTCGTTCTTTTTTCTCTATCCTTTGTACTAATTTTAGCCTTACAGATTATTTCCTTTTTATTACGTGTCCTTGCTTTGTTATTCATCCTGGAAGACAAAGCTACCTTCATTAGTAGTGAGGTAGTCCTTATTAGACAGAGCGAACTTGATCCTCAGCCATAAACAGACTATAAGATGAAAGCAAATGACAGAAGTCGATTGATGTGGGGAAACTCATCGTGAACAAAAAGGAACACTAACGATCTGATTAGCCGGTAGAATGTTTGTTCTTTAACTAGTCATCAATGAAGGAATGGGAAAACGTGTCCCTTGCTTGAAGAAATTCGATAGTTTTTCCTTGCTATGGAAACTAGTCAGTTTATTAGTGCATTTTATTCTTATGTCTGGAGGATCATCTTCCTACTCGCTGTATTGTGTATTTGAGAATATAGAGAAGTCAAATCTCGTTCTAACGGCACTCTCTTATGATACTAGCTTCGACAACGCTACTTGTTGACATTAAGTTCGTATCAGTATTGTGGATTTGAAAATAGATTAAACTCGACTTTTGCTCCGACGGCAATGTTAAATGACACCTTGTACTTCTTGTTTATCCACATGTGCTGCAAACTCAGCACTTTCTTTAAAAGCACAGATTAATGGGACTTGCATTCTGAATTCACGTGTGTTAATACATCCATGATTTTGCCACAAAAAAAGAGAGATTCGGTTGTGACATTTATTGGTTGAAAAAAGTAGAATTGTGAAAGAATATTGTTTTATCTGATTATTACAGGTATCAAACTTGTATTAATCTCACCCCAAATTTAATAGAAAAAACCTTTTCCCGGTAATTCGCTTTTTTCCATTTTTTCAGCTTTCACACTGTTACTTTTTGTTTCACTTTGCTTCTTGTTGTTACCTATTGTTATACTCTGCTTCTCGTTGTTGCCTATTGTTATAGTCTGCTTCTCGTTGTTGCCTATTGTTATAGTCTGCTTCTCGTTGTTCCCTGTTGTTCTGCTTTGCATCTCGCTGTTATCAATTGCTTTACTTTGTTTACAGTAGTTGCTTATTTGTTTGCCAAGTTTTGAGTCGTTGCTTTTTGTACCGCACTTCATTTTGTCCTGCTCCTAGTTGTTGAGCATTGTCTTCGCTCCTCGTCATTACATCTTGCTTCATATTGTTTGTCTCTCTTTCACGTTGCTTTGTCTCACATTTTTGCTCCAGGTTTGTCTAATGCAGATGACTGATATTCCAGTCATCACAGCTGAACTGCAAATGATGGAAATTCTCATAAGTCCCCGAAAAGAATTTTCCTCCAAACGTGTTTTTGTTCTTGCCTCTATTATACTCTCTCCTTCCGTAACTTTGAATGGAAGGGTCCATTGCTTACAAAAAGCTTGACTGCTCTGTTAATTTTGCACCACCCTATTTGATAGATGGTAACACTGCATTTTGAACGCAACAACTGAGCAGATCTTGCCATTTTTAATGGGTTAAATGCAAATGAAAATGTCAAAAGTCCTCAAAAGAAATTATCATTCTTCCTGGCTGATTGGATAACCCTCTGATCATGATCCAGAGTAAATATTTGGATAAGATAATCGTATCCGATTTGTTTGAAGTTTTTGATTTTCTTTCTATTTACATCTATTTAGCAAAGAGAAATGGTGAGCTATGATAGCTATAATTATCTAGTATAGCGAGGGACTAACGGAAAAGACCAACATGCTCATAATTGCTTCCTGGCGACGCTTCTGCTGACAATCCTGTTACAAGCTTAACAATCTTCGAACCAGCTTTTTGTATTTATTATTTTACCTTTTCCAATTTCTCAACGATTGTCATAGCGAATTCCATTTCCCTGTTCCAAAAGCAATTACACCGAGGCGAAGAGTCTTATCTCTCGGAGGACAATCCTTGTTGGATTATGGAGTCCGGTAACAATGTCTACATTTGCGTTACATGCGTCAGCTTAGCAATCATTGAAAGTCTCAAGTCTGCTCAAGGCCAGGACTTTATTCCTGCGAGTTTTTCATGACCACAACTTGGCAGGATTCAAGTCCACCAATGAATTAATTCCATCCTAATCACACGGCTCGGGTTTAGCTGGTGTAGCTGCTAAATGCATGGGGAAATATGTCCTAATAAAAGTTTTTCTGCACTCTTCGCTCACATTGGACTTGTCGTGATTCTCAAAATTACGGTATGAAGAATCAGATCAGAGACGATGCTACGAATGTGAAAGAAAGTTTCCAGTGGGCAAAATTGGATGCAACCAGTAAGAATGAAGTCAGGACAAGGAAATTTAGTAAAATCTTAATCGCATAGTAATAGGAAAATACTGCAATCACAACAAAATACGATGATGATCAGATATACACTTGATGCGCTGAAAAAGTTAGATACGAATGAACATGGGCTTGGAGGTGGGACGGCATCTTCATCCAGGACATATACATCCTGGTCATTAGTGTACCTAGACAATAGGATCTGATTTTTTCCATCCTGGTCATTTGCACTCTACTTCTCCCATGAAAGGATGCTGATAAGAAGAATTCTTTTCAAACAACTATGATATCTTCCCTATTTTGAAATGTGCACAACATGCATTGAAATAACTCACCTAGCAGGTAATTATCAGTGAAACACTGTCATGGTATTAACGAGATGACTGTGGA
Source organism: Thysanoteuthis rhombus (assembly GCA_963457665.1). NCBI lineage: Eukaryota > Metazoa > Mollusca > Cephalopoda > Oegopsida > Thysanoteuthidae > Thysanoteuthis > Thysanoteuthis major. The sequence continues at coordinate 32,368,272 of OY735229.1, read as the reverse complement.
GTTGGAAGAAATGAATAAACAAGATGAGAATTTCAGCTGAAAACAGCATCTTGAACTTTTCCATTACTGGCCAATGTTTAGCTATTCAGCTCAATGGAAAGAGCAAAAGGTACGCTGAAGCAGGTACCCTATAAATTTCTGGAGCAGCCCTATTCTCTTTAATTGTTTATTCTATTAACGTTGTCTGAGGAAAGTGATACATTACCCATGAAACCAGGGGAGATCATTTCAAATGAAAGTTTCCATTCTATATAATATAACGCAATTTTTAAAAAATAGATAAATAAATAAATGAATAAATATATATATATATACATATACATATATATATGTATATGTATATATATATATATATATATATATATATATATATATATATATATATATGTGTGTGTATATATATATATATATATGTGTGTGTGTGTGTGTGTGTGCATACATATATATATATAAATATGAACTTTTAACCAACGGGAGGAGTTGAATCCATTAAAATGCATTTTGTGTGTTTTATTTTTCCACAAAACAACGCAAACATTTGCGAATATCTTAACACAGTCGGAATACACACGCTGAAAGTTCTTTGACAGGCATATATACAGATATACACTATCGCACTATCAAAAGGACCATCAAAGACACTTTCTTTGTCTCATATACTTTTGAATGCTCTGATAATTGCAATGATTAACTGATAAACTTACGTTTCCGGCAATACATCTTTCAGTCTATACGATTTTTCATTTCATTTTATATTCATTTTCTTCTTTAACTCTCAATTATTATTCACCAGAGAATAGTAAATTTCCTTGCTGTCACAAGATAATGATTTCAATACAGTTTATTGTTTGTCAAATTTTTGATATTTTAATAATCGGGTTCCATGACCATGAGCGATGCCTACCTAATGAGATGGGCGTACTCGGTGCTCCGTTTTCAGTTTGTTTGCCCAACAGACGTTTATTAAAAGTCGATTTCTATTATCGTTCTCAAATTCCTTTCGCGTTGCAGCTTTTGTCGTTTGGACAAATGTGCCGCACATGCGTATTACGAACGTAATAACTTATTGTAACGGAAAACGTCTTCTAATTTGCAGCCGTGATTTATAAAAGATAACAGAGCTAAATAGAACTCAAAATATTCTCTTTCATTTCGAGGAATTAAATCATTCTTAAATAAAATAATGATTTTCATTCCTTGAATTCTAAAAATCATTTCTCTCTCAGATTTGATAATTTAAAAAAAAAAACGCCACTCAATTGCCAACAAGCAAAGTAAACACATTACAAATTTTCATCCTCTAAACAAAAAGTACATGTCACTTCTATGGACGTAGCCAACATCTTGGTTTTTGATTTTGCTCTGTGATTGGGAACATCAATAAAGCTCTAGTTAATCATTCAATAGAAACCCTTATGTAACCAACATATTCTGCTTGCATGCCGTATTGGGGTAATCAATTAAGAAATTTTAAAAAAAGTATAATCAATGAGTTATTTAGTTAAATACTTTAACCTTTGTTGGGCAGCAAACATTTAAGAAGTATTAATTGCAAGAAAGATAAGAGTGAATGTAGTCAGACACGAACTCAGGGATCCATTTAGCAGAAATTTACATGGCAAAATCAGCTACCTTTTCAAAACCTATACATTTTGATATTCAAAAACAAAGGAAAAATGTTTTCTACACCCAATAAATGCTGTAATTTTCAGCGTTTCATCCCCATCGTCCGTTTGCACGATACATGGCTACATACATACATACATACATACATACATACATACATACATACATATGTACATACATAGTCAGCCAAACCCACTTTGAAAGTTAAGAAACGTATAATTCAAATGACTGTTTTTTGTTGATTTGTAATCTATCTTCTCAGATGGGAATCGATTATGACTAATATCTGAATTAACTCGGAGAGTAATATGGTCATAACAAATTTAGTGTGACTTTCTATATCCAAATCAGTCAATGTATGATAATGATACTTCTGAATTTTAGGAATAGACGGATCGTTGTAATTATAACATTAATACCTCTTAACTTTTTTTTGTATACCAAGCATGTGAAAATTCAAACATCATTATCTACATTTTTATAATCCAGTATTTATCAATATATATATATATACACGTGTGTGTGTGTGTGTGTGTGTGTGTGTGTGTGTGTGCGTGTGTGTGTGCGCTTGTATACTGACATTTCATGTTTGCATTTTTTTCAAATCTCTTTAGTACCCTTACTTAGAAACGTAGCTCTTGATAAGCTTACTAAACTCGCTGAGAAATCTTATCAGATTTCATGTATTTCGAAAAAAGCTTTGTGGAAAACTGTATGACATTTCATGTATCTATGATCGTAAGCATATAGAATGAAAAAACAAGATGATTGCCAACCTGAATCAAGTTAAATTCATCACCTTAAGTCCATTCATAATAAGTTCAGGTCGTTTCATCTGTGCTTATTCATACATCGAAGTAGGACTATCTTAAGGTAATCAAACTGATTACTTAACTTCTGAAATCAAGATTATATACATATATCTGCGAGAGATCTGGGGGAAATGCATAGATAGATAGATAGATAGATAGATGGATACATACATACATACATACATACATACATACATGCATACATGCATACATACATACATAAATACGCACATGAATACATGAGAAGATAATTTACCTATGATAGTTGGCAGTGACAAAATATTGTTTACCAAGGAAACATGTGCAATGAAAATTCAAAGCTGTCTCTCTACATTAGAAGAAGATCGTCTTGGGAAGACATGTGTATGTCAACAAAACAGAGATTAGAAACTACAAATTGACTCAACATCAAGCCCTAGTACAACTCATGAAACATTTTTTGTAGTTATCTCAAATAACAAAGGTATACAGAAATACAGATAAATACATCGATAAACGAATAAATAAATTGAAAAATGAAATTTCGCCAGATCACGTGACCCTGAGTAGGAGATGATTTTACATGAAATTTACCCTACTAAGGAACGCCTTTATACCATGTTTCAAATAAATCTGACTTGAAACAGCTGAGAAACATGATTGGGACTGACTTACCGACTGGCACACGCTTAAAGCCACTTATAAAATGGGCATAGAGATGAAAACGTGAAAGATTCTACTGGTGCGTATATATATAAATTATTGAATACATATATGAGAAGAGACTGAAGTCAACTCTACGTGGATTGTCTCTCTTCATCTCTCTCACCCTTTCTCTCTTTTTTTCTCTGTATTATATATATATATATATATATATATATATATATATATATATATATATATGTCTATGCATGTGTGTGTGTGTGTGTATGTATGTGTGTGCGTATGGACGTGATTGAGAATGAAAGTTACAAACTGAGAGGGAGAGGAAGAGAGAGAGAGGGTGGGTCAGAATAAAGATAATGAGAGAAAAACAAAGAAAGTGAGAGAATTCTAATATTGATTTTATATAACAACATTTTAGAAAAATCAGCCCTGGGGCTTTTAGAAATCCATAAGATTCTTGAAAAAATATGATATCCTGTTATGAAATTTAAAATCGATTTAGAAAATAAAATCTTGTTGAAAAAATCTCATTAAAACAATCGATCAAGTAAAAGATATGTAAATCGAAGGGAATGCAAAAAAAATTATCGAATTCAGATCGAAGTGACTTTGCCGATGATAAGAGATCAACTGATAAGAATGGTTTTAATCCAAGTTGTCAGTTATTGTGGTAATTGAGCTGTTATGCCCGAAGAAGTAGGTTTGAATTCCTCATTTTACTAACAGATATAACACGCTCTTGCATACACACAGATACACACAGGCAGACCTTAGCGTACTCAAACATACACGAACACATGTAGGCAGATATATCTACGCCTACAATTACGCACAGGGTAAAATACATTTGCATATATGTACGGGTATACTACCAAACATATGTACTTGTAAACGCATACATTTGCATAAACACAACGCAACCTGGATGCTTCAAACAGGCTGCATCGAAATTTCTGGTTTTTGCGTCGGATATTAACCACAAAGAATCACCCAACAATCGTAGACGACAAACAATCCTTGTAAAGTCTAGATTATCCCCTTAGAAGTGTTGCGATTGTAGTTATCCGGGCTTTAGAAAAATCTGATAAGGTGAAATAGCGATAGTTTAGGACAGAGATAACCGAACTAAATATGGCAAAATGAGCCTCAAATTCCACTTTTATAGCCTGTGTTGATCGCACTTACCAAAATTGTATCAGTTTATCTCCATCATTCCGCGCTGGTAATGAGTGAAGAGATCTTTTTGAAAATGATTTCCGTCGGCTCATAAAAATGCCGTACGATTTTTTACACATATCATCCTATCGCCATCATCAGAATCATGTACGTCACTTTTTTCTATTCGCGTTATTTCTGGGCAAGATTTATCTTCAAGCATTTCTATTACCAGTTGCAAAACCATTTCCTTCTCTTATTAGAGACTGTCAACTGAAACTGCTGGTCTCCAAAGACTACAGTGCTAAAATGCTAAAAATCCGAACATTTACTCCATATAAATTGAAGAAAAAAGTTATTTCCATCCCTTCCCAAGTAACTGGCGTTTTAGAGGGGTAGTGATGAGCAGTGTAAGTTTAGGTTTAATTTTCACGTTGTAGTCACGCTTGGTTTTTCGTTTAAATTAAGATCTTTTTGTTTGTGCAGCATAACAGAAGACAAGACAAGTAACCGATCCAATGATGACCACTTTCCCCACTTGTTTTAATTGGCAACCTCGATCACAGCATGCTGCTAAAAAAAATTGGACACTTGACGATTTCTGTTGAGTGACTAACCAGACGTTTCATCTCTCTTATTTCAGGTCTTCTTTCTTCTTTCTTCCCTGTTTAAATACCTCTCTCATTTGTCACAACTATTTAACCGCTTATCAACCATTTTTAAGATCGATAGGTACATTTTCTGATAACTTCAAGTTGTGTAGTTTCTCCTTTGCCATCAGCATTATTACTATCATAGTTATGTGTTCTTTTTCTTTTATTTCCCTTATTCTGCGTTGTTGTCAAACTCTTACTGAGTTAATTTTATCTCCTTAAACTAAAAAAATTGCAAGTTTAGACTTCTGGTCTTGAGCAAAAAGCGAAATAATTGAAATCATTGATAGCTAGAGAAGGGAAAATAGCGAGAGAGGTTATATTCGTACATCATTGATCGACAGAAAGAGGAATGAAAAAGTAGATAAAGAAAAAGTAAGAAAGAGAGAAAGTGAGAAAGAGAGAGAGAAAGGGAAACTGAGGAAGAAACGAAGTAAAAGAAAGACGGAAAGAGAGGAAGAGTGAATAGTAAACTTTAGACGCTATTATGAATTATCTGTTGTCGCTAAACAGATTCTTTTATTGATTACCTTACTTTTTTTCCCCGGCAATAATTCGATTTTTATACACTTATCTCTAATCGTCCATTGTAATGCTGAAATTGAAGTTCTACAAGACCACAACCCTAAATGTATGAAGCATAAAGCTTTTTTTTTAGTTGAAGACTTTTAAAATTGATGTCTGAAATAGTTGCGTTCAGAAGCACCAAGTTTCATTCTTTTCCTTCCTACTTCTCGTTGGTATTTTTCATTATTTTCATTCGTTCTTTATTTCTCTCATTCGCATTCTTTCTCTTGCTTTGCACTCAATATCTTCTTGTTTATCTTTGATGTCAATGTACAGGTTTCTACACTTTATTTGTACTTCATTGTTTGGATTTTTTTATTTGAATGTAATATCAATAACATAAACATATACACTCTTCTTTATTTCGTTTATTTTGATTTTTTTCATTTTTTCTTGCATTTCTTTGCTTTTCCTTTTTTCTGCCTGTCTGCAACTTTTAAACATAAGTATACTCCCCTTTTTTAGATTAGAGCAAGAAAGTAAGCCTACACGTGAACTTCAGCAAGACAAAGATCATGTGCAATAACCTCATGGAAGATAAAAACACCGAGATAAAAATTGAGGACACAAAACTGAAGACACTAGATCACTACATCTACGTAGGATAACGAATTTCCCTGAGACCCCTAAAAGGAGAAATCAAGCAAAAAATCACACTAAGATGGCAAGCCTTTTGCAGAGCAAGTTCAACCTTCAAAAATGAAAAGATCCCGTTAATCCAAAAAAGGAGGATGTAAAACCAATGCATCCTCCCAAAAATCACTTATGGAGCTGAAAAATGGAACCAAATCAAGAGACAGATCTGCAAATTGAGAACCATGCAACGTACAAGATCACACAGTACATTCAGAAGAGGAAAGGAGTCATGGACATCATAAAATCCATTAAAAATCTCAAATGGTAGCGGAATGGCCAAGTTGCAAGAATGGTGGACAATTGATGGACATCGTGACTCACGACATGGATGTCCAGAGATCACATGCACAAGCAAGTCCAGCAGAGCATTTAACTAAGAGACGGACTTGACAAATCCAGAAAGAATTGGCTCCGTGACGCCCACGATAGAGAAATATGGTGAATCCTGGGGAATGTCCATGTCCAACAACGGAATTCAGAAGAATGATGATGACGATGATGGTACCATCTGCTTATTTATCTCAATTACCTATGTCATAATGGCATTTTTTCTTTCATGGATTTTATTTCTCTTCTGTAATACTTGATACTTTCTCTCTTCGTATTCTTTTTCATTTTATCTCTTTCCTTATTCCATTATTCTTATTCATTTGTATAATTTGCATCCGACAAGATTTATCCATCTTACTTCATATGTTTCACTTGTTAGTCCTATTTAGTTTCCATGCTCATATAAAGATGGGTCTTATCTGAAATTGAAAAATCATAAATTTAGGGAAGAATCCTTGTAACTTCTGTTGACTTCGGGGCAAAATTCAATGAGTGCATTTTGCATAAAAATCCAATGTATTTTGATGATAATACATTAGCACACACGAACGCACAGGTAAACATACACAGGCAAAAATACAAACAGAAGTAAAATGTTTATTACATATGTAGATAGTGAGACATAGAAGGAGGCAGGCAATAATACGATGGGATACTCTCCTTCATAAATACGTACACACATGTGTACAAATAGCCCATCATGGGTAAATTGATTGGTATAAATGACTTGGATAGATACATCAATACATACATATATATATATATATATATATATATATATGTGTGTGTGTGTGTGTGTGTGTGTGTGTGTGTGTGTGTGTGTGAGT
>OY735229.1:32278521-32356021 GCA_963457665.1 Thysanoteuthis rhombus | reverse complement strand
ACTCTTGTAGCGATGTTAGTCATCTTATTGAGGAATGTACTTTTAAAATAGGTAACAAATCATTTGATCGTAGGTGTCCTTATGAGAATCTATGTTGCACCCTACAGGACAAATTTATATTTACACGAACATGAATCTATATTCATGTCATCGCTAATTAGAACTAATATAAAGCGAGTGGTTTCATATTCAGGTTGTACCCATTTATTGACAATTGATGGAATAACGGAAGAGAAATCAGAAAATCGTATCGTACTTTATACCCTAAAGATATTGAATTGAAATATAGACACAATGGAATGTAAGCAATATTCATGGATTTGATATTAAAATCGACGATGGAATGTTTGTCTATAGATTGTTTGACAAATTATACTCAATTCCGTTTAATATCGTACGCATGCTATTAAAACAAATAGTATCTCATCTTATATATTTCAAGGATTTATATTATCAGAATATTTAGGAATATCACGAGCCACACTTGGGTTTATTGATTTTATACCAAATTTTGTAAAGACGGTCAATCAATGCTCCAAATGAGGTAATTCATAAAATCCTAACAAGCAATCATGTACTCTTTGAAACATATCAGCTGGACCACAATGAAATGATAAGATAAACGAAAGTATATGTAAACGAGTATGAATATAGCATAAATCAATAATGTATATTAAATCAAATGATTTTTGCATGAATGTATCAGGTAATCAAAGAGATGGATCTAGTCTTTGTCAATAAGAGAGATATTTGCATTGAATTGAACTAGGGATAAGATGAAATATTTTGCTCTGGGCTGTTTGTCTGACTGACCGATACCTAGTTTGGCTTGGTGGAAGATCGAATATGGAATACTAAGTGACAAATTGTCTTAGTATATTAATGGAAAAGCCCATTGAGATGTTACTACGGACTAGAAAGGGATTTTTTTTGTTCATTTCAACCGTGTGTTTTAGGATACTTTATTTGGTAGTTCAACAAAAATACAAATTGATGGAAGGCTGATTGTATACAAGGAAGAAAAATTAAACTTTGACGTAACTGAATAAATTGTCAAGCTCATCGGTTGAATATGTTGATAAAAATTCAACCAGAAGTTGTTTTTTTCTGTATAATTAATATTTCTAAGAATGATTGTACAAGTTGGTTTGCAACCAGTCTGAGATAGCATCCATGTACAATACATTATGATTTTTCCCTATATAAGATAACAAAGAAGAATGATGTAAGCCATGTATTGGAATTCTCGCTGAAAATAGTTTGTGTTCGATCAACGCTGCTGGAGTCTTATGTTGATATTATTATTTTTTTCGTAAAATCCCCGAAACAATTTCATGGTAAACAACTGATGATCCCAGCAGAATGATATTTACACATGGTCCCATGATAAAAAAAAAAGTATGACAAATTTCAGTCAACTTTGAGTGCAAAAATTGTTTCGTTTAAACTGATGAGTCGATTGTTACAGAAAGATAATCATAAAATCACACCCTTCATTATATAAGTGGATCGAATATGCATGAGTTTGTACCCATTGATGATATTGGATGATTCAATAAGGAGCAGACCTAGTAATACCGATGATACACGACGTGGACCCTGATCCTTTTTCTTTCATATGATTTATTGACCTAACAGTGTTGGGTATCAGAGCATCGTACATGGCGTTCCAATTAAGCAGTAACAACAGGCAGCAAGATTAGTTTGCCGATGATTGATATACAATGCAAATCTCGACCTGTTTTTAAATGTGATCACACATTGGACCCTATTCAACTGACGTCATCAAAGATCAATCATCCATTGTTTTCAATGTATTCTTGCATTAGATGTAAAATTCTAAAAAATCAGCATTTACTAGCATGGAATTATAGATTAACATTGTTTGATCATACAATTTGCCAAAAACTCTGTCTGTCTATCTGCACTCGCCTACCACTGAAACTACCTGTTACGAATCCATAACATTTTCTGTTGATGGCTTAAGCCCCGGGAAATGTTTTTTGCAAATTAGATTTTGAAAACAACAAAACTAGAGTAAAAGTGGGCACTTTTCCCCCTTTTCTCAACATTAACCCCTTGCTTTTTTTCAACTTTAATCACCATATTTCAAACTTTGGTCCCCCCAACTTTTTAACGTTACCCCTTTTTTAACAATGGTCTCCAATATCTTAACATTTATCTTCTTTTCCTTAACATTACATCCTCATTTTTAACATCATTTCCTACTTTTTTTTTCAATCATTTTCAACATCAGAATCTTCGTTTCTTCACCTTTGGCCCACCTTATTTGGGAGATACACCGTAATTGGGGTTGACTCCTGTTTTCAACTTTGCACCGTCCATGACCCTTTCTTTATTATTAACTCTTTTATACATTAGCCCGACTTTTTTTCCTCATTATCACCCCAATTCTCCGACATTAACCCGTTTTTTTCTAACAGTGTAGAGAGTGGTATTAAGTCAATTGTAAACGTAAATCGAAAATAATATCTATCTGATTTCAATCCATTGATTTTCTAAAAATTCTTTTTGGACAGAAATTATCTCTGCTTGTTAAGTAAGATATTTAGTTTAGTTTATATAATTTACAGTTTCCTTTTTTTTGATGTCCCACTTATCTGCAGTTTCTCTTTCAAGGGTCCCCTTATCCATGGTCTACTACTCATGGGCTCCCTCTCATATGCAACTAATCTCAACGATGTCCAACCTATCTGCAGTTCCCCCGGGTTTGTGGAAATATTACCGGATTTCCGTTTTTGTTTACAATATGATTTAATATTTTGGTGCCATCAGTGATGTTTGAACCCACTAACAACTAACAGCAGTTTCAGCGAGGCTTTCTATACGACGTTCCTTCTGATCCATGTGTTTTATAGCATTTATTAGCATGGAATTTTGATGTAAGATCATCAATAGTGGGAGATCCAATTACGATCGACCCTCCAACAAAATCCAACACAATTATCTCGCTATTCATTGCTGTTCAATATACATTCGAATTAGAATTGTATCAAAAGAAAAAAAAAATGGGATATTTTTGCATCAAATGTTTCTTTAGAAAAAAAGTAATACTGAATTTGTTTGCCTTTAAGAATCCATAGTTTCATATTGTTAGTTGGGAGTATTTCCATTTGCAAAATGTTACATTCGAGCGAGAAGATACAGTGTTACTAGAAGATCACGAAGACCATGACAAAGCTCATTACACCCCCACACATACACACATATAAACATACGTGCATATATATATAATATATATATATATATATATATATATATATACACACACACACATATATATATATATACACACACACACATATATGTATATATATACATATATATATATATATATATATATATATATATATATATATATATATATATATATATATATAAGTATATATGCATACATAGATATATATATTGCTGAACATGTTTCGATTTCATACAATATTACGATAACAACATGTTGCACTAGTGAAATAACAGTAGTCATTGTACCCAAAGTAGCAAAATGATTATGCTTTTCGTAGGAATATTTACAATTTATGAAAATACAGCTACTTGACTTGCAAAAATACGATCATTCATTATCTGCTCCGACCTCTGTCTCATTTGTTTCCATCCTATTAATGGGGAGCAAATAATCAATATGTATATACATATGTGTGCGGAGTGTTATCTATTGCAATGAAGACATCATTTATGCCTTATTAGATCCAATTCCAATAAATCTTAATTCCACCACCGTCCTTAAAATGTGCATGATATTTTGAGGAATGCTGCAGGAACTTAATGAATAAATCCATTATTTTACACCTGTCTTACTTCTCCACGAATGCTACGAGCCCCGCATGTTTATAAAACTTCCTATTTCCTCTTTTATCTTTCCATACTTATATATTCGATCGTGGGAGTCTCGGTAATCTAAATCGGTAGTTAAGTTTGAAATTTGATAGAGGAAACACAAAATGGCCCCAGGAAAAGAAGTGATGCAGAATTCTATTCTATTAACAATGCACATTTCGATCCTATTCAAACTTATCACTTTTTTTTTTTGCTGCTCTGTGTAATACAACGTATTCTTTACGGCACACAAATAGGCATGAATTATTTATAAGACAAAGATTGTTTGTTCTCCTTAGCTTTGAGTCATTTCTGCTTGTGTTGAGAAATGTCCCAGCAATCACGTATTAGATCGAATACAATTGCATTTGTAATCAATTGCTTATGAACAATGAATCATAATCATACTATTCATATTTGCGAAACAGCATTTTTTGAAGATTCTCTTGAAATAAGTTTGTTTGTAGGTTATTTAGCCTGAGATTTAGTGCACAAATACTTCCGTGAGACCCTCAAAAGAAGAAGAAATCAAGCGAAGAATCACACTAGGATGGCAGGCCTTTGGCAGAGCAAGCTCAACCTTCATAAATGAGGAGATCCTATTCATCCAAGAGAGAAGGGTGTATAACCAATGCATCCTCCCAATAGTCACTTATGGAGCTGAAACATGGAACCTAACCAAAAGACAGACCCACAAATTGAGAACCATGGAACGTGCACATGAGAGAATAATGCTAGGCCTCACACGGAGAGACCACAAGACAGCACAGTACATCCGAGAAAAGACAAGAGTTAGGGACATCAAAGAATCCGTTAAAAATCTCAAATGGCGGTGGGCTAACCATGTTGCAAGGAAGGTAGACAATCGATGGACATCGCAACTCATGACATGAGTCCCCTGAGACAACGTGCAGAACCAAGGCCGGCAAAATATTAGATGGAGAAACAAGCTAGACAGGTTCAGGAAGTACTGGTTCCGTGACGCCCATGAGAGGGAAGTTTGGCGATTCCTGGGGAAGGTCTATGTCCAACGACGGACGCTAAAAGACTGATGATGATGATGATGACTTCCAATGAGGAATAGTAATTTTCTTTGTTACCTTCCTAGTTACATCGTGACCTACCAAATCCAACAGTTAAATTTCTTTTCATCATGCAATCTTGGTAACCAGTCTTTGGTCTGAATTTCACTGTCAATTGTTGTTTTACTTCTTGTATTCGCAGGGGCTTACGCAGTAAGGAGAGTAGTTGTAGTGGTTGCAGCTGAACGTGTATAGCAATTCGATACATATTTTCCGTTCTAGCACAATGCTATTGGAGACCCAATCGGGATCTTACTCACGACTGTAATATTGGCATGAAAGATTAGCTTGCTGACATTTGATTTTGAAGAAGCTGCGCTGGAACTGAACGCCAAATATGCATATATGTTTGTGTCAACAAGAAAGAAATAACTGAAACAATATATCTTCTTGCATAAATAATGGAATCAAAACAATCTATATTCGTGGATTGCAAAGGAAATTTGGTCACATGAAAAGGCCGGAAGGTACGGTTGCCAAAATTTTGTAACTTTAACAATATAAACAGTTAAAAAATCAGTATATGATATTGATAATTCCTTTTCTCATAAATTTTGACGGAAATGATGCTATAATCTATTTAGAATATTATATCATCAAGTCGTGCTGAAGAGAAATCCTTGATTAAGCAAGACTTTTGTAATTCTCGTTAATATTCAATTATTATGTCAGATCATCTCGAGGATGCTGGAAAGAGATCAAATGTCGCCCTCTGACATTAGCCATCTCAGTTTTCAAACTCCTGCTATTCAATTTTTCATCAAGTCATACAAGATAAAGCCGGTTCAAATGATTATAACGGTTCTTAACCCACGTAGCTGGCTGAAACTGAATATGATACCATAACACATTAAAAACGTTTATCATTTGATGCAGAAGATAAACACTTGATTAAACAATACGGATGTGGTTTTCCATGACATTTGACTAATAAGTCAGATCATCTTCAGATCATCTTCAGAATCCTAAAGAAAGATCAAATGTTGCTCACACCACAACTAACGCTTAGCATTCAATTTCCATCAAAAGTATTATAAAATAAAGTAAGCTTACACTGTCATATGAGTGTACTCAGTTTGAACGTGGGTAGCGCCGAATAGTCTTAGCATTCGAATAATTTTTTCGACGTACGCAATCCAGGCAGTTAGTCAATAAAAATGAAAAAGAGAGTTACACAAGTGTAGGAAGAAGAAAGAGGAATAAGAAAAGAGAGGAGAAGAAGAGCTAAAGAAAATAGAAAGAAAGAAACGACGAAATGAATAAATTAAGCAAATAAAGAACAAGGCAGAGAAACACAAGGATGAGGGAAAGAATGATAGAAAGAGAGAGAGAGAGATTTAGGTAATGTCAGGGCTAGAGATGAGGAGAAGATGATGGTATGGCTCTAAATGAGATTTTCACTTGAGATTGTCGCATGTCAAGGAATGCTTTGCCCACTGCATCGTAATCTGATACGTCGGCCAACCACTCTGTCAGCGCCTACACGTCAGCCCCGGCAGCCGTCGTCAAGACGACGGTTCTACGTACGAGAAGGCAATGAGGAACAGTAACGTTCTTTGTCATTTGTGACAACCAACAAAATAATTTACGAATCGATTAATCTGTACGAATCTCTATCACGACACATCTATCGCCTAGTAATTTTTCACCTGTCCAGAAAGAAATATTAATTTTTATTCTGTGCTCATATCTATCTATCTATCTTCTATCTATCTATCTATCTATCTATCTATCTATCTATCTATCTATCGGTAGGATTCCAGTCCTTCACTTATCCAGTCATATATTAAAAAAATTGTTTACACGTTTGTATATTCATCCGCATCTATCCCTCGCTGCTTTTATATACCACAACCTTACGTGTGAATTTGCTTCCTTTTGAGGTTCATGATATATATATATATATATATATATATATATATATATATATATATATATATATATATATATATATATATATATATATATACACGTTTGTGTATACGGACATACTTACACACGTACACACACGCAAATATTCTAGAATACTACCCACAGGATGATTTACTCATGTATCTCTTATACATAGTATCACCCAACCATTATTTTTTTTTTCGAATAGAAAGTGAATTTCCTAAACCAAATATCGCAGAATTTTACATTTTTTAGTAAGGCATCATACCATTGAAACGAATACTATCAAGTATGTTTATGACCAAACTCTACAGCATCCAAACTCTGTTGCTAAAAATATGTACACTCTTGGACATGTATTTGGCAACATAGCTCAAATGCTATCGAGCCTACTCGTAAATTATGCCTGATAATAGATATTTTGATTGTGTAATGCTGCAATGAAAATAGTAAAATCCTGCCGAATATAGATATATGATCATTGGTGCAATCAGTGGCATAAACTGTGTTTGATGCTCATTATCAATCAATCAGAAATTTGATTTCAGTGAAAGAAATTAGAAACTGTCAACTAAAGTCGTCATCAAATCTGTCACCTAAACTATCAAAGAAGATCTCTTCAGTTTCCAAAGCAGTCCAGCTAGCTATGTATGTATGTATGTACTTTTAAGCTACGTCAATTGAGCTAGGAGGCCAAAATTTGAACATTTGGAAATCATTTTGTCCACAAAAAAGTTTTTTGAAACTCCTCCGATAGAGTTTTCTAGCGGAGCATCAGTTTGCAGTATAAGTTCACGTTAAATTACTACTTGAAAGAGACAGAAAAAATATTCATTGATCACACTTTTCAATTGTTTTACTTGATAATCTCAATACAACCTGCTGCCAAAAGCCATTGACAATATGAAAATTTCCATTGAGTGACTAACCAGATCCGTTTATCTCACTCTCAATCTATCCATCTATCTATCTCTCTGTCCATCTAGTTTTTTCATATAAAAATAAGTCCATTTTTCTACTATATATACATACATACATACATATATATATATATATATATATATATATATATATATATATATATATATATATACATACATACATATATATATATATATATATAATTCTTGCATGTAAGAGATTTATATTTATAGATGCAATATTATCTATCCATCTATCTACCTATCCATCTATTCATCTCAGCCTGCTCCTATCTTCCAAGTTATTATATAAGCATGTTTATATCTATGCATGATTATTGACTACGTGTAGCTTAGTCTGTCGCAACGCCACAATGAAGTGACACACGAGGATTGAGCCAGCAACACTAGTAAATTGATCCGCGAGACGCAATCGCTAACCATTGTGCCAAAGTGGGACAAATTCTATCAATCTCAAGATGAAATCCACTTACAAGCTCCCATCTTCCAGAATATAACATGTGACAGCTACAATAAGGAAGCTTCGCTGCATATCAGCGGAGCTACTTAGTGTTATGCCTCTTTCGCCTATTTCTCTGATACATCAATTGATAGAGTGTAAAAGAATTGCTCAAGTGGGCCAGAATCGAACCCAAAGGACCTTGGGGAGAATGTTGACGATATAAAGAACAATAAAGTAAGAAAATAGATACTGGCCTTTTATGTTGAGTATCTTTTTTCCATTGCAATGCACTTAGATATTCTTATTGAGTTAGAATGTCAACAGCAGTTGGAATGATCGGAAACAAAATCAGGCAACTCTACTCCAGGAATGCAAGGAGAAATTTAAAATGTCCCTGCACACTTTATGTTCTATCCATCGTCACTGGGAAATACCAATTTACTGCTTATATTCTACTTCATTTTGTATCTGTAAAATACTCTCTAAGATCGGTCCCTTTAATGTACATCCATCACAAAATATTTGTAGCGGAGTCCATTTCTCTATGCATTTACTAATATCAGAGTACACAAATGATTTTAAAATTAGGGGTCCTCGTATCAAAGTAAATTCCTATGGAGGGATTTTACCCTAAGGAGGAATTTCAGAGGAACATATAATGGAATGTATCATCATAAGCCTTTAGTGCCCATGTTTGGTCGTAAAGTTTCCCCAATCTTTACATACCTATTAAAGGCGTTGCATGGCCAATATTTTTTCAATTTGCCTAGTTCTCATTTCCTATAGGCCACAATTTTACACATGTTCTTCAGGGAACAGCGTTGTGAGTTGTAATACCAGCGGTTGTCTGACATTTTTGAAATGTAACCAGTCCATGGCCATTTTAGTTTTCTAATTGATTCTATGATATATTTGACTCCTGCCCACTCTCCAAAATACTGCGTCTTCTTGTGATCTTTTTGTGTGTGATTGATTCTCTCCTGTGCTATACATCGTTCTCGGTTTGAGGGTCAATCCTTTAGTTTTCATTGTTTTTTATTCATAGTATATCTGTTCTATTTGTTTCTTTCAATGCAGTCAATTATGTTATTGAGAAATGTTCATTGAAATGTTCATATATATATATATATATATATATATTATAACTCTACATATAATCTCTGATTCTTTTTTCTGTTTGCAAATAAGAAGTCAAAAAATGAACAAACTATCCTCAGTTCGTAACATTACTTTTGGCAAATATCAGTCATTTACAAAGAAGATTTCGAAATCCAACTAATATAGTAATAAAACCAGTAATATTTCCAGTCATTAATGGGGATTTTAGATAGGTGTTAGTAATCGAGAGTACTATTTTTTTTTTTTTTAAGGAATAGTTTTTTTTTTGGTCCAATGACAACCTCGAACACCAGATGTCGACGTATTATTTATAGTAAGAATGATCAGTCTTCATCGAAGTATTTATTTTTTATATTTCTTTTAATCAGTAATTTTTGCTTTTGCTATATAGTTTTCTTCACGTAATTTCCGCCACTGGGAGAGCTAAATTTTGTCTTCAAGTTTTCAATCCCTTTTTACGCCGGTTTTATCTAACACTTTCCTTCTGCTGTAACTCCCTTTAAGCAATCTTCCCCCTGACTATATAGCTTTCATTACCCTAATTTTGTCATCAAGTCTTTGTTCTGATATCTAGCCAATTTAGTTCACCACTAGCGACAATAACATTTCTTTCCTTTCTGATACAGCTTTCTCTTCCTTATGCTTTAGCTTTATTTACGTTAGTTTCATCCTCCGGCCATACAGCTATCATTATTCTAATCGTTCCTATTTTTACGCCTATTCGATTAATGCCTACTGACAATAACATTCTTCCCGTCTTGTAGATAGTTTTCTTCACCGAACGTTCTCCATCGGCGATATAGTTTTCATTACCTAAATTCCGTCTTGGAGTTTTCTTTCTTCACACTTGTTTGTTTACGTACGCAGGCGATGACATCTCTTCTTTCTGGTATATACCTTTCTTACCAAATTTTTTCCTCGTGCTTTACAGTTCTGATTACCTAAATTATGTTTTTAAGATTTCGTTCCTCTTTTACACTGGTTTGATTAGCACTTACTGACAAAAACACATTTACCACCTTCTAAAGATCATTCTTTTAGTAATTCTTTCCTCTGGCTACATAGCTTTCATTACGCCGATTCTTTTGATGTTCTTGATCTGTATTTATATCAGTTTGATTTACAGCGTCTAAAAATCGTGGCCCTGTAGGCAATAACTATTGTTTCATGGTCCTGCACGCATTAACTCTTGTTTCGTTATCATGTAGACATTAACTCTATTTGATCCGGTATTTCCTTTCATCCAGCAACCCTTTTAAAGAACAAAGAAGATGAAACAACATTCAATCTGATAGCCCCTGTAAAGAACAAAGAACAATTGATGTCAAGGCGTATATTGAACCACTACCGCAGTTCGCTATTTTGCCAACGGCCTCTGGTTGCTGTTCTCGTCAAGAAACATCTAATGACAAAAGATATCAAAAAAACGTCCAGTCTCTCTATAGTATGACAATAAATAAATCTCCCGACATTCTGCAAACCAACAAATATTTTCTATATTTATATCGATTGCCTGCCTATTGCTGTTGTTCTAAAATTACCAGTGACGCCCATTCTGTCGGAGAAGCCAATTACAATACTTGGGATTGGGCTGAGAAGAACCGAATTTCTAACACATCAATTCTTGCCCAGGGCCCAGATTCGTCCATGCATGCAGAATATCACAGCAAACGTGTTTATTAATAACATGGGAACGTAATGAGCAGGCCTTTTTTATTCATTTTTTTATTTGTCTTGTGTTTTTGGTACAAAGGAAGGAATTTTGCATTAGAGCAAACACCTCTGACATCTTGTGGCATATTCTAGCTAAACGGAGTAAACATCTTTTGTTAGGTCAGAGCCTCCACTGTTATGATCAGCTATCGATAGCTTTTTGAGAATGCCGAGGAAGACTTGTGGAACAGAACTGGGGACTGGTTGATAAGATATCCTCATGATCCCTCATTCTGATGGTGGGAAATTAAACCAAAACCTTCTGTTCCTATCATATCAATATCAACTTCGATCAACATTGCAATCACTAACGTTATTCACTTCGTATAACTCTAAATCTAGCTATCCAACAATCTATCTATCTATACATTAATTCATATACATGGATCTATTTTACATTTGTCATTCATCTAATTATGATATATATATATATATATATACATATATATATATATATATATATATATATATATATATATATATATATATGTATATGTATATGTATATGTTAATACATACCCATCTCGAGCATATCATATTCATCTATCTCTCTAATAAAGATCTATAAAACAGTTTATATGTCCATTCACTTTTCATATATATATATATATATATATACATATATATATATATATATATATATATATATATATATATATATATATATGCGTGTGTGCGTGTGTGTGTGTGTGTGTGTGTGTGCGCGCGTGTGTATCGGCACCCTTTATTTGGTGAGCATCAACTTCCGTATGCATACAAAATATGTTAAATTCAGAGATTTTGAAGGTTTTTTCAAACAGGTATTTCTCCTCGAAATAATACTCTATAGGCTTCTTACCCATTTTAAAACCTTGCACTTGTAGAATCTGCTGTACAAACATAATGTATCAATAATTATCCAAGTGCCCAAAAGATTTTCCTTTTAATGTGTTTACTCCGATGTAGATAATCAAATTTTATTGAGATAGAAATCGCAGTTACGTTTCTCTCTATTTATTCAAATTCCTTGTAATAACATTATGAAAGCAAACATGGACATATAAACACGCTTCATTGTTTGTTAATCGAATCTTGGACATATGCAGTTATTTCCATCTGTGTTATGGAACAAAATACTGTTATTACAGTGATATTTTCATTTCAACATGGCTGAACCCACTGCCGCTGAACACACTGGCCTCTTCAAAACCTTTTCAAGAAATTGTCGAATGGAATTCATCCTCATCATCATCATCAGCAGCAGCAGCAGCAGCAGCAGCAGCAACACATCAACGATCGTCGTTGGATATAGATCATTCCCAAGATTTGTGAAATATCTCAGTCCTAAGAGTCATTGTGGCAACTTATTCTGATCTCGTCTAAATAATTAAACCATAAAACAAGGATGAAATGAACGTTACCAATCATCAACCTAAAGGTTACCGAACGTGAATAATAGCTGAGAACAACCTTTGGCCATAGAAGCCAAATGCATATGATTGGAACAGAAAGTACAAGGAGGTGCACCAACTGTATGAAAGTAATAAATAGCAGTCATGCATTTCGACTCAATCGTCAACCTGTATTATAGATGTAAAAATTGAGGATGAAGGGGAAAAAATACGTATATCAATCGGCTCTGTTTATACAATCGCTTCAATTCTTGTTATCGGGTTGAATTTTAGATCTATCTATTATAGTTTTATACGTCTCGATCTGATCATATCGCTAAATATTATCTATCTCTCTTTTTTTCTCTTTTTTTTGTTTCACTCTCCCTATATAACATAGCTAGCTCAAATTAGTATATCTTATTATGTGTCCATATCGAACCATTTTCATATATGCCCATCAAATAATCTATAAGTTTAATCGTATCACTCATTTTCTTCTTTCTCTCTCCCTTCTCTCCCCTTATCTCCTACATATATATACACACACACACGCACACACACATATATATTTATATATATATGTGTATGTGTGTGTGTGTATGTGTGTATAATACACAGATCATACCTAGCCCAGTTACATCAAATCTACGCATCGATCTGTTTAAGCTAGCCACATCCGATTCAATTTTCACATCTCACAGTCTGATCATACGACTAGCAATCAATTTCTCTCGCTCTGTCCCCCTCTCTCTCTCTTTATTCATCTCTCTCTCTTTATTCATCTCTCTCTTCATACATATATATATATACATTCTAATCTACATATGTATCTCAGTCCAATCAAATCGATCAGTATTATCTCTATCTAATTTTATATAACAATATCTATGCCAGTGTAATCATAACTATCTATCATTCTAATCATATCTATATGTTTATCAAATCCATCTATCTGAGACCAACGTTGTTATTGGAAACGCTGCAATTTGCCCAAAAAGCTGTTTTGCAGTTTGTTTGTTTCTTACCACTGTATCAGTGTTTATCTGCTGCTTTTTGCAGTTGCTTTAACAGAGCTGATCATCTCATATTATACAGAACATGGAAAGCCATTAATGGAATGAGCTGAAAAAGCTTTTGGAACGAGGCCATCGAGTGATCAGTGAGATGGCAAGGCATGAATAGAAAATATCTGGTGAATAAGCAAAAAAGGGAAAAACCCTTGGAGGCGAGGCTCATTGAAACGATTGGTTGCCCTGCTTGTCGAATAAAACCTATAATTTAATCCCACTTAACTTTGATGAATAAAGCTGATCCGATATGCAATACACCTTTGTAAATCCACTTGACACGTGTGCTCACAGCGATACTCACACACACGCACGCACGCAAACACACTCATGCACGCATGCACGCATGCAAACACATGCAAACACACACACACACACACACACACACACACACACATATATATATACATATATATATATATGTGTGTGTGTGTGTGTGTATATATATATATGATATATGAATTCGTTAAATGTTTTGAATGCGTTTTTTTTTTTTCAAAATTCTATTCGGAATGACACCCCGTTGTTATACAGAAAATAAATCAGTCGGACTAGTCAGCGTAAATTGCCCGAGTGACTTAATCTCCATGTAGCAACGGGAGGTCACTTTAAATTGAGTTCCAAATAGTATTATGCATCAATAGATATTGGATTATATATTTATCTCTTAATAATAATGATATTTGTCACTCTCTCTCTCTCTTTCTCTCTCTCTCTCTCTCTCTCTCTCTATATATATATATATATATATATATATTTGTCTCTTTCCATCTCTTTCCATCTCTTTCTCTCTTTCTCTCACTCTCTCTCTCTCTCTATATATATATATATAGAGAGAGAGAGAGAGAGAGTGAGAGAGTGAGAGAGATGGAAAGAGACAAAGAGAGAGAATACAGAGATTGCATTACTTAGTTATGCTTTGCAATGTGTATGAAGTAGTCAAGCTACGGCATATTGCCAGGAATAAGAGACTTTGTTCTCGTTTGTTCGGACTGATGTGTCCGTTTTTTTTTTTTTTCAATCTCAAATTTCTGGAATCCGTTGGTTTAATACAAAAATGTGGAGAAAATATATGGGCAGAAACGTTGTTATAAAACCAAAGACGTCAAAATCAGCGTAAACTGATAATCTTGCAATAATCGAATGAGCTTTCAAAGATCAAACCAGAAAAGTGTGTTTACCATCAAAATATGATTCTAACTCATGACACAAGTCCAAAAGAACGGGGCATCCAAATAAAGCTAGATATCACTATTAATAGAACTTTCAAATGAAACTATCATCCGATTAGTTAAGATGAGTCTTTTCAGTTCTCATGTTGATCCATCTGGTCGGATATGCATGTAAGTATAACATTACATGTACAGTGGGTACCAAAAGAACTACAGGGTTAAATATGTCAACTTTTATTCATTGATACGTCTTGAAAAAAGATCCTGTTTTTGAAAACCATCTCCCTGAATGAGGTCTAGTAGGGTTGGTAATTAGCGGAGAAAAGTTATAGTAAATTGATTTACAGTTCGAGCAAGTATCCTTTGTTTTTAGTGATCAATGCCCAACAAAACACAAGAAAACGCTCATATTATTGAAGATCTCTTTATCAATTTTTGATTGATCATCCCTGAACTTTATACGCTGCCAGAGGACATCAGTCATTTCATGATCACTGTTCTATAGCTAGACACGTTCAGATTTACCAAGCTGAACCAGGTACGTCACAAAAACACATTGAGAGAAATGCTATGCTACTGGTTCATCATGCAAAGTGTGTCGGACTATGTTTAATCCTTAAAAAGAAACTTCTAGGGGTACAGGTACTGAAGTGGAAGAGACCGTGATATTTGATATTTGGGGTCAATTTGAGTTTTTTTTTTTTGTACAGATATTACTACTTACCTCCTCCAATCATCAGCAGCAGTATCATCATCATCATCATCATCATCATCATCATCATCATCATCATCATCATCATCATCATCATCATTACTATTATTATCATCATTATTATTATCCTTATTACTATTACTATCAGCATTATTATCATTATTATCATTATCATTATTATTATTTGCAATCTCACACCAATTGCTTGGTGGTAACTGCTGTAGTTTGAGTGACAGCAAGTCTCCTCAAGTCTTCAACCCTCCTCCCCTATTACTCATAGGTTGCAGTAATGCTGCGATTTACGGTTTCACACCGGTTGCCCAGTGGTTCTCGCTGAAGGCTGAGTGGCAATGAGTCTCCTCGGGTCTTCAGCCAACGTCTCCTCTCTCTTTCGCCCATCATGTCAGTGCTACAATTTGAGTTTCCACTTTCATTTCCCTTGCTCTGTTGGGTCACTATTGACAGCGAGCGTTGCAGTCCTTATATTTCTAGCACTTTCCTCAGTATCCTTGCAGTTCACAGTAGTGCTGTGGTCTACTCGGTGCTGTACAAAGTTCAAGGCTTGAAACAGTAATAATAACTAGTCTCCAAGATTGAAACTTTTGTTCAATAATTGCCTTATATTAGTATTGATTGAAAATAACTAACTTTCAGAACTGCAGAACTATAGTCCTAAAAGCCGATGCACTGACGTCAATGCAGAAATTGAACGTGCCCTGATACACCTGCTTTAATTATAACATGCTAATCTGAACTGGTTTTTAAAGCTAAAACCGATTCTTAAAAGGAGCAACTGAATTAAGTTCTAATAGTAATTGCATGCTACCATTACATAGATTATCATAGTTGCACTAAACACGCTTCTCTTTTTCTTTTGATATTAGCAGGCTGTATGTTGAGAGTTAATTATGAACAAACAACGTATCTACTCGCTTGCATGCATGTTTCAGTTCGTTAAAATTGTTTTTGTGGTTCGTTTTTCGTACTGCTTTTCTCTTCTCTACTCATGTCGGTAAAGTGGATTTGTATTAGCGGAACGATACCTGGCTCCTTCCAGTCACACTTTGTCGCATATCAGCTCAGCGCAAAGAGTTAACCGAATAAAAAGAATAGAATAAAGTTCTAGAATTTCATGTATTTTAAATGGCTGGTCATTGAATTTTTCTCGGTTACGCGATAATCAACAAAGCTAAACTGAAAGTGAAAGGCAGACTGGCCCTGAGCCTGAAATAGTTACCTAAATTCCTGCCAGTGCCAGAGGTCAATGTTTGAGCCAAAAATCAAGATTTGCAATGCTAATTATCAAAACAGACAGGCAGGCAAACACTTCCCAATCTGTATTCTGGCGTGATACAATCTTCCTGCCCACCCAATTCCCCTTTTTTGGCCCTATGCCACGGTAATTCAGTTTAATCATCATTGGAGTGATTGCATTGCAGTGTTGGAACTCAAGATAAAGGCTAGAACTTGGAATGCTGGCTTTCAAGGCAGGCAAGTCCTTCGTCTGTGAAAGACTGGAGTAATGAAATTTGTTCATCCCATTTCACTGATTCGAGGTTATGCTGTACTTTTCTAATCCTGACATAAATCAACAATCCAGGAGGAGGTGTCTTCACTTTTGAAGAAACAGTGACGTATTTTCAATCGCTACTAAAGGTGGGTGTCTGATAACAGTTACAAAAACCGAAACTTCAATGTTACGTCTACCAACCATACGTTATTATCCGTTATATACAAATTTCAGAAGTATTTTGAATAAAGTAGTAGTATCATTACTTGTTGTTGTTGTTGTGGTGGTGGTGGTGGTGGTGGTGGTGGATGGGGTGACATTCTGCTCCTGAATCCAGCTTATATTGAAAAAAAACCCCCAAAAAACTCCAAAATTAAAGTAACGTTAGATTGTATTATTATATCATACAGTCAAATGAGATGTTCAATACATTTGAAATGTGGTGCTTGAATTTGTTATATACTACATTTTTAGCAATAAAGTTAGCAGGAAATTGAGAAGATTAGCCGATTGACACCATTTTTGCTGACAGTTTTAGCTGCTATAAACAATGGATACTTGGGAACACTGTAAAAAAAAAGTTGATACCCTATATTTTGATGACATCACACCACTTATGACATACTGGCAGCTGTTAGTTAAGGAAAAACATCCCTCTTTTTTTCGTTTTTTTTTTTTTTTACATAACGGAGACTGGGTGACAGACTGACTGATCGACCGACAAGCGTCTTATAGAGATACGTAGTCGCTAAATTCAAATTGTTTTCACTTTGTACTAGTTTCCTGATGTTTTCAAATACCAGTCATGTCTGTAACATCGCTGAGGAGCAGTGTTTAGTAATATAGTCTCACAGATCATTACTACTGTAATGAGTTTGATATTCATTATGTGTCCGACACTTGTTGTTTTCTGCATGATTTTGTGCTAAACTGAAACTTATCAACTATTGAATAACTCAACGGCAGTGATACGGTATTAATTCGATTTTCCAGACCCAGGAAGCAATATTTTGAATCCATACAAGCGAAACCATCCATCATTATGACACCTTCACAGACGTTCAAAATTAAAAATTGAAATTTGAAAATTACGTATCATCAGTCAGAGTTGAACGAGTGGGAGTGACTCTGTAACTCAAAATGCTTTGAACAGTTGTGTAAATAGATGTGTACTGGCAAAAATCGGGAATTATTTTCTGATAAGTGAGTTTTGAATTAGCAGGGTTCCGTTCCTTTAATCATTGATTTTTTAATTTTGTTATGATAAAGTCAAAACCAAATTTCAACCTTTAAAGTTCGAGCTGAACCTGATTTTTTTAATGAACGAATATGTTTGTTAGAAGTACGTTACTAGAGGCTGCCCAACAACTGCAGAGTTCCTAATCGTTGGAAAAAATTCCACCCCAGGCTAATGTGGGGATTAACCCCGCTAATATAATTCATTATTCCATCTCTACCACCTGTCTAATAGTTGGAAGAGAGGCAGTTATCAAACAAAAGACTACTGTTACACAATGTAATTGGTACAACTTGGTTTACCCAGTTTTATGGCATCTGCTGATTTAGGTGATTTTGTAATTTTTGCACCAGAAAACTTCTATTGAAATCTTTGAAAAAAAGAGAATTTATCGTCAATACTGTTCCTTTCCATTTACCATATGCCCGACCCTTCATTCCTATGTTTGTTTGTTGTTGTTTTTTCTCAAACGACTTTTCTTTGTTCAGATCCTACTGAATTTTGTCGGTGGACAGAGCTCTCTACCCCATGGCTTAATTAAGACGACCTATTGTGACAGGTTTTCAATCCCCCACTTTTTCCAAACCGACCGCGCTTATTTGAAGGTGACAGATTTTCTAAACACCTGCCTTTTCCAACCTTGCAACCTAGCTTATAAGAGTACACTCCTAAAATCACAATCCTCAATCATCGATCAGCATGTTATGCAAAGGAATTTTCATACTCATAAATCCATGGATTACAGGTGTAACTCTTACGATTAGGAAGTTAGTTTTGTCCCACTTGCCTAAACCGGATTCAGACATGTTTTAGTCGTCTTGATCGATGTTTGATTCAACTTTTGATGACTTAGACCATTGTAGTATTATACACCAATCTACAATCATCAATAACTTGTCAGCTATGATATAACCTTTTTATTTCAAATTGAGAAAAACATTTTGAAAAGTTACAAAGATTCTTCTTCTTCTTACAATTGGAAATCGAACCTTGGATTTGTCTTTCAACGATGAAATCGATGAATTATTAGATGCTGAATTAACTTACCTGGATCAGAGATAGGTTTTGTAAATCCGCCTTCAATCAGCAAGATGCTACTCATATTCTTTTAACTATATTCCAAAGTTTCAAACTTTGAGATCTACATGGCAGTCCTATTCCATTCCGTATCCTACTTCATACACTCACTCACAAGTCCATCCTCACTGACAGTCTTGCTTGAATTCTTGTCGATTTTTCACTGCTCGAAATGAAGTTTAGATATAATTCTAGTCGTTTTAAACCTAAACACTTGTCTTGGCATCAGAATAAGTACTGAAATCGTAGTTTGAGGTATTTCTGACGATTATTGGTGTAAGATAATCCTAACGTGCCCTGGACTTTTAAGACTTCATACGCATAGTTCTTATCTTATATCATCAACACATATTGAATTAGATTGATGTCAAGGGACTGACTTGACCAATGAAATTGTTTGATGCAGTACCTGAAAAATGAGCAAATTTTGATTAGCAATCGCTTACTCATCTTTCTTTCTTATATTAGTCCCTGTTAAGAAGGGTTTCCACCAAGCTGCTTTTCTATGATAACTCACTCTCAGGTGCAGATGTGATTAATGTATTGTTGAGAGATATAAATACTAAACCAAATAGAAAAATGTTTTCCACGAATGAAGTAAGATTTTAGAAATATAATGACCGATTAGTACGACTAATGAAATCATGTGATATTGGACCTTTATGATGCATCTTAATTAGGACGAAGATTGGAAAAACAATGAGTAAATAGAAGACAACACTAATGACTTGTTTCAGTTTTCTTTTGTTATTTTTCAGGCTTTTTTCTTTTTCTTCTGGCTCACTTACGTACAATTACAGAGTAGAGGGTACACTCTACGATAACGTAACAACTAGCTTACACAATCTGTTTTCCTTTGAATTAGAATTCGTGCAAAAACTGCTTGAAATTAACCTTTCTTTTTTGCTGCTCACTCATCGGGTAAACTATCAACAATTCAACAATAGGCACTCGTTTGTCAAAGTAAAAAACTTACTTACCAGAGATAAAAAAGGTGTTTCATGCCAAACCTTCCATACCTGCGACACGTATGTCTCAATCTTTGAAGAAGAATAGCTGAATCTTTTCAGGTTAAAATGAGGTTAATAGTGGTACCATCAAAAATGGTGGAATCAAACGTTCCAGCAAATGATTAAACCTTCCCTTCCGCTAAACTAGTATCAGTATCCCCTACTTCTAGCACGTCTCTATAGATATGCAAAACTTCGAAAGGTATGTGCTCAATTATAGAGAAATATATCAATTCCTGGGAACAGATATCTGAATCAATAGAGATGAAGCCAAAATCTAACATGGATTTGAAATACATTTCAGTCTCTCATTAGATTAAATTCACTTTTTCCTCTATCTGAGATCCATTCATCAAAGCCTTAGAAATTCATCACATCAAGTGTTAAGACATAACTTTGATATAGACATATGCTTCCATACATGAATCATTTGTAGTATCTTCAAGATTTAAATAGATTGACTGATGTAATTCGAAATTTTATGGTTGCAGGATCAGGTGAATGGATGGATCAATAAATCACTGATAGGCATTGTATTCTGC
The DNA here is from genome assembly GCA_963457665.1 of Thysanoteuthis rhombus. Classification (NCBI taxonomy): domain Eukaryota; kingdom Metazoa; phylum Mollusca; class Cephalopoda; order Oegopsida; family Thysanoteuthidae; genus Thysanoteuthis; species Thysanoteuthis major. The sequence goes on along the minus strand of OY735229.1, from coordinate 32,335,279 downwards.
AGGTCATACGCACACACACACACACACACATACACACATATAATTCACAAAGATATTTGCCCGGCAAATGTGAGCATTTTGTGCCTATTATAATGTTGAAAAAATTGAACTGAGCATACCTATGAACCAATTTCTACATAGCGTTCTAAAAATCCTATTGCTGAATACTTTTTGAAAGGATTCAGAGATAGTGTGATGTTTGAAATACATGAAAATTCACGAAGATAAATCATGGGCATTCCACAGGGAAAGGAAAGATTAATAAATCGGGGAAACTATTGTATACGGATGTTTTTTTTTATCCAAGAAAAAAACGGAGATAAATCCAGTGGATCATCCCATACATACATAGTAATTGTTTCATCAAATTATTAAGTTTTAAAAAACAATAGAGCCTGATTATAGGATAAAAACACATGTTTAAAAAAAATTGTTTTTTTTTACATTAACAGTTTTTGATGACTGCAGATGGCACAAAATGTTCACATTCACCGGGTATATAAGCTTGCAATTCTTTATATATGATAATAGCTGTATTTACAGTTAGATATTGAGCATTGGGATAAAACATCCACAATAGATAACATCTGTTTTCTATTTGTTTCTTTATACGTATATATCAGAGGAACCTAGTTTCTTGGTTGTCAATTGTATGAAAACACTTATTCTATTAGTGTTGAACTAAATGACGTACCTGATACCAAATTTTTAATCTTTCTTCTAGTAAATAATTTGTATGTTAATTCTTTTCATTCGAATTAACATGCAGCTCTGCTAGTTGTTATTTATCGAATGATAGAATATTATTGCAGTTTTTAAATTCTAAATTGTTTAGCAAAGCATAGAGTGGAAATCATAGCAACATTCTCTTAATCAGTAAGAACTATTGAGTACGCAACGTTTTTTTTCTGTGATTTGATGCTGTGATGAAAGCTGTCTGCCTAACCCCATACGCGATCATCCAACATAGATGAACTCCGGACATGTTTGGTCACCTCCAGCAACTCAGGAAGACCTCCCTGGAAAGCCAAATTGAGTTTAAAATTCACGAAAAAAAAATAAAATAAAAACAAAGAATATAATCAAACAGTTTTTTATGAAGTATTATAAGTCAATGTTATCCATTTTTATGACCACTTTTCTACATTTAGTTTGATTTATTTGGTTATGTTTTTTTTAATTTTTTTTTCTTATTCAAACCTGCTACATGAACATTACTGAGTAACAATCCTTTATATATTTTGGATCTTATTACTCCAAATCCAAATTATATTGATACTACTACTCCAATTCATCCATTCATTTTTTAAAGAATGTGTAAAGTCATTCTTCCATTGCTGAGTTTTAGGACAATGTTTATATGTTTAAAATTCGAATAAATAGAACTGTCTATACAGATGTTTCTTCAACACCTATTTCATAGATACGATGAGTTATTGACTGCAAAATTGGGAACATCGATAGTGACAACTTTTTTCAAGCAAAATGAAGCTCGAAAGAACTGTTCAATTTATGGTATCTATAAATGGTGTTTTAGAATCATTCTAAAAGAAGATTTATTCATTTTCTCGCTGTTTTTTTTTTCCATTTAATTTGCAATATCTTTATATCACAGGAATTCTTTGAAAGATTTTGAGAATACAGATTTTTTGTTTTTGGTTAAAGGTTTGGCCAATCATTCAATACGAACCGTCATCAAAAACTTAAGAAGCAAAATGATCAAATAATAAGTAATTGCCGGCTTCTTTTAAAGTGTGATAACAAAAATTCCTAATTTTCGAAAAGTAGTCGGAAAAAAAAACTCAGGGATCAATTTAACAAAAGTCTACATTGCAAATTAGACCCATCCATAAAAAGCATTGTCTTTAGGCATAATAAGGAATTAATTTTGAATTTTCAACATGATACATTCAGTGTCAGCCAGCGAGACTAGAAGATGAAGGACGAATTTTTCTGACAATTATGGTTGACAGTTTGTAACACATGTTTGCGTTACCTTTTGACGGTCTATAGAACTCTCCTACCTCCCAAAATGGCACAAAATGTGATTGTAAGCTGCCAGAACTTACCATGGGTTTATAGGAGAAAGGACATTGAATTGAGAAATACATCGAAATGCATTATTTTCTCACAAGTTACCTTGCTGGTATAAGGGGAGAAGTGTTCTATGCCAACAAACACGTACATCAACAAAAAAAAAAGAAAACTCTCCCACAAAGCAGGACACAATCTTCAACGAGGATTGGCTAGGCAAAAAAAATACACAATTTAAGCGCCAACGTGATCAATCACACAAACGATTGAAGTCCAGGAAAGCTATTCAACTGTTAACATTGATCACAACTATGAACAAATGATTGTTTTCTGTAGAAATTGACCAGTATCTATTCATCCAGCTGTCTTCTATGCACATGTACAGTCTTCACGGACGTACGAAGCCCAAGAATTCTAGGTATGGTAATTTTATATGACTGTTTGTCGGTCTGTGATTAGACCAACGTACGAAACAGGTTTTCAAATTTTCATTTTCAAGACAAGTAGCTCCAATATAAATGAAGTTTGCGGCAATTCAATCTCATAACTTTAATTAATTCCTGCTGACATTCCGAAACATATATACTTGTTAATCAAGAGAGCAGATACCTATATTAAAGAGATTCACCTATTGTAAATACACCACAGTCTGGTCGTTTTCTATCGAAATCAATCGTGAGATGTTGGGATCTCTGTACAAAAAATGAAGCTGTTGGCGTATCCGACAGAATTACATTTTTTGAAAGCACCAAGTTTATCAATAAAATCAAGACGGTCACTTTCGAATTTTGTATTCGGAATGAACTTGCTATTTTTTTTTCTTTTGTGAATCTTAAAACTATTCATAGTTAACCTCAGTCAATATCAATATCATAACACTAATGAATCTAAATGTATTAATCCTACGGTGAAAGGACTCAATTGCAACAAATGCAACACATTACAACCAATTTACTAAAACTAATCCTGATGAATCGAGATCGATTTACACAAAAATCGAGACTTTTTTTTTTGTTTTCAAAGTACAGTTTCAGTAAGATCCTAAGCACAGAATCAATTTGTCAGTTAAAAATCACTGTCTTGAAATCTAATACATTAAATGAACATTTTTTCTATGTTAGACACCTTTTTATTTTCACCACGAACAAAACTGATACAAAGCATATGATAAATGGAAAGGACGGATTTATAATAGAATTTTTATCGTATTCCGCCTGCAAAAATTAAAAAAAAAATAGATTTCAGAACACATTTGATGGGCTGACTGATGTTTGATAAAACACGGTATTTTTGAGACAAGCAAAGGAAGATTTAACAGCATGTTTCTGCAGCATAGTTAACTGTAAAATAAAAAAGCTATACACACACACAGATATATATAAATATATATATATATATATATATATATATATATATATATATATAAATATATATATATAGATAGATAGATAGGTAGATAAGTTTTATGATCTGTTTTTTTTTCTTTTCTTTGCTAATTCTTTGCATCGTATCTCTATTTTTGCCATGGTTTTGTCTCTCTTATTAGCCCCATCCATTTGAGAAAAACAGCGTTCTTCTTTTTTTCCCTACAAACGCTGCCGATATCTCTCCAGGTCATTTATTTCTTTACAAACTCCGTTGACATATTTAGTCATGGTCCAAACAGAAATTTTCCCTGTTTTTTGAACGGTCGACTCACGGCGTAGTTAAAAAAATAACCGAATGACTCTGCAACGGGCAAGTGAGGCTCAGTAATCATCATTCAATTTACTGCAACCAATTTTCACTAAAATCAGTACATGAATCAGTCATTTAAATGAGGCTTCATATTGTTCTCTGACGATACCCAAGAAAGCTGAAGAGTTAGGTACGCAAAGGCTATGGTTAGTAGGACTCACCCCTGGCTTACTATGCCTGTAAAAGCGTCATTCTGTTTACGAAGCGTATATTCAAATGGTCTCCAAACTGACATAAATCGATGGTCTTACCAGAACTTGAGTATCCAATGAGATTTGGACGTCAAATATTAAACTAAGATAAGAGGTTCCTCAATGATATCCTAGCCCTTAGTGAATGCTTAATAGAGAGAAATTGAATACCATTCTAAAATCCTTGGTGCGACTCAGTAGTGTATTGAATCATGGTTTACAACTACGCTACGATGATAAGTTGGTAAGCTTTGTGAATGTAGTTTATGATATCTAACCACAACAGAACGAAAACATTTGAAGGAGCATTTACATGCACTGACCTATTGATCAGCACTTCATTCGGAAGATTTTGTTCCGTCAGGGGGTAGTGTATCCGCCAATCAACACGATATTCTAAATGACTTGCATACGGAATTCTCGGCACTGATTGCGTACGCTGTAAACAACCTGGCTATCAATGCTTTCAGAGAGCCAATCTATGTGCCCAAATAATATAAATCATCTTACATGTATGGGAATCTGGGTGGACAGTAATGGTTGAAGGTTAATTAGACATATATATATATATATATATATATATATATATATATATATATATATATATATATATACATATATATATATATATATATTGTATAGCTGCCTAAGGCCAGTTGATGATAATCTGCAAGGCTGTTGTAAGTCAGAGCTATTTGCCTGTAATGTGCAAGTGTACATATTCTACATAAGATATATTCTACATCCACGGTTAATGGGTAACAAGATCGGATTGACTGTAATTCAGTCTCTGACTAACTAAACTACGGCTTCCAAGTTATCTAAGATGTTCAGAATGCAATTTGGTCAAAAATGATTGATTCTACTATTGGCAAGTTTATAACATCGAAACTTGCTCGATCAAATATCATGTTGATTTACAAGCTATTTGAATAAATTATTCCACTATGATAATTGATGAAGTGATTTTCTTGTTTCCTGTGATTTTGAGCATTTCCACTTGAACGCAAATATTTTGCCGATAAAAACATCTCCTGCCCACCAATTTAAACAAAGGGTATTTCCATTTGAATTTCTTAATGATATTGATCAGACGTAATCTTTTATTACCTTTGAGATGGTGAACACTCAAGTCTTTCTGTAAGTTGAAGGATGTGGAGAAATAGTTTTAAAGGCAAAGAATCACGTGTATTTAATTTTACCAAGTGCATCACCGACTCCAGTATATATATATATATATATATATATATATATATATATATATATATATATATATATATATATATATATATACATATATACATATATATATATATATATATATATATACATATATATATATATGTCTGTCTGTCTGTGTGTGTGTGTTTGTCTGTGTGTATGTTTGTGTGTGCGTGCGTGTATGTTTGTATGCGTGTGTGTAAATGTCGGTTGGAGTCCCGTACTCTATTCGTGGTCGCTTGTTCAGTTTGCTCCACGTAAATATATATATATATATATATATATATATATATATATACACACACTCACACACACACGCACACACACATATATATATATATATATATATATATATATATATATATATATGACAAATTGCAAAAACTAAACGTTTTCATATATTTATTTCCAATAACACTTCCTTGGACTACGAACGTGATCAGATATATATCATTTGTGAAGTGTGCGATGTTTATTGTTATCGTTTGGATCATGTTTATCCAAATAACTATGATTATTATCATTATTGTTGTTTAAAACGACTAGTCCCTTTCATCCTTTCATTTTTCAATTTTTTTTCATCGCAGCAGCAGCTTGCAAACAGAATCGAGAGCCTTGGATAGAGAAGCCATTAAATCAACAGGAAAAAAGTGGAGAACGTGAATAGTAGTCATGAAAATTGATGATGTACATTTATACACCGTCAAATAATAACAATCACCGTGGTTATTTTTGCAAGTTGCCTCTATCGCTATAGCTGTGTCACTATACGCGATCATTAGTTCAAATGAAGATATTGTCGTGTATATTCTGAAAAAATCCGCTATTTCGCGGGTAACATGCGTGATAGTTAAGAGAAATTTTCCCTCTAATTAAATAGTACAGATTTGGTTTGTCATTCAATAAAAACTGTCACGTGAACAGCATCTGTTAGCAGCAGCCATACCAAGGTGATCAATCAAAACGTTCGAAAACAATATTGAATGATCGACAAATAAATTACTCTCTTGCCTTTTATTGAGCAGTGATCACCTAAAAAGCAATGATTTTCAGCAAAATAACAACAACAACAAAAAAAAACCAAGAGAGAATCCTGCCGGACAACGACTAAAGGATAAAATTAGCATACTTACACTGCGAAAAAGTGTATGTTTAAAATTTTTAGCAGTGTAGTGGTTCGGTCTATATGCGTCCCTCATACTTATATACCTAGCCCGTCGGACAAACTTGAAAACTGAAGAAACTACTGTTGACAATGCTACAGAAACTTGATAATCGAATACTTTTGTTTAAAAGGTAATTTTAAATACATTTTTAAAAATAAATTCATCTTGGCCGATCACTATAATGCTGTTGCGTAGCCAACCAATCCAACGTATTTTCCTTTCTTTTGGAGGGATTGTCAGTTCAATGTTGACATAACGCAACTGAGAGCTTGTAAATGGCATAATGACTGTTTGGAAAAACAATAACTTATTCCGTGAGCTCATTGTCAACATAATATAACGGTTTCGAAGAGAGTGTACACTTAACAGCTGCCAATCAGCCTTCTACAGATATGAGATGTTCAAACATTGGAAGCGTTCATGATGAATAATGGCCCAAATTACATATTATTAGATATCATTTATTATCACGAGAGAAAAACAGTGATATTTGATTCGATTCTGTTTTTGAATTTTGGCAATGTTCTTGACAGCATGTTGGTACTTGAATATTTTTCATTTCATTCTAATAAGGAATGATCTCAAATAGCCTAGGTGAGATTAAAACTAGAAAAAAAAATACTTACAAAAGTAGTGGGGAAATTACATCTAGCGTGAGATAAAATTTGATTCTCAAAATTCAAAAATTTGGATATAGACAAGTTGTATTTGCAAACAAGACAGCAATCATATGTAATTTAATTCCCTCAAAAAGGATGGATATATACATATACATATACACATATATATATACATATACATATATATATATATACATATATATATATATACATATATATATATATATATATATACATATATATATATATATATATATATATATATATATATATATATATATATATATATATATATATATATATATATATATATATGTATGTATGTATGTATGTATGTATGTATAAATGTAAATGATTTTATACCGTATTTTGTCACAATCTGACAAAATATTCCGTTGTTCTTTCAACTTTCCTAGCAAGCAACAAAATATTTTCAATAATTACTATTAATGAATAACGTCCTCTTTTTTTGCGTGTCGCCCTCATTCTATGCGACCTTTTCGCTTATTCTTCGACGCATATTCTTTTCCTACAATTATATATATATATATATATATATATATATATATATATATATATATGTATGTATATATATGCCAAGCGATATATCTTCCGTTTTTGCACTGATAATGTATCGCTTGGCCTGGACGACGTTAATAAAATTGAAACAATCGAGCTTCTACAGGAATATTGCACAATTTACGAGCATTCTATCATATCATAAATATCCAATCCCTCACAGATGCGCGCACACACATACTCATTTAATGCCTACTTATGAAACAAAATAAATAAATACAGCGACGTGTGAACAAATTATTTATAAAAATATATATTATGAATGATATAAGAATTGTACATATTTACTAGATTTAATCGGCTGTTGCATATCTTTTTTTTTTTTTTTTTGGTTAAATAGGAAACAAATTTAGCCAGATCTAAACAATCAATGGATAATTTGAAGACCTCCTCTAAAGTTCAACTGGTGAATCGGACTCTTTTTTCTTCAGTGCAGCGCATGGGAGATCAGACCACTCATCTCAGCCTGTTTCCAGTTGATATACAGACATACTAATACACTTTAATTTTACTGTCTCTTGTTTGACCACCCGATTGTTCTCTACTCTTTTACTGTCAAGTCTCTCAGCAAAACTATATAAATGATATCAGAGCTTAGTACATCCAGCTCTCCTTTCATTCATTTCACGTTATTATCCTTGATTATATGATTTGATCCTGAATTATCAAATTACTATCTATAATGAAATTCTTGCTTGGAGTGTCACTAAGACCTAGCATTCACAGAATATACATCCTCAAATGCAATTGTATGTTTAGCTGCTTAAAATCATGCATTTCTTATTATAGAGTCCTCAGTCCGTCACTCGAACATCGGGGGGGGGGGGGCTATTTGAACCCATGTGCAATTTCAAAATTGAAGTCATATCTATTCTCATATTGTTGATATTTCGATTGTAGCGACGATTTTTACCCACGGTTATGTTTGGTCTACAAACATTAGTGATGTCCCTAATCATGAATTGAAAGAAATAACATTCTGTTAACTACAATTTCAAAAATGTTTCATAGGACGCTGCACTTTTAGATAGACTTGAGCTCTCACACGTACGCACACAAAGAGGCGCACGCACACACAAACACATGCACACACACACACACACACACACACACACACATATATATATATATATATATATATATATATATATATATATATATATATTGCTTATATCATACTGAAACTCTTATTTGGAATCATCTGTCTTTACTACACAGTGAATCTATCATTCGGCCAAAACAAGGTAAACAGAATGAGCATTCATAGTAAATTTGGCTGCTGTTTCTTTCATCGTTTGTTTTGTGTACAATGTCTAAGCCACATGATACATCACGGTTAAATAACTGGAAATCATTTCAGATAAGAGTTCTAATATATTATCATGCATTAATATTCATTTTGTCGGATCATATATCCATCTATTACCCCTTGTCTGGATGTTGCGTTACTTTTCGAGTGGTTCTTTCCTTCCTGAATACAATCTTTGAGTGAACGTATCGTTCAAATAAATGCACTCATTATACAGCTATACTAATCAATGATCGGATTCACTCCGTAAGGCTTGTATTGATTTTTGATCACTGATTTCCAACTCTAACTCTATAATAATATCATCAGCAATTTATTTCCATACCAAAAACATTCCTGCCAATTTGTCAAAGATTGTGCCCGTGATAATTTAGGCTTTTGAAACTCTGCCACAACTCCTTACAAAATGACTGGAATCATTATAAAATCCCAAAATCCTGCACGACATTTAGACTGAAAGGTTGACTACACATGCTGTCACGTTTGATTCATTAGCTGCAACAGTCTTCGAAAATCAAAAATATACCTTATTTACCTACGTATGAGTGACATTTTTTTAGTATTTTATCATCTCAAAAGCTTATGGGGCAACTTTTTATTTAGAGTTGAGAATCCAGTTCTCATAAATAAGAATTGAAAAAAAGTGTACCATACATAAAGATAAAAATAAATATGAAAATTATTTTGGCATGTGCCTTATTTACGACTGGATGTGGTCATAACCTTTTTTTCTTGCTCCTTACCGCTGTTTTTAAATGTGCGTAAAAAAAAAAACATAATTAAAATTACACAAAAATGACATTGTCAGCTTAGAGGTCTTCATGATTCACAGTGATAGACCATACCAGAAATAGTTTCGGTGCATTTTTTTCACACAAATCTAAAGGCACATAAGTTCTGTGGAGCCAATGAAAAATAATCTGAAAAAGCAGATAGAAAGGCGAAAAATGTTAAGTTCGAAAGACGATTCTCCAAGAGGGAATTTAATGCAGAAAATTAAATACAGCACGGAGAGACAATAGGAAAAAAAACGAGAAAAAAACAAACAAACATGAAGAACCATCAACAAACAATTAAAACAAAGACAAGGTTGTGTTGGGAGATTCAAGGTACGTTGAAAAAAAATAATTGTGAGGGAAAGAAAGAAATACATAAAGAAATGAAAAAGGTCGGAGAACTAAGGAGTCAAAATGAAAGGAAGGAAAAAGAAATAAAGAAAACGGAAGCATTAAAAAATGAAAGAATTGAATAGACGGGAATGGGAAAGGAGATCGAAGAAAAGCCATCTCTTTAACGAGGAGAGATGAAAAAACTAATGAATGATGGAAAAAAGAAACAAAGTAGGTAAGCAGAATGAGACAAAAAAAGGAAAGAAAAAAATGACCGATCAATGGAAAATATGAAATCAGCAAAAAAAGCGAATGAAATAAAACATGAAAGGATAAACAAGAAAGATTGAATGAAAGGAATGTAAGGAATAAAATAACACGGACAAAGAAGGCAGGTCTGATTATTCACTCAATAGAAACTGTTATCTGACCAGTATAGTCTGGCATCACGCTGCGTAGGGAGTGATCAATGAAAAAATACTTTTCTCACTTTCATTCAAACTTGAAAAAAATTCAAAACAAAAGCGATAAATTTGAACACAAGTAAGGGACTAATTTGCATAAATGTCACTGAAAATTGAATCCAAAATAAGAACTTACTGGTAGAGTCTTAAAACAAAGGAATGGTTTTCTATTATCATAATAAGGAATAAATGTGTGAATTGGTTAGAACTCCATTGATGCAGCCTGTACAAGCAATGTCCATTATCTGTAACCTGTAACGTCTGCTGTCAGTCTTCCAAATTCTCTGCATAGTATTCTCTGTTCACATTTTCCCCTTGTTTGCCGTGCTACACCTTTTTTTTACATTTTGGTGTTTGTTGCGCTGTCTCGGAAGCTTTTTATCATTTCTTCACTATGTGCTTGCACATACATTTTTAGTCTTGTTTTAGCCCTTTGGACTCAGTCCTCTATGCTGAAGAGTTGTCTGCCGCCCTCTTCTCTCATCATGGATAGTCTATCCGTGTCATATCTCGGGTATGAGGCCTTGTGCATTGAACTGAGCTTCTTTTTCTCGTCGGTCCATTGACTGGAGATCTTCTTCTGTCCATCCTAGGAATGGTCCTGTGTATCTTACTACTGATAAAGCCCATGTTTTTCTATTTATAAGGTACTCTCTTCTCATTTTCTACCTTTTCATATCTTCCCGTTCCATCGCGTCATATTCGAGAATTCCAAAATATTTAAATCGGTCTTGCATGGGCAATGCTCTGATTTTTTTTGCTGTCAATTTTTCCAGCTGCTGTGAGCCTTCACTCATTATTATTATTATTATTATTATTATTATTATTATTATTATTATTATTATTATTATTATTATTATTATTATTATCATTATTATTATCATTATTATTATAATAATCATAATTATTATTATTATTATTATTATTATTATTATTATTATTATTATTATTATTATTATTATTATTAATAATAATAATAATAATAATAATAATAATAATAATAATAATAATAATAATAATAATATTTGCATTTTAACACCGGTTGCCTGATGGTAAATGCTTGACACTGGGTGACAGGAAGTCTTCTCAAGTCTCCATCGATCTTCTTCACGCTCACAGTAACAGTAGTGCAGTGGATTACAATTTCCTATCAGTTTCCCGCTGGTAATCGCTGGATACTAAGTGACAGTATGTCCCCTCATGTATTCCTTTCATATGCCCCCTCTCTATCACATCAGTACAGTGTTTTGTACTGCCCTTACCATGCCATTTTTTGCCGGGGGGTCATAGATCTCATATTTTTTGTAATCTCTCCAGTATTTGTCCAGTCCCTATGATTCACACAGTCTCAATCCTTCCTCTCATTCCCAGTTCCTCCTATCCCGCTTTCAGTGTCTTTGTTACAGTTCATAGTGCACCTTTATTATTGGTACTAAATTGACTTTCATACCAAAAGACCTTGTTATTACTTTCATAATAAATACTGAAAGGGATATTGATGAATGAGTAGGAGTTAAAAGCCAGAATGAACAAAACCTGAGACAGATATAAAGCAAATTGCATTACCCGCCAAAAATTCCTTGTTTAGAATGGAAAAATAATAGAAAATATCAAACGAAGCCAAACTTTATAAAAGCAAGAGGCCCCGGCTTAAGAAGATAATGCAGTGAAGCGGAGGGAAATACCATAAGAAAAAAAACTCGCCAAATGATTTGAAGGACAAGTGGCACTAATCAAGGAAGCAATAAATCACTCCAAGGAAACATTCAAAGAGTTTATGGGAAAAGCATCGGATATGACGTGGATGAGGAGACAATAAATGAGGCTGAAGGGAACAATGCCTCAAGGGAAATACAGATGATGAATGTAAATAAGGGTCGAATGACTTTGAAAGGAGGAAATAGACAAAATGGGTCCGGACAAAAAATGTTTTTGATGATATATATATATATATATATATATATATATATATATATATATATATATATATATATATATATATATATATATATATATATATATATATACATATACATATATATATATATATATATATATATATATATATATATATATATATATATCAGGTTGCAAAAAATTCAGAAGCTGATATTTTGTACAAATGTTTCTCCGATTCAATTCAGCGTTTTATTTGTGCACACTGGCTTTTCTGAGAAAGAATAATGGGGATACGGAATATGTTTTATGGAGTAGGAGGGTTTTATGATTACCTGATCGGACTTTGGGTGTATAAAGACACCAGGACTAGGCTGAGTTGTGTGCAAAATTATCAGAGGGATATCCGATGACATCCTGGTATAAAGCTGAGATTGGAAAAGGGTCTTCAGATGATTGATGAATATATGAGTTTTGCTCCGGGGAAGTGTCAGTTTTCATTGAGATAGAGGTGTTGTGAATCAAAGGGCTAATTTGTAGAATCTGAGATCAGATAATTCCACGTCCCTAATTTGTAAATTTTGCGAGGGAAATATCAGATGACAGAAAATAGATCTTCAAATGATTGATGAATATCTTGGCTTGAGTGTGTCTGTTGGGGTTGGGATGTCAGCGTGATGTCAGGAAATCATTGAAAGATGATCAAGCTGAAAAGTTTTAGGTCAAATAAATTCATATCCTCCATCTGAAATGACATTGCTGCAATAGTGAAGTTAGGAACAGATGTCTGTGTGCTCATTAAACAGAGACGAATATATCTAGCACTATTATTGAAGAGGTAATCCCTGAAACCATATATGAACAGATTGAATGTAAGATTCACAATGTAACTTTAATGCAAAATTGAACCCTTACCTTCTGCTCACCGGTGTAGCTCAACCAATTCTGAAAGGCATATGTAGTAGGGAAAGATTCGCACTATTTGGAACTCCGAACACGTTTTCAAGGGTTTCAGACGCGAGTTCTATTGACAATGTAATTGGAATGTAATGTACAAACAACTACTCTGCTTGTCACTGTGGCCCCGGCTCTAAACATTGCTTGAATTCGGCATGAATACTCAGTGGACCCAGAGAAGTGTTCTGAAGAGAAAATCAAAGGTTCTAGAGGGGTTCAATTTGCAGTATATCTGTATTTTTGAACTGAGCCCTTGCATACTCTTCAATATGAACATATACATAACAATACCAACAGGCGAGTTTCTGCTAATTATATACCAGACTTTAAGGAATAATGATGAATAAAAAGAGCAAAAATCGACCCCCCAAATTATATGCATTGGTAGGCACTATGATCGTTCAGAATCATGCAAACGGTTTAGATTTAGAGAAAAAAAAGTATTCAAAGATGTGGAGCTGTTCTTTAAGCTGGATATGATTAGATCATGTCACGGACAGAAAAACTTCCGATAATTTTTCATTCCAAAAAATAACACAATGAAAGTAAAAGGGACAGGCTGTAATATATCAACGGAGTCGATTGAGTCACGTATTATTATTATTCAAGTATTCGGACTCGCCCAAAAAAGGTTCGAAAGAAGGTGGAATTGTAGCATGACTGCAAATGTTGATGCTTGAGTATAGAGCATTGGTTCATTGAGTCCTTGAAATCGCTTTCCCCAATGTAAACTAAGTGTGCTTACTAAATTTGATTGACCTGGTGTCACAGTGATAGACTAACATTAGTTTTCGTTTTCATTTTTGTAAACTAATAGTTGTCATGGACTTAATCTTAATATTGTAATTAAAAAATTGGTATATTTCTCTGGTTACGGGTAAAAAATGGTAGCAAATTCCATGCAACTTAAACACTTTTCTCTGAATTCTTGTTGCGTGGGATTATCATTACATTTTGAAATAAGTAGTGCCCTTTCGCTGGCCATGGCTTTTTAAGACCCAACATACTACTTACTCAGCTCGTTTGACACGTGGAATGGGCTTTAATGAGAAAATGGTATCACTCAAATCACCTTCAATTACTCTAGCCATAGCTGGGGATATATAGGTTTATGCCTTACCGAAATACATTAGTGCAATACAAAAAAAAAAAACTGTGCAATTCGGGGTCCATACTGCATCCATTCTCTCAACTAATTATCAGTTTTTCTTAACTAAAGTCAAGCAATGGCACCTTTCTTACACAAAAACAATCATCCATAACATACTAATTAAACACTTTGATGGATGACGATTAAAAAAAGTCAAGTAAATCAATAAAAAGCTATCAAAAGTTTTCTTTCAGTTTCCAAGTAGATCTGGCAACAATCAAGCGAGAGAGATGACAATCAAAACATTTATTCTTCATTATGACGATAAGAATACTTCTTCCTAAATATTAACAAAAAAAAATGTTTTTTTTGTACAAAGACAGTTTATGCAGAATCATTCCCTTGGATTCGATCGGACACCATTCACACCGGTTTTTTTAATTTTCTTTTTTCAAATCACTACCCAACAGAAAACGAATATGCAAGTGATCCTTGATCATCTTTTTTCCATGCTGCCAAGAGTTGTTGGTCAAATGGCAGTTTCTATTGAGTGACTCATCAGACCTATTTTATTGAAGATTGATTCATACCCTGTGCAGAGGTAATCACCAAGGCAGTAGTGCCTCAATGCACAAAATGTTCATGCACGTCAGAGGCAAAATGTACACGAAGTCCATCCAAAACTCAATGATGCTTTCAATCAGAAACATGATATTCGGAGAGCACACTCGTCTGCCAAAACAACACACTAACTAAATACTGGATGAAAAGGAACTATTATAGCACAAAAAGAAACATTCAATAGAGTAAATGATGATTTAATATCCATCAAATTTAAATATGATTTTTTATTAACTGTTTGTCTTCAAGCTCATCAAAGAATAATAAACTGATCACTAATTTAAAAATAATTTCCTGGATCCACACAGAATTTTAGTCTGATTTCTCTTAACCAATGATTAACATTTTCAAAAAGATTATCTAGATTCATTGAGTGATTTTAAAGGTATCTTGTTGATAGACTGGTGGATATTAATGATTCCAAAACTATTTGTTCTCTCTCTCTCTCTCTCTCTTTCTCTCTCTCTCTCTCTCCCTCGTTGCAAAGAACATCTGAATCTACTCTGTTCCCTGCTTAAAGGATAATAAATGAAATAATGAGGCGAATGGTTTGGCAAATATTCTGTTGATGGACACGATGTTGCCATTAAACATCATATTCGCTTCGTAAGCAAGGAATTTGGGTCGATATCAATTCCTGATTATTAATTGATAGATAAATGCCAGGATCAAATTTTGATTGAGAGCTGAACTTAGAATTAAAAAAACACAATATACTAAAAAAAAACAAGTTATTGATATATATTACTGAATAATATATAAACAGCTTTTATCGATCTTCATCATCATTACCCTTTTAACGCCTTTCCATGAGATTCGTCTGACCTCTCAATGATGGGTGTCGCACAGCAACTACTTATTGAATTAGTCCAGTTGGTCTCTCCGTTTTGTATCCTGCTGGCCTCAGTTACACACGTGATCTATGGGGTTCTATAATGCAAGCCGTGATGTCAATCGGCTCTCAGTCATTCGTGCAACATGACCATCCTATTGCCATTTGAGTTTTGTAATAGGTTCTGTCATTTCTTGGGCTCCTATTTTCCCCTGATATATTGTGCTGTCTTGTGACCTCTCCATGTGAGGTTGAGCATGATTGTTTCATGTGCACGATGCAGAGTTCTCGGTGATTATCTAGAGGATGCATTGGTTTCATACAATCCTTTTTAGGACTAATGGTATTGTTTTGTTCTCGAAGGTAGGGCTTGCTAACCGACTGTTTTTTTTTATAAACTGTTCACTGAAACATAATGTAAATAATAATAACCTTATCGAGGGTAGTTTTGATATGCTTTGGCTAAGGTTTCTTTTAATCAAAAAACTCTCATATCCTTTTCTTTGCCTCGCGTGGCGACAAAAAAAAAGAAGTTCCATTCTGTTTAGTTCGATCTTCCATTGTTTTGTATAGTTAATTTAATCGAACAGAAATAAAAAGACGATACAAAACATACCTGGGTCAATAGGGGATCAATGATTCTATGGAAGGTCCAATGTTCTGTAGAACCACTGGAGGACTGTTTTAGGTAGGAATATTTCTATTTTTCTCTGAGGATCTTGCCCAAGAGAGAAAAACTGAAATAACGTAGCAAAAATTCGATTTTCTTTCTGTCCTTTTTTTACTTCTCTCTCCTTCTGTACCCCACTTGTACCATGCATTTTTTCATACAGACCTTAGTTGACATTCAAAACTTCATGGAAACTGACCTTTGAAATACGTGCATTTTAAAATTAGTCTTACTATCCTTCCATCATTGAAGTAGTCGCGATTGTAGCGAAAAATCTCTTACAATTTTATCTTGTGTCTCAGAACACTAGATTCCCCCCACCAATATGAATTAAAAGAAACATCTTCGCTCTACACAATATCAAGAAATGCTCTACTTCCGGATTGACTGGGAAACGTATATATATACATATATATATATATATATATATATATATATATATATATATATATATATATATATATATATATGTATGTGTGTGTGTGTGTGTGTGTGTGTGTGTGTGTAACGTATAAATGAATTAATGATTTGACTGTGTCTGTGTACATCTGTGCGGGTTACTTCATAGGAAGTGCTTCAATTCGATTAGTGTCAAATCTTTCTGATGGATTATATACCTCTTTGGCAGGGAATGATTCTGAAGAAGGATTGATGGAGAGAAGAGACAAAAGCAATTTCCTTATTCCGAGGAAGAAAATCATTAGACTTTATCCGGCACAAATTGCGATCATCTTTTGATAATATTTTCAAGATTGACAGGTCTTTGTTTCTACCCCCACCTATATTCTTATATTCCAAATCAATATCGGAGAATTTAGATGCCTTGAGAATGATCTTGTCCCTTTTTTCCCGTCAAAAAAGATTAGTAGTAGATTAACTGATAGTTTGGCAGGTACAAGAGACGATTCCAACCAACATATATACAAATGCAAACATACATACAGATTGTATAGCGTAGCGTCAATAACATGGAAACAAAGCTTTTCATCTGTATTTTCGGTTTGTGTGCACTTCTGGTAATGAAATGAACTAAAATTACACATACATATGGGCAATCGGAATTTCACTTGGCTGATATCCCTTTTTCCTCAACATACCATGCAGCAAATCATTCTGGGTTTGATAAGTGGAACAGAGAGTATTCCCAGACCCGGATTATTAAATTTATGTCTTTTCTAATAGCGTAAATGTAAATTGAAAACGAACAACTCTAACCTGAATTAGGACTCAGTTCCCGAAATCGATTTCCAAAAACCATTAAACAATGTACATATATATATATATATATATATATATATATATATATATATATATATATATATATATATATATGTAGATATATATATATATATATATATATATGTAGATATATCTATATATATGTATGTAGATATATATATATATATATGTATATGTGTATATGTGTGTAGATATATATATATATATATGTATTTAAATATATATATAAATATATATATACATATATATATATACAAATATATGTATATGTATATACATATGAATATATATATATATATATATATATATATATATATATATATATATATATATATATATATATATATATATATATATATAAATATATATATATATATTTATATATATATATACAACCTCATATTTACATATATTATTGTGTCATCCACAGACAGCTGTTTCGTTGTATTATAACTTTCCAATGTTGCTTTGCTTCAGACCTGGAGGCCGATATCCTTCCGACCTCTGAACTACGGACGGTTAGTAAGGCTGGATTCAAGCCATATTTTTATCATAGGTTAAATTCCCTGTCCACCAGAGTGCCGTATTCCCATGGAAGAGCATTGCATATATATATCCTTATATATCTGTATATATATATATGTATATATATTATATATATATATATATATATATATATATATATATATATATATATATATATATATATATATATATATAATCGATGTCATTGTTATCTTTATTATTGTTAGAAGATAACCATAACTTGGTCAATTCATTTTGAAATTTATTCAGTATAGACTTAGGTTTTTTTAGTCGGAATATATTTATCCATTTCATAATGATAAAATTGTCTGCGTTAAGAAGCAATAGAATAAATATGGACCGTGAATGAACAAGAGGAGATTGTTGGGATAAAACAGCCTCTTATACGTCCACATTAAAGCTGTGCTGTCGAGCTCAATGAAAATAAGTTAAAACGATTGGTTCAATTCCTCCGGGAGCCCAATTTTCTTGAATTGTTTTTTCCCCCTTTCAAGCTGTCCAGGTCAAATGACACATTCTTTGTGGATCAACTAAAACTAACTAGAGATGATTTTACTTTCGAGATAATATAACATATATAAATATACAAAATCTTATTACGGACACAATCCATATACATTTGATATACAGTGCAATTACCTGATCATATGAGCTTAAGTTTCAGTTTCAAAATATTTCAGATATCCAGTCAAATACTCAAACCAAAGCTATAAAACCACAAAACTGTATCATGTATTTAGCTTTTATGAGATGCAATTTGTCCACCTTGCATTTTGACGATTATGGGACGCGTTGGCGATTTAATCACCACGAAATACTTTGCAGGATTCCTATCAAGTCTTGCACCTTAAATGCAACTGATACTTCTAACAATAAAGTTGATTGCTATAATGACACCCAAAAAACTCAATAAAACCAGATAAAATCACATTTTGACGCAATTAAGCGTGTGTCAGTCGAGACATCCGTGTGAACTTGGAATTATTTTGACAAAATTAGATCGAAAGGCCAATTGAAATACAGGGGTGATCAAAAGTGATGTCTTTTTCAAGAAAAGTGACGCTCCAAATACTCATGTATGGCAGTAAAGTCCCAGAAAAGATCAACAAAATAGAGGGCAATATTTTCGAAGATGTTAACGGATGGATCTACGTAGGAAAGATAATGAAGTAAGTGAGAAACCGTAGATGTAGTAATAAAACCTAGCATAATGATCAATTGGAAATCATTTAGTGTGAATAGGGACATAATGGAGAACACTTATCCAGTTTGTTTAAAGAGTAAAGTATATGATTGGTGCATAATACTAACCCTGACCTATGGATCCAAGATATGGGAGAATTAACAGAACGAATAAATGTATAGAACCATTGATACAGCAATGACTAGAATAATTGTTAGGGATAAAAAAATCTAGACGCAGATCAACATCAGAGAGAACGTTACAGTATGAAAATATTATTTGCATAATTTGGCTTCAAAAATAGAGATGGGCAGGGCATTCAAAAACATTTCATGACAGTAGATAGTGCCAGAGACGACTGATAAGTGGCAATGGGACAATACAAGAAATAGTGAAAGGCAAAAACAATATATGGGATGACATTAATTTGTTTATAGGTATTACACGGCAGATGTTGGCACAATTGCAGCTGTCATTGAGGAGACAGGAAATGCTTTTGTCCATCAGTTGACTTACAATGGTTGCTCCTGCTGCAACTACTACTGTTGATGATGAGGATAATATCAAACTCTCTATATTACACTACAAAGCTACATGGCTGTAAAAAGCATTGTTTTGAGTTCAATGTATGTTGTCATATTTGCCAATACCATCTTGCCTCCACTGCTTCACGTCATACTGGTCCATCCGCAAGCTTAATACCTGGCATCGGTACTTCACAAGAACCCTTCTAAAAATGTTTCTTCTCTGGGAAAAAAAGCCTTTTGCATCTACTGTGAACACTATTTTAGAGGATTTCAAGTGGAGAACGTCAGCAATTTTATAAATATGATTTATTCTGACCATATTCATCCTCTGCAATTTTAAACACAACTTAAAATTTGATATTACGGTCGTTTAGTTATTGTTTGTGATGGCAAGTTCATTATATTTCTAAATAGTTTGTCTTCATTTACAAGTATATTGAAGGTTAACCTTAATATTTGAAAAGTACTTATTTTGAGTGATATATATATATATATATGTGTGTGTGTGTGTGTGTGTGTGTGTGTGTGTATTCACTGTTTATTCCCACTTCAGCCATTTCCCTTATAATATAATTCTCTCTTCCCACATACTCTATCTTCCCAACCAAAGAACAGCTCTAGGTCACTCTTAGAGTGAGGAAGCGAATTGATTTTATTTAAAGAGTGAAAATGTCCTCAACCAATTTATACCTGATCTCCTGAGAAAAAATCTGGTTTAGCCTTATCCGATGGAATGAAATATCCATTTAATATTCCTAGACGCTTTTTGCTGATTGCTGCTTTCAATTACGCAAATTCATAAAAGAACTTACTTGGAAATATCTCTTTGATTGGTACAAGCTCTTAGAAAAAGCTCCAATCAGAATACTTATGATGGAAAAAAATCTATTCAGAAACTTTCTGTAAATCATTTTATTACCATTGTCGACACACCTTTAAAAAAAAACCGTAACATCTTCATCGATTCTGTAGCAATTTGCATATTAAAATACTTTCAAGGATTATTTTTTCGCTTAACATATGTGGAGGCAATACCTCAGAAGTACTGGCAAAAATGGAGATATATAATGCTCGATTTGAATATTAAGACTACAGTGTCACATGATATTGATTTTTCTGAAGCAACGTTAATTGGTTTCAGCGCCATCAACCTTGAGTGGTCAAGGAACTTCGTTCAGCTCAACAGTTCACGTGGAAATTCACACATCATTTCTAATAAAAACTGTACAAACTTATCTCACCGTTTAAATAGAATTTTACAAGGACAACAATCTTTTTTCCCCACATTTCATGGATCATTGAATCGAAACACGACCGTATTGATAGAACACTCATTTTAAATACACGCTAATATGACGTACGTACTATACAATAAGATAATTGTGTTGAAAGCACCATGTTCAAATACCAAGTCTTGAAACGTTACCATAAAACAGAAAGAACCTGATAGAAAGATACATTTTCTCTGACTATATACATATATATATATATATATATATATATATATATATATATATATATATATATAAATTTCGCTTTCTCAGTTTCTCTTTTTCCCTCTTATATTAGATTCAAATGTATTGTAAAAAGTATATATCACGATAAGTACGTACCGTACACACTTATGCACTTATGCACGAAGAGACCCAAACACACACACACACTGACACACATCCACACTAGAAAAATAAAACCAACACACATCCACACAAGCACACACACACACACACATATACATATGAACATATGCCATTGATTGGGTGCAAAGAATTCAAACTGAAATGTGTATTCCTGCCAAAATATGTGTTTACGCTTATATAGTAGAGAATGTTGAATGATTAGTATAATTCAATCAATCAATCAATCAATCAATCAATCAATATATATATATATATATATATATATGTATATATATATATATATATATAGTAATTGACTGATCGGATTATACCAGGCATTGAACATATTTGTTGAATGTAAACATTTTGCATCTGAATAATATATTTTCGAATAAAGATCAATGTAAATGCTTGGCATTCTTATCATCAGAAACAGACATTCTAGCACATATATATATATATTCATGTGTGTATACAATTATATATATATATATATATATATATATATATATATATATATATATATATATATATATATATATATATATATATGTGTGTGTGTGTGTGTGTGTGTGTGTGCGTATATGTTAATATGTGTGTGTGTGTGTGTATTTTCAAGTATGTGTATGTGTATGTGTTTTGTTTTCTTTTTTTTCCGGTAGAGGTACATCTCAATATGAAAGAGATAGAAGAGATAGTTTCCTCTGATTCCCCTCTAGACTAATTTATTACGATCGTTGTAAGATGAAAACGACAAAAATTTTGAGAATAGGGAATGCTGTTCTGGAGAGTGTATTTCGATTTGGACCAAAAACCGGAATCCGAAATTTGGTTGATCGAATCTCTTCCCTTGGGTGACAAAATGTTCACCGCTTGGCAGGCTCCTATTGAGATGCACAAGCAGCAACACAGATGATGAAGAAATATAAACTTAGTGGAAAGATTATTTAGCCCGACACTTGGTTCCAAACATCCGTTTTGAAGTTGTCTGTTGGAGCAAGTATACAGTGATCTCATAAGGTACTACTCACAAGAGATAACAAGCAAAAGCTAGCATCACGTTCTAGTAGCGTGTACTTTCCAAATTACCCGAACTCTTGGGTAGACCCTCGTGAATATATGTATATGTACGTACATACATTTGTGTGTGTGTGTGTGTGTGTGTGTGAGTGTGTGTGTGTGTGTGTGTGTGTGTGTATATATATATATATATATATATATATATGAGAACCAATATGAGGTTCAGTGCAAGAAATATATATATATATATATATATATATATATATATATATATATACATATATATATATATATATATATATATATATATATATATATATATATATATATATATATATATATATATATATATATATATATATATATATATATATGAAATTCTATTGAAAGGAGACTCATTGTCTGTCAGGTGACTGGACAATCCAATTTACGTCAGTCCCAGTAGAAATGTCACCAAGAATTGGAGAAGGTGGGAAGCACGCAACTTGAAATAATACCAATAACATGTTAACACATCGTTCATTCCTTTTGTCACACGGACATTATGGTCGCTTTCATTTCTACTGCAATAGACAGAGATCTGTGTGATAAATAGGAAGCAGTACTTTGTTCCAGGGAGAAAGAGGCGTTAGATTGTCTTAGGTGAAATTTTGCCGAATGAATAGCTAAATAAATGAAACAATAACAAGTTATTTGGTATAAATCATGTCTCGTCGACTGAAGTGGTTTTGTATATATTAATCAAATGAGTGATCTTTTAGTGAATAGAGATAGATCTTAAGATATGGACCTGGATCACAACCGAACCAATACCGATGAATACATATCCAGTGGTAAGAAAATTCATTCAGTTTATCATGCCTGGATGTTAAAATTTTTGTTTTATAAACTTCACTTGTTTGCAAAGTTGGCTCTTATAACAGTCGGACAAAAACTAAGATAATTCTGGTCTGTTTCAGATCAATGCTTGACAACAAATCGTTCCTTTTTTTCACTTGTTTGTTTTCTTTTCTTTTTAATTTTCATTTTTGTATTAGAAAATCGGATGTAATTCTGGAATTTTTTGTTGTGTATTGCAGTCATCATCCACATAGTGGCTTACAAACCCCATGCCTATTAATTCTTAGAAGATTTAAATGGAGAAAAAATGAAATTTCAAACCCAGGACAGTCCGAAACCTTATCTCCGCCTCATTAACGTAAACAAGTTAACATTGGGACTCAGATATACTGACGCCCAAAGACTGTAGATTTAAACTGGTTGGAATCAATCAGTCTCAAAAGTCAACATATATTGTCCTGCAAACTACACTCGTTTGCTAAGTTGTCTTTTATAACCGTTTGACGAAGACATAAGTATTCAGATTTATTTCAGTATAATGTCAAGGTTTAGCAACAAATTGTTCCTTTTTTACAATACATTTTTTTCCCTCCATTTTTAATTTAATTGTACCAAAAATTTGTGAGTACTACTGTAGTTTCGAAATTCCTTTTATTGAACGAAACATTTCTCCTCCTATCATCCTTCAGGCAGCTTCTTATTCTATCATCCTAGGATTTTATTTTTTCTGGCCAATATATCCTCTGTGTGATCTTAGCTGTCTCTCAGAAAATTGATTTTTTTCATTGCATAATTCCAGAAATATCGAAAATTGTATCCCAAAGTTACTATACCCCATGAATATAGTGAATGAGGAGATACCTCACAGGCATGATTTGCTATTCGTACCAGTGAAACATGCAGTGTAGCGATATTTGGTACAATGTCATGCCTTCCTGTCAACGAATCCCAGGTATTATTTGTCATTCGCAGCCTTTGATTCCTCAGTGCGACGTACATAACATAGACTTGCAATTCCTTTCCAATTGTTGATTTCAATATTTAAAAAAAACTGTCAACTAATATTTTGAACGTAGGTTTCTCTCAGTTTCAACTTGGTCTTGATGACAGCTTATCCTGAGTTAATGCTCGTCAGTATTTTATGTCACCTTTTTTCGATTCAATTTTTTTTTATCATCGCCCAAACAGAAAGCAAAATATAATTTTAGTTCATTTTTTAAAATTCTACACGCCATTTCGATAGAAGATGTTGGGTGCGTGACAGTTTTTACTGACTAATATTTGCTATTCTCACTGGTGTGAAACGATTCTCACTCTCAATCAATTTATCTGATTGCTACTAACTGCATATGGTCTACACGACCACTGGGCATCCGTTAGAGAGAAAATCCCATCAAGAAATGTCGGGTCGTTCTTGGTATCTACTCCTTATGCAGTCAAAACCTTTTTTCTTCTGAAAGAAAAACTTATTCGTTTCCTGATAAAAGACCATTTCTACTCAATACATAGCCAAAAATTAGCCCTTAAACCCTAGAGAGTCAAAAACGTCCAATATATTTGTCTTCAGGAATACAGTGTCGATAGACGATGCACGAGTAATAACCCCATGGTTTTTCATCAACCCATGATCATTGTGATGTAGGAAAAGTTGTGTAGGAAGTTTTTTGAATTATTTTTTATGGTTGATTGTTTTTCACCGATCAGAATTTCACTTTCAAAATCTGAAAATAACAATTGATTCGTGGAAAAATGAAAAAAAAATCTTTTTTCAACGACAGCAAACCAAATGGCATAAACGATTTATTTACAAAAAGAAGTAATTCTCACGATAACATAACAGTAAAATAATAAACTCTATTCGTTCTGAGTCGGTCGATTATCTTTTATTATATGCTCAATTCAGGAATCGTCTCATACTTATTGTCATTTATATATTCAAGAATATACAATGATATAAAGAGAACCTTCCTCGTAGGTTTGAATTTAAAAAAAATCTTTATACAAACAAAGTAATACGCACGAATGAACATCTCATAAAAATGGATGAATATATGAATGGAAAAAATGGTAAGCGCAGTATTGTAAATTTTTAGTTATCTTGATGCTATTCCTGGACTGGTGACCAGCTTAGATTAGTTGTCTTGTCTGAAGCCAGCTATGTCAAAACCCTGTGGATGAATGATTATTTGATATTACAATCAAGCTGACTAAACAAGAAACTCGAATGAAAAATAGTTTCATCAGACCCTGAAAAAACAAGATTCATCCCACAAGAAATCAAAATCGTCGAAGTTATCAAAACGCCAATATGTTGTAGCAATGAGGTTAGATTACTTTCTCTGTTTTCTCTGTTTCATTTATTACTCTAATGTTTTTCATTTTTTTTATTCAGTTCTCCCATTTCTGGTATCATTCCCTTCATTTAGAAATGTACCAATATTCTATGAGGCTAACATTTGCAGATAATTACAATGAAAATCAATAAAGAAGGAACGAAGAAGAAATTATTTGCCCACATGTAATTATTTACAACCGTCCACAAAAACTGTCTCCAGAAATATCAACATAGGTTTTATCAGTTGTTGAGCAGGTCTGGCTGGCTGGCTGGTTGACTTCGAAGGTATTGCAAGTACAGGATACATCAAAGGAGCTAAATGGGAGAAAATTTAAACATTTACTCGAGAAATGTTGTTTCTCATTTTCATCCTTCAATAAGAGTTCAGTGGGAGATTTAATTTTCCCTAATTTATGCATACGGTGAGTTGGTCCCTTGATTTTTACTTGGCAGGATTCACGCTAAATTCGAAAATCTTTAGTGTCCAACAAAAATGGAGTGAAGTATCTTATCAATTGCTCAGACCTTTACCATTTTCGATTGATCAAATATGACATGCTGCCAAAATATGTAGGTCACATGATGGTTTTTCCTAGGTGACAAACCAGGCCTTTGCAAAGTCTCTTTTTGATTAAAAAAAAATCGATTGAAAAATAATAATTTTTTTCCCTTGTAAAACTCGACGAGGATATGTTAATATTTACAAAAAAATCTAAGTGATTTATATTAAAAAGAAAGAGAGAAACGTTTTGAACGAGACGTGGGGAAAGATATAAAAGGACTGAATGATTTAAAAATCAAATATGGGTTTTTACGCAGCTATCCAAAAGTTGAATGTCCCCATAAAAGCTAGTTTGTAAGTTGGAATAATGAAAAGCAGCTGAGTAATTCCCATTGGTTTTCACAGGATGAATTTCTTACGGTTCCCAGATAACTTCCAATAGTGATGACGGTTTACCAGGCTGAGTCAAGGACTGTAAGGATGGTGGAATGTACATGTAGATAAGTGTGTGTATGTGTGAGAGAGAGAGAGAGAGAGAGAGAGAGAGAGAGAGAGAGAGAGAGAGAGAGAGAGAGAGAAGAGAATGTGTGCTGCCACTGCAATGGTTTGCTGTAGAATAAATTCTGAAAAATATTTTCCTTGTCGGCTCTTTTTTCGTAAAGGTGTTAAATATGCTCAAGGTGAACTATTTAGAAATGAATAAGAGGTTTGGGAAAAGAAAAAAACTGGCCTGTTTAATCACTCGTTTGAAAGAGTTACACAAGTTCTGCCCTTTGGCAGCATGCTATGTTGGGGAGGATCCAGTGAAAAATTGGAGCGATCAGTGTATATTGCTTCATTTATCTTTCCTTAGGTATTGATTACTTAAAAATTCTGACTCTTCAAAAACATACGGAAACCAACCCCGCAAAAAAAAAGTATTAGGGAGGAAATTCGACCGGTCATCTGGTTGCATGCCGTATTGAGGGTGACCAATTGAAAACTTGAAAAAAGGACTCACCAATGAATTAGTTTCTGGCTTTTTTGTTCAGTCAATAAAAATTTTAAAAAAAGGCTAGGCACAAACTCAGGACCGATTCAGCCTAAATTATATAGTAATTTTGAACCATAACATTGGAATTGTTAATAGACAGAACGTTTTTATAGACATACAAGGAAATGACTGTTTAAATATTCAGCCTTCTAGTTTCATCGGTGCATTTTGTACGTACAGCACATACATTCGTTAGATAGCGGTACAGTCATGCAACTATGACTTTTGATGATGCAGATTACATTGGTGTTGACGTTTTTTGTTGAGGATTTAGAAAAAAAACTATTAATAATATGACTCGAAATTCAAAGGTGTTACATTTTTGAAACATAAATATATATTTAAAAAAATCTTTTTGAAATGGACCGTGGCAATACGTAGAATGGCATTAAAATCAACGAAAGCACAGATCTGGTTAATAACTTATATGAACCCCCATGTAAGCACCGGCTTTTGGCACCATGTTGAGTAAAGAATTATTAATTAGAAAATTGGAAATAAGGTCTGTAAATAAAAGAGTTACTCCTTTTGCTTTTTTGAGGCAGTGGTCACTAAAAAGACTCCTTTCCCTATTAAAAAAAGAAAGTCAAAACATACTGAGGGAATAATATGGCATAATCTTATATTGCAATTTGAATACCCAACTAATACCTCCGTTCGGGAGGGAACGATTAAAAAATTCTCAATCATAATGAGAGTTGAATGTTTTAATGTCCTGCTCTTTTTGCAGTCCGTGCTTGTGATACATATATACGTACATGCCGTGTTTCTTCATGTATAAACTGACATTATCCTGAATATATCGAGCTGAGGTATCTAGTTGCGTCCTATTTACAAGAACAGTTGTCATATATTTACCTAAACATATATTGTATGCAAGAGATAATGCATTTTCATTCAAAGACGAAGTTCAATCAGAAAGCGCTGGATATCTATGATGATTGTTCAGCATTGTGAAATACAGAACGTACAGGCATGGCCTGCCAGACTGATTTCAAAACCCGAAAAACCTATGTTTACTGTTTTGGTGATAGTTTTGGTTGATAGTCACCATGTGTAGGATCTCATAAAAACTAAAGAAAACAAAAAAGAAAAGACGAAACTGCTGTGGCTTTAAAATCAAAATGGGGTTTAATTTGTAAAGCAAATGAATATAAACGACAAAAAGAAAGTAGGCCAACTGCATTGACAGCAGGGCCTGGGATTTTAAAAAGATCAAAATAATGGATGAGAGATGACAACCTTAGGCGGGGGAGGGGAGCTTTAAAAGGAAAGTTTATCATGAGACAAAAGTAAAGATATTGGGGAAAAAACACAAACAATCATAATGTTTGAAATAGAAATTTCTTTGGAAGAAAAAAAAACATTCTGTAAAAATATGCAAATAGACCCGGAAAATCGATAACTGGGTTATTAAACATGGAAAAAGAGGAAACTCAAAAAGAAAGAAATGCTGAGCGGGTTAGTCACTCAATAGAAACTGTAACATGTTCAACTCATCTTGGTAACATGCCAGGCTAGGGGTGATCAATTAGAAATTGGACGAGGGTTGATAAAGGGATAACTTCTTCTTTACATTTGTTATGCTGTTATCACAGAGATAGTGTGATTTAAAGAAAACAAAAACAAAAACAAAAAAAACAGAAAAAAAGCAGAGGTGAATACTGCAAGACACAAAATATCAGATCAGTGTAGCTTGGTGTTAAATTCAAAACTTTCATAAAAAAAAACGAGCCTCATTCTAAACATAATAAAGAGTAATTGTAAAAAGTTTCAGCCCTCTATCTTCATTATTACGGCTTTCGCGCGTGATACACACATAGTCAACCATCTGGGGCTAATTTGAAGATTGAAAAATCCTATTTTGATGGTTTGTGTTATAGCCTTGGATGACACTACACACACATGGAACAGAGAGGGGAAAAGACAAGGACGGGGAGAGAAAATTAGCTATACAATAGAGGATTATTGTAATGTTGGACGATGAGGATGATAGAGAAGGAAACATAGCATATCTATGTGTATATACGTGTAACAGAGGGCGACAAATAATAGGTGAGATGCTGCAAAGAAAAGAAACAACAAGTCATGATGAAAAAATGTTCTGGAAGAAACAGAAAAATAGCATAGTAAACGTGTGGAATTAATGAGAAAAGTATTGTTGACAGAAACAGATGAGAAAACTAGATGTAAAATATTGATAATAATGTGAAGAGATTATCAAACAAGTATTGACGTCATATCTAGTGGATAATGTGAAAGTAGATACGAGAAAAAAAACTTGGCTCTCTCATGAGGGGAAAGAATTGCAATGGTTTGATGTTAACTTTGGCTACATTTGAACCTGGTGACTGCAGTCTCACCATTGTCCTCAAAACTTCCTGGTACACCTCTCTCTAACCTTTCTGTGCTGGTCATTTCACCACTACCAGCATGTTTAATACATTGTGTTCATGTTGGGCATTAAAAATTGGAAGAAGTAATTTTCAAAAAATAAAACATCCGTCACTGATTAAGAATAACTTCCATGTGGATCACGAAATTTTGACAGACAGATGTATTGTCATGTTTCGAACCTACGTGAGACGCCAAGAATGGATAGGCTGAGCCATCTTGAGTGCAGCAGTGAAAATGGGCAAATGCTAATTCAATAAGGACTCCTTTTAGACTGATGTGATCTCCAGGACAGTTTTTCTCCATGAATATGCAATAAGGTCCTTTTCTGATTTGTTGTTGAGCTACATAAATGGTCAAAAAACGGTTGAAATAGTTTGATTTTTCCTTACAGCCCCCATAGAATCAAATCACTGTCAGTAGTAACAGGAAATTTTGAGTTAATCACTTAACATGGAGTTGTTAGATCTATCAAATAATGAAAGACAACGTCAAGTGGCCACTACCTCATTGAAATAGGAAACATATTTCCTTATTAGTGCTCATCTTTTATCTTCAAATAAACTACTCCAGGATGGAAACAAACACTCGTATCCTGATTTTATGAAAATAATTTTTCTCTAGAAGATTCATAGCGATAATGCTCGAATTTGTCTTCTTATAAGGACTGTAACAATTTTTCCAAATGTCATTCTTTCAAAATAAATTCGTGCGACATTACTATTTTTTGATATTGAAATGGATGCATGACTCACGCTTCTATAGTTTATGCAATGTTCTTTTTTTAATGTTTTGTTGTAATTTCTAAGGGAAAAAAGTCTTTTAAAGATTGTTTATTTCATACATGCATGCCTGAGCACATATCGATGTAATGGAGATTTTTTTTCTTTTAGAGATCTCATGTTCTCTTTCCATCCGTAGTCAGTGAATGAGATAATTTTTTTTCTAGAGCTAAAAAAACTCGAACTCGTAGATAATGTTTTGTTTTAAATTATTCATGCTATTTCTTTAAAGACATCATTTCCGATGATGCTTACTTCAATAAATACAGCATCCATCTGCAAATGACTGAAAGAACGGACTGATTTGTATTTTACTTTCGAAAAGAATAAGGTTTATTTATATCTTTTTCTTTCTTTTTTTGCACCCGAATGGAATTTGCTTAACCGTATCAAGGTAAGGCAACTGTTTTTTCTTTTATTTTAAATGTTATTCTTGTCTTTTATTTTTTC
Organism: Thysanoteuthis rhombus; assembly: GCA_963457665.1. Lineage (NCBI taxonomy): Eukaryota > Metazoa > Mollusca > Cephalopoda > Oegopsida > Thysanoteuthidae > Thysanoteuthis > Thysanoteuthis major. The sequence continues at coordinate 32,304,313 of OY735229.1, read as the reverse complement.
AACATCTGTTACCAAATATTTGTCTTGCGGGTTTTGTCTGTGAGATTTCGGTTTGTTCTGCATGAGTGTTCCCTGCATAATCCTGTATGTGTCGCTACATATCTATTCAAAATTATCAATAGGGAGGAATGATTAATGAATCCCAATCATTGAACAACCGTAGACACTAAATGTGGTAGAAGGTTCTTATCTCAGATATATGTACTCCCCTGGCCATAAAGTTTAGTCAACAGACTAGAAAATCGGCATGAGTGCTCCATCCAGATCCATTTTTGGACTTATTCTAGCGCAATCATTTTCCAATGATATGTGAATTCTAAATATCCTAGTTTGCATCTATATTCACTCTATTATATGTTGTAAAGAGGAAATTCATCGACATTCTCTAGAATATGACTGTTTTTGTTGCTTCTCTTTTCTTTATCCCAAAATATTCTGATTCTGTTTATCTTGATAGAAACATTTTTCATGATTTTCTAATTTTGATGCTACGGTCGTTCTAATATTGACTGAGGTGGTGAGTTATTTTTATTCTTACAAATATATTTTACTTTAATCTTTGTTTGTAAATTGCTTTTCATTGAAACGTTTGCTCAGACTTATGACATTATGGCTTGAGCAAACAGTGTTGATATGAAAATGGAGTACAAGACTGAATAATTTTTAAAATAGCAAAAAAAAAAAAAAAAGGTTTCATCATAATTCATCTACTAGGAATATAGAAAAAATCATCAAAGGGCTGAAACAAATTGCTTTGTTTTATGATTTGATAGATTGATTTAAAATTGAATTTTTCCTGCATTCATTATAATATTCTCAAGACATCTGAAGTAGTTTGTATGACGATTTTGCCACGAGATGATCATTTTTAGTAGAATATGTCAAACCGTTTTCAGTACCTGTCTCGTCTGTTTTACTAGAATGGCATGATATGTATGAAGGTATCGATCTTCTCCAGACAGGTGCCACTTGATTACTACTGTGCGTTTATTCGAAGGATTCGTGATTTTGATTCAATTGTCGTACTTCAACCAACAGTTTAATTTGCATCCACTTGATTAAAATTTAAACTAAGCTTTAGGTTCTGGTAATTGCGTTAAAGGACACGCTGATGGTTTTTGTATTGTAAATTGCCATATATTTGTTCATTATCTCAAATGCCATAATTTTGAGTTTTAGAATCCCATAAGTAAAGTCGGAAATCCTCAAAAGGTCCGTTGTAAATCCCGAAAATACGATTCAGGGGAAAATTTCAACCTTTTCAAAGCCATCAATCAACGGCTTTTAAAAGATATCGTTCCGAAAAACATGATAAAAGACCTTTTCATTAAACAAAAGAAAAGGAAAAACGAAAAACAAAAATCCAGACACTTATTCTAATCCTGAGATCCATAGTATTTCATGATATCGTAGGGGATACAGTAAGCAAGAATTAGATAGAAAGATAAGAAAAATTCAGTACGGTACTCTTTGGTTTTTCTGGATCTCCTCCTCTTGCGTGTTGCTTTTCTGACTTCCTTTCCTAACTAGATTTTGATCTTTCATGATAATTGTTTTGGGGAATAAGATGTTCGCGATTTCGACATTTGGAATTATTACGTTCTAAATCCTTGAAAACAAGAAAATCCCATTAGTATCCATGAGGTCCTACAGCCAATGCATCTTTCCGATCATCTATGGAGTTGAAACATTAAGTCTGACAAAAAAACCATCCGTCAAACTGAACAATGCAACGTTAATAGATTATGGTCAACATTTCAGGAAGAGATTGCAAGACAGCAAAGTATATTGAAGGAAAAATCAAAGTTAGATTTATCATAGAACACATCAGAAGACTCAACTGGCAATAGGCTGGTCATGTATCAAGAATGTCAGACAACTGCTCGATATCACGACACGACATGGATCCCCTGAGTTCATTTGGGAAACAGTGTCCAGTAGGAAATTAAGATAGCGTGACGAACTAAACAAGTTCAGAAAGTACTGATTCAGCGACATCTACGACAGAGAGGCGTGGTAAGTCTCCGGGTGGGTCAGTATCAGATGACAGACGCTAAAAAGATGATGGTGATGATGATGTTTGGCATTGTGTCGTTCTCTGTTATAATTGGCTCTGGAATTTCATATACCATTTCGGATACGCTTTCCATAGTTTGGATTTTTTTGTCTTTCCGAATACTTTTACTGCTTTGATTATATGTTTTTGAACTCAAAGGTTCTCCTGACAATATAGCTCTTACTAGACCTTTTGAATGTTGTTCAGTTGAGGGATATCTAAAATGAAGAAACTGAAAGTAAATTTTGAATATCTTGGCATTTATTTTGCTTTCATTTCTGCAGAATAAGTATAATTGACGTACATGAACTAGCTGATGGAAATATACAATCATGTATTAATGTATTCCTTTATACGTATTAGCACATTATATACATCTGAGTCCAAACACACACACACCCACACACAGCCACACACACACACACACATACACACACATATATATATATATATATATATATATATATATATATATATATATATATATATATATATATATATATATATATGCATACATCTATGCACTAATATGTTATCATTGTAATCATTACTCCCGTTATCATTCTAATTTTAGCCGAGTCTGCTCTTACCAACTGAGGTACTAAGTGTCAGATACTTATACCTATTCTCGTATATATATATATATATATATATATATATATATATATATATATATATATATATATATGTATATATATATATGTATATATATATATGTGGGTGTGTGTGTGTGTGTGTGTTTGTGTGTGTGTGTGTGTGTGTGAGTGTGTGTATGAGCCACCAAATTTCGAAGGTTTAAAAAAAACGTGGATGACATTTTAAAAAAAACTAGGGAAATTGCCGAACAATTATATTGATAGATTTCATTTTCTACAACATATTTTTGTATGTGTGTTTATACGTATTGCATTCAACACAATTGCATATTTTGTAATAAAATCACATCGATAAAAAACAAATATTCTCTCCTGTCACTAAGATAAGCCTAAGTGTAAAAAAATATCATGGAAGAGTAATGGATCGAAAAAAATGATAGCTTGAATAACCACTAATCATGATGTTTCTTGAAGGGGTGATGTGTATCAAATTAGCATCAAATTGGAATATGTCTCGTTAAAAATAGTTTCTAGAATGAAAGTTATACGAAAATAAGTCGTCAAAAAGACGGTTGAATCTTTTTTGAAACATCCAGTATTCCCTTGATTCCCATATTACGTACTCTTGCTTTCGAGAAGAAAAAATGTTGATGTGGGGTTAATATGGAATGCACTTTAACGCCGTTGACTGTGGTAATTGATGATTAAATTAATTACGTGATTAAATCCTGAATTTAATGTATAGGATTAGTGAAAGATTAAGGCAAGGACGATGAAGGGAAGATAAATTTCAAAAGGAAAAAAATGAATTAAAATACAAACGAAAAGGAACGAAACTCTATTGTGTTAGCCCTGATCAATGAATAATCCTAACCCTAACCTTAAATTCTTTGATTAATCACAGCAAATCCCGGTCAAAATCTCTTTTTTTTTAAAACATCCCCTTTGTTTTTCCTCACCAGTTGCAAAGCAAAGATCATTTATTACTTGAAACATTGATAGAAAAATTGTAGAAAGAGAGCAACGAACGTAAAGACACCAAAGAGATTTCGTAATCTAACCATGTAATGAGCTTCTATGCAATTCCGTATGTTTATTTATCTATTTGTACATTTGTTTTCACTTAAATGGGATGATATCATTAATTGATTTACCTTCTTATCACGTTATAACAATATAAATCACGTCGTTTAAATGCTTAATGCTTCATGTCTGACCATCACACATTAAAACAGTTTGAAATCAACTGAGACTTTGAAAAAAGCCCTCAAAATTCGGGGTTTTGAATGATCAAAAGAAAATCACCGAATAAAAATGTTTTAAGTTCCATCGTGCCGATCCATATATGATTAACAATGTCATTTCTGATAGGTGTATTTTAGTCCAACTATATGATTAGCCTACATGTAAATTTTTCTGTTTATTTTTTTATTCATATACCTGTTTGTTTGTTTGCACTCAAATGGGCGGATCCCATTGATTGATTTACCTTCCTATTTTAACATAACAATAGGTGTTATCTCGTTGTATCTCCTAAGATTCAATGTCAAAATAAACAGTTTGGGATTGGTAAAGACTAAGAAAATTGAAATTGATACACTTGAATTATCAAAAGTCATTAATCCAATAAATTAGGTTTAGATTATTTGCTGACGATTCATACATAAATAACACCATGATTTCTGACGGGTATATCCTTTTTCTTTTAAAGATCAGCACAATCGTCTGCATAAAAGCTGTTTTTTTCTCAGTTATTTTTTTCTTTTCATTACCTCATGTACTTACCATCACTAGGAAGGATGACCAGCATTTTGACGGTTAAATTTTCCACACCTCCATAGTCTCTCTCGTGAATCAAACCTTAGATATTGATTGGACTTAGCAAAGTGAGGCACAAGGCCAAATTAATGGAGACATTTGGGTATATGCTCGTGCTGTGAGATCTCTCAGGGTGTTTACTTGATTTCAAAAATAGTTTAAAAACAGGTGAGCTCAAATAGTGACCACTAGCAAAGGTTGAAAATATCTAACTATTCCAGTTACAAGGCAAATCAAGTAATAAAAGCTGTACAATTTTCCCAGTACACGATGCATTAATAGAAAACTCCCCGTGGTAAACTGGTCATTACATGATTATTTATTGGTTGAAAGTAATCAGACTATATTTACTTTTTAATTTCATTTTCTTTCCCTGGGTGGAAGAGTTTAATTTCTTATTTCTGTTTTGGGTATCATTGAATGAAGCTCTCCGAAATTCTGCATTTAATTTTTAACCCTGATGTTATTTGAGACCAATTTTCTTCGGGAATCGAATCCTACTGATCTAAAAAATTTATTCCACGAAAAGTAAATCAATATTTACAAAAGTGAAATATAATTTTTAGTATCAAGTTAATTATTGCCCACCCTGTATATGACAAGCGTACTTTTGTTCAGTGGGGTTACATTTGGTGTCCATCTATAATATGCAGAGGAAATTTTCAGAATTGTTCTCAATGATGAATTATTAAGAAGGAAATTCAACCATGGGTTGTTGACGGATAAATGCTAGCGACCATATTCCATGACCTTCTTGTTTCCGATAAAAATCAACGCTATTGCGTCACTTTCACACTGGTGTGTCATGCACACAGCACAGAACACTATAACGACAAAATTTCTATAAATGTTTGCTTTTTTATATCAGGGCTTAATTTTTACAGTTGTAAGAATATCCAAACATTTCTTTTACTTGAATATCTGTGTATTCTATTTCAGTTTTTCTCCAGCGTTTTTATTAATTTATCTAACTTTTCTCAGCCAATCCATTCTTTTCTGCTTCCACTTGGAAATTCTATATTTCTTGATAAGTTTTTGTTTCTTCACTTACATTTGATCTTTTTTGTATTTTCGATTGTTTCTGCTTTTTAGTTCATTCTACATAACTTGACATTCTGTATTTTTTCTTATTATACTCCCGGATGTCTACCTGTTGAAAGCTGTGAACCGAAGACTGTCACAAAAACTGCCAATATTGGTTTCTCGCAGTTTTTCAAGTTAGTCTGGCTGGATGAATAGCTATGTAAATATGACATGTTCAAGTATATCCAATAGAGCTTTAAGGCTGAATTTTCAAATATTAATTTATCATGTCAAGAAAAAACAATCCTTCCCATGATAGGCTCTTAGTGAGGTGGTCCAGTTTGCAATGTAGGTTTATACTAATTTAACCCCGAGGTTTGTGTCCACCTGTCTTTTTTATATTCAGACTTTGATCGCGTAATGAAAGAGGATAAGTAACTTGTTCATTGATCACCGGATTATCCATTTTTAATTGATCACAATCAATAAAGCATGCTGCCAAAATACATTGGTTAAATCGTCCATGAGAGACTACTAGGACTTGTCCTCTTATCAGCTCCTTTGTACTTTCAATCTTGCAAACTATTCCCTACCTGTGTCTCTCTCTAATGATTTATTTAACTTCATATCTCCATATCTTTTATATGTGCCTTAACATGGCGAGTACTTAGTGAAAGTTGATATTTTCGATATTTCCCAAGCCTAAAAGCTCATTTTTCATTTCATCGAAAACTCAATGAATTATTTCTATAGTACTTCTCTCATCTTAAGTTCAATTGTGTTTTTTTTTATCACAAAGGCGGCTTACAAATGATGAAAGATGCGTCGCACCAGGGGATATTCCTTACTTTTAATTTGCGTTCTATATCGCTGTCAAACGTACAAGTACACACACACACACACACACACACACACACACACACACACACACACACACACATACATATATATATATATATATATATATATATATATATATATATAATGATAATGCCTGGATGTGATGTCATTCGACAGAGTTGTTCGAGTAATTTGACAATCCGGAAATGAAAGATTTGAAAGAGAATGTTTAAGTTCTCACATTTGTAATAATGAAGCCACATTTTCAGTTGCATTTTTTGGGTACAGTTTTTGGTGCTTCTGAAGACACTGATGGGACTGGGCAAGATGAATCGTAATTCATGACCTTTATTTCTGTAATGATTTTTTCTTCTACTTCTAAATAAGATGCATGAAAATACATATTGCCAAAAATTTGTAGACCTTGAACAAAAGACAAATTCACATCTGGGGTTTTGTAAGACGAACAAAAAGCAAAAGTCCAGTTAAGCTTTATAGTTAATTATGAATCATGAATTTGCTTTGTCATAGATACTGCATCTATCTGTCCGGTGTAATTCTAATAAAGCATGTATAAATGATGAAAACAAGAAAAAACAATAAAACGAATTCCCTGGGTCATTCAAGTGATTGTTTGTGAGAAAGATGACCAAAACGGACGTCAAGCATTACACAGACGGTCTTTAAAGGGGTGCACATGGATATATCGGACACTTTTTTATCATTTCATTGATTGAAAATAGATTTGATGTTGATGAAATCAATATTTCATGTGATTGCATGTCAAAAAGAGGTCCAAAACGGACGTCAAGCATTGCACCAACGGTCTTTAAAGGGATGCACATGGATATATCGGACATTTTTTTCATTTCATGGATTGAAAATATATTTGGTGTTGATGAAATCATTATTTCAGGGTGCTAATGCATTTCTGCTTTTTGTCACACAGCACAAAATGCATCTGCAATTCGTCAAAAAAGACATATCGTCCAATAATATGTCCTGAGACAGTCTAGATCTCAATCTGATCAAAAATTTTGAGTAGAATTTCCGAATAGACGTTCCTTGACAAGGCCTAATATTGCAAATTGCTCTAAGAGAAAGTTGGAGCCATCTTGATGGAGAATATTACCCGAATAGGAGTAACAAAATATACATCGTCATCTTTATTTCTAATCACTATTCGATGACTTTGTCCTAAGCATTCATTGATTCCAAAACATTTTATTCAACTTAATCTCAGGAACATATGCTTATCATACTTCATGATACCAGAATATCAACGTATTAAACAGAGAGGTCTGGAAACTTACTGTAATTTGTTAATATTCAGCAAAAAAAAACGAAAATTTTTAAGTTTTTATTGTATATAGTTCACTATTCGTAATTTTATCATTTACTGTTTCACACTAACACACGCAAACACACACACGCAAACACACACACACACACACACACACACACACACATATATATATATATATATATATATATGTATATATTTCCTTTCCTCTGTTTAACCTCATGGATAGTCATTACTATTTTTTATCTCTCTTTTTCTAACTTTTACTTTTGAATCTACCTCAACTCTGTAGATATAGATATTTTTCTAAATATCTCTTTCTTTCTCTCTCACTTTCTCTCAATCCGTTTCTCCTTCACTCACTTTTCACTAATCCTTATCCCTCTCCATATTTTATACCTTTGCCTGTTTTGTATCCCCCTTGCTTGCATACATTTTTGTACCTTTAATCCAGCATAGTAGTGACTCCCTGCTCTACTCACATATTGGGCTTCGCGAGAAATGAATTACTGCACCTGCACCCAAGTTAAAACGTACTTGCTCTTGAATACATCTGCAACTTCCTTTGCACCTGCAGCAGATGACATGTTCTAGAATGCATCTTAGGAGAAAATAAAAAAAAATGACATTTTTAATGAAATACAGATTTTATCATTGAATCTACAATGATAATGTGTAATATGATTTCTTTCCTGTCCTTTACAATAACGTCTTCCAACAAAAAGGAACGATTTTGCTGAAGGAATATGTATCCTACCAAATATTTGAAACGATGAGCACTTTAATGAACAAATTGATTTGTTTGTTTGCTAAAAAAAAAATTCATGTGATAAAAATTGATTCGTTGCTTGTTTTTTCTTTCATTGATCTGTTGACTAGTAATTATTTCATCTCAATATCGATTACTTCTGATCACTAAGACAAGAGATGTTGGACCAAGTTGCATTAGAGGGTATTTTTTTTCACTTTTGATCCGTATTGTATACTGATTAACGTAGAATATATATATATATATATATATATATATATATATATATGTATATATACACACACACACACACACACACACACATGTAGAATTCGATTAAGAAACTCAATGGATGCTATTCAAATTGAATATCAAATACTTTGGAACTTTTTGTCTCATTGAATCTATATATATATATATATATATATATATATATATATATATATATGTATATACATATATATATATATTTATGTATGTGTGTGTGTGTAAATACATAGATAAGTAGTTAAAATCAATAAGATAAAGTATAAGCTCGTTGTTTACACTAAACACCTATTGCTGCTTACTGATAGAGAAATTATTTCGTGTTGTGAGTCTTTCTATGACTCACTTTGAAAATCTTGTGCCAGATAAAGTTAAGTTTACTAACTACGTGATAGAGGAGTTAAGACAGTTCATTCCATTTGCTTGCATTCAATAAATCAAAACAAACAGATATCATATGCAATGGCCATCGAATATCTTCGATTCCAAATCTTTAGGGATTTTAGTTGACTACTTTCCCTTTTCTTTGCTGTAGGAAAAATGTAATAAACAACTTGCTTGAACAAACAAGTTTGTGCATACACTCACACACGTATTTTGAATCAATGATATACACACACACACACGCACGCACGCACACACACACACACACATATATATATGTATATATATATATATATATATATATATATATATATATATATATATATATATATATATATATCAGAATATACCTTGTCGAAGCAGGGATTGACGATTAAAAACTTGAAGCAATTTTACGGGGCAATGTTTTTTTGTTTTGTTTTGAGTCTTTCAATTTCAATTATCTACTCATGTAGATGTTTTAATGTTGGAAAAGTCTCAAGAGTTTCTCCAATGTGATTTTATTGTTATGTTATAATATGGAAGTGAATTAACCAACGAGATACATCAGTGACAAACAAACACGGACCAAATTTACATTTGAGGACATTTGTGGGTGCGTGCATGAGTCCGTTTAGTCAGCAATTGCATATAATTTGATTCACTCAGATTAACCATGATTGGTTGGTAATTATGCTGACTGGTCAACATTAATGCATTTATTCCTCAAAATGGATAACTGCAGTTGCGAATGCTTTGACCCCGTCTGAATACTTCATCATTTTCATCCAGACTGCGACCGAAGAGAGGACCCCAAGTCTTCCCAATAATGGCGTCAATCGATCACGTTTTAGTAACTTTTGCCTCCTTCACAATTTCATCTCCATCGACCTCCATTTCTCTGCGTTTGTTTTCTTTACGTTTTTTTTTTGTATGATTTCTTCGGCAATTAATTCCAAAAGGAATAAATCATTTCTTTTTTTTGTGGAAGAATCTTTCCTTCCCAAAGATTTTTATTCCAGTATTAGCTGAAGAAAAATGTTATTCTTGATGATTATGAATAGATTTGTTAGTTTGGTTTTTATACTTTTAATAATGATATTTGACGTCTTAAAAGAATCATCTTTGCAGAAAGCAAATATGAGTCTTTTTGCATCATGCATACATTTAAACGTGTATCATTTAGGATTAGTAACCGTCAACACGAACCGTCGCTAAAACTTTTATCGTAGAGTTCTTCAGTTTTCAAAACAGTCTAGCTGGTTTGCTATGCATGTATATACGTATCACGCATATAGACTATAACAAACATTTGCACCTTATTACGATTGCATAAAACTATATCCCTGAAAGTTCTCGCCTTTGAAAAAAAATTTAGCGAGGGGTTCGAAGTTCAATGCAATTTTATGCTAAATTGGTCAATTTTCTGTAAATTCAGACGGTTTAGCGATCAATGCCTGAATAAAATGCAATACGACTCATATTTTTTCTCCTCTTATTTTTGATTTATCACTCTCAACATAAAACGTTGCTAAAAGCCTTGTGACAGTATTTTTTATTGAGTGACTAACCAGACCTGTTTCGGGGCGTCGATTTTCTCCTGTCCTTGAATACATACGACACATTATCATTCCGAGGGAGTCTCCTTAACAAGAAGAATGAAACTAGAAGTATATCAGTTCGTAATTCTATTCAATTGAACAATTGTATTTGAAGCATTTGTAGATTACAAGAGCTTTTTAGTGGATATTGCGGAAAGAATGTATGAAAGAAAGCCTGTTTGACATTTCCTTTGGTATTCTCGAAGACCCAAATACTGTGATAGAGTAGATTGTTTTGAAACACCCTTAAAGATATTTTGCATCAAACATTGCCTTACCGTTCCAACTGCAACGGTTATTATGGCCATGAACCTGTCACGTTCTTTAGCCTCCTAAGTTCTCACTCCAAAATGATATTGTGGGATTTTTTTTTTAGTTTCGATTTCCACACTCATTAACCAAAGTGTGTATCTCAATATAAACTGAACAGTATTTTGAACTGTTTCATTTAATCTTTGCTGTTCCAATTCGTTCAATAGCTTTGAGATGGCATTTGATATTATTTTTACAACCCGAATATGATAACCAGTACATACACTTCCACATACCAGAATCTAATCAGCTTTCTTACAAGTTCCAGACTTGTATCTTTTGAGATATCACCTGAAAACACGCTAAGCATTTGCTAGACCATAGTAGCTGATATTTAACTCGAATAGTTCCTCTCTGAGATCTCGATGATTCCTTGACAAGGTATTTATCGTTAGGTTAGCTATCAGTAAATTAACACCAATATATTTGAGGACAATTGCTTATATTTTGTCCGCTATAATCAACCTAAATCTGTTGCACTTTTTAGCGTTCACTTGTATTCCTAATATCCATATTTACCCTATGGTCTGCTGCTCTATGCATAGTTTGGCATATTTTTGTCCTTCAGTTTTGGTGGAATAGCAGAAAAAACTTGGCAAATATGTAAAAAATTTCAGGTGATTGTTTGAGCAAGATAAGCATATTGTGTTGAGCTTAAAATATACTAACAATAATTTAGGTACTCTCTGTGGGCGTGCGCGTGTGTGTGTGTGCACGCACATGTGTTTGTGTTTGTGAGTGTGAGTGTGTGTGCATCAGGAAAACAACAGATTATTGTATGAATTTTTTTCATATTTGCCATGTATATATCAGTCAGCACATCAGGCAGTAGTTCTTGCGAAATTTATGAAAAGTTTGTGAAGTGCAGGTTATACCTTTTTTCAATCTGAAATTATGTATATGTATAGATATATCCGGAAGAACATTGCATAAGCTTACAATGGACGAGTTACCACACTTAAAGAGTGCTCAACCCTGGATAGGGTAGCATCAATATATATATACATATATATATATGTATGAAATTTAGCAATAGATTTTAATTCGAAAAAAAATTGATTTGATGAAAAAAATAAACATAGATTAGCAATAGATCTTATTTGCATCTTATGTAAGTTTCTGTAGATAATCATTATGGCAGGCTACTCTATACATAATAAAAAGAAATCCGTTCTAGATATGCACCTTTGGAACTGGTGCTGCCTTTGTAGAGGAAATATTAATAAGAAAGAGTAAAAACCTTGAGTAGCTTATCTGCTACTGCTTTCCACCCATCAGCTTCTTTCATGTTGTTCTCAACAAACACTGGCAATCTTTGAGTGGATTTTCTGATTTCTCGCTGGAATATATTCAATCCATATTTACTAAGATATACATGATTCTATTTTTTCTTCTGATAAAAGCAAAAACGAATTCTCAATGAACACAAGAAAAATAAGTTGACTTTTAAAGAAATTTTACCTATCATTTCTTAAGCAAAATATTTGAGAAAATAAAATCCAGCGTTGAAAAATCCATGTTTTAATTTGTTCCATGGTTATATATTGCTTTCATTTTGGATCGAAGTTATTATGCAAATTCTCTCTGTGTGACGTAAATCAAAGTGTACGGTAATATCTATCGATCTATCTCTCTCTCTCTCTCTCTCTCTATATATATATATATATGTATATATATATATATATATATATGTATATATATATATATATATATATATATATATGGAGGGAAAGAGAAAGGGAGAGAGAGAAAGCGAAAGTGAGAGGAACATTGGATCTCATGATTGAAACGGATCAATATTTGATTTGTATAGGAGGTAGTGTGGTCGAGGGTATAATTTTCCAAAACACATTTTTCCATGTGTGAATGCACTCATACACACACATACACACACACACGCGTGCACACACACACACACACACACACACACACACACATATATATATATACAAATATACATTCATACAAATTAAAATTACATCCAATGAATCATATATTTTTCTGTAATGTATCTATTATGACAGTGATCGTTTCCAAGGGTAAAGACGTTATCGTAGAAAAATGCAGAAATTTTGTCGATGACTGGTTAGCAATTCTTTTGTTATTTTAGCTTATTAAATAATCTTAGGTCTACATGATAAGCTAACACAGCGGAAATAAAGTTAAACATTGTCATGGTAAACATTTCTACATTCATTAGACGGAAAAAAAATCACCTGATTGAGGAGTACTTTGAATGTAAAAAATATATTTGGGGGATGGGACATTATATATCATTACTTATCCGTTTACATATGTCCATTTTATTGATATTGAACAGTACTTTTCTTAACACAGCAACTAATCATTATGTACATATATATATATATATATATATATATATATATATATATATATATATATATATATATATATATATCGATTGTTCCGAGTTTTGTAGAATCTCAACATTATTAATGTCGAAAAGGTGAATTACAAGCTACCTACACCCATACTTATGTATATGTGGATGTATGCGTGTGCTTTCGTGTCTGTGTACAGAGGAAAAATATTGAGAAAAAATATTGGTACATAACTATAATATCTAAAGTAGCCGCTTCCAGATATAGTACTTATGGAATATGTATTTTTTCTGGAAAATTCACTTTTCCGTATAAGAGGGTTCAGGATATATATTTCAAAGGGCAACGAGAATCACCAATTTTGTGATATGATACGTATGGATTTGTACTTCATTTCGGATATGTACGTTGATATAAAGGGGGTTCAGGATACATTCCTGGGGGCTACATGAAAAATATGCAGCAAGAGATCATGATAGAGAAAATATTTTCCGTGAGTTCGGAAATGCAATCCCAAGATCGAGGTCGATGGTGTTCTGTTGGATCTATCCAATGACTGACAGGCCATGGGACTGGGGCGTGTCTGCCCCGCTCTTAAACTTGAGAAATCGTCTCCAAGGTTTTTGTCCAGAGTTTTACCATAAAAAAAAATATATGAGGGAATTACATTAGTTCTTTGATTTCTGCGAGACGGATGTTTTGATTTTTCTGTCAGTTAGCTTTCCCTGTATTCTCTAGCCAACCCTTGGTTACTTTCCAGTGGATTTGATCGAGAACAAAATGCACAAAGACAAGCTAGTAAGTCGGCAAGAAAAGGATGTAATACTGGTGACAGTGGATGTCGAAACTTGGCAGGAAATTCTATAATGTCAAATTCTGATAGTGCCTCTGTGATGGATGCGACGGCGAGGCATGAAACGAATTCAATATCGCCCACTTCAGTCAAGATCAAAGGCCACTCATTTTCTTTAGATTTACTGAAGGGCAAACGTCCAAGTACTCTATGATTGGATAGTGTGGTCAGGCGAATAGTGTTAATTTAGGACTAAGTTAAGTTGCCAGAGAAGGAATGTCAGGATAATGAATGAGCTCTTCCGATACGGAAGTATAGTTAGGTGTAGAGGACGAAATAAGTAGAAAAAAGAATGTAAAGAAAAGATGAATGAAGCCCTAGATAGACCATTATGATGCCGATCTTTTATCTCTATTTAGACTCAAGGGTAAAGAAGCTTTGTTTTTCTTTTACCTTTTGGTTCTTCGATTTGAGATCATGGTACAAAAATCTCTTACAATCCAACCATTTACACGGTATCAGTTACTCTGAATGAAAACTGGAATTTGGTATTGTTAGTTATTGCTTCATTCACTAAACCCACGATTTATTGCATCCTGTTTGAATGTTAACCATTAATTTTATCATCGTCTGTCACACTAAAGAAACGGGGCAAGATATGTTTTCAATTCGTTTTGCGAGGAAACCACTCATCAAAACTACTGACACGAAGAAGATAGTGCTAACTTTAACCCCTTAATTCTGATATTTTGAGTATTTCGTTCATTATTTCAAAGTAATGGATGAGGTTTTTTCGACTATAAACAACAACGACTCAGCATTCTTTCATTGAAAGGGTTTTGCTTTTGACACAATCAATCATTCACAATAATTTTTCTTGAACTAGATAAATTGTTTCTTTACATTTGAGTCCGATATCGTCTTTTTTTTCAGAGCATATCATGTCAGAAAAATTACGCATTTCCTCTGATCTCCTGCTTTAGAATTGATGAAGACTAATTTGCCAATTTCCTTATGCACTCATTATCACTCAGGTATACCAGCAGAAGTATAGAGCCTGTTAAAACACAATACCATTTTACACCATAAAACTTAGTGAACTTTTTTTGTCAATGGCATATGCTTCTCATTCAATGAAAGACTGTTTCTCTCGGGAACATTTCAGTTTTTTTTCAACGTTATAAGCTCAGCATCAGCACGGGTTTTAATATTATTTTTCAGGGTTGCCAGTTATGTATTCTGTACATTGCAACAAGGCTGAGGAATATCTTTGGCAGGGATATTCTACCAACAAGTACTGCTTGGATACCGATCCTTTAACTTGTTGCCTTACATCAAATTTCGTTTGTATGACGCGCAAGGCTATTCTAGGGAAATACTTTGTAGCTGTGGTGTTCTTTATATGAACAGGAATTCTGTCATCACTTCTCTCTTTGGTATTATCATGATTTTTGTTTAAAGTTTTTGATAATTAGAACCTTTGCCTACAGAGTTTGAGAGAGGCATGCATTAACGCCTGTCTGACATACCGACTATCTTTTCTCTCTACCTGTCCGTCTATCTACCGGATATCTGCTAGTGTTCTCAATGAATTTGAACGTGATTTGATGGAGAAGTTGATAATGGTCCGCAAAATAAGTAATTGAATTTTGGGACTTGCATAAGAATTTGTTTCCGATTTAAAGATTTTTCTTTCATTCTACATGAAAAAGAAATTAAAAACAAACACTTGAGGGTATTTAGACTGTAATACAATCACGCAGTCCCTTGTTTTTAAATCCTTTTCATTATTATAAGACGTTTTCAAAGGTATTTGATCTCGGAATGCTTTCTAATCCATTTGTTTCAAAATAGATTTTTCTGCCATGAGTCGTATTCTGAAAGTCCACGCGGGGATGATTTGGGCCATAACTAGACACTATTATCAGTATTTTACGTTTAATAATCTTTTACTGCCATTCATTGAATAGCATTGTTGATATTCAATCGGTACAAATAGAACCATAAATACTTAAATGCATCAATAAACCTTTTGCCTTGAGGGTAAAAAGGCTTTATTTTTATACCGATTTTTTTTCTGCATAATATCCTTCCTTGCTCATGTACCTTCTTCAAATGCAATCGTCATTCACAATGATTTATCAGTATATGGTGGATATAAATCAGCTATTAACTCAACATCTGGCTAGACTTATTGATCCACACTTGTACATTGAACATTTGAAGGATCGTGATCTTTCGACGAGATAAGAACAATGTTCCTCTGGGAATCATCATTATCTGGCAATTCCTGTGGTGAGTGATATTCAAGTTGAAATGAAGCTAGGCATATCTTGGTAGAAAACTCAGAAAAGAGGTGAGACTCGATGACCAGTCAACATTGACCAATGATTCTGAGTTGATATTCTTCTAAAAACACTCAGGTCTGGTTTGTAGCTCAGAAGGAACTGTCATGCAACTGATGTCTCTTGGCAGAATTCCGTGTTTTGAGTCATCAATTAAAATCTGGGGAAAAGGATAAAAATGAGTGTTATATCTGTTATTTTTAAGTTATTTTTTTTTCAAAATCTTCAGCGGTGAATGTCTGAATTTTCAGCCCCCTTGCTCAATCACTGCGGCTTTTGCGCATAATAGATGTATAGACGGTGAGCCAACCGGTAAGTCCTAATTAAAAACCAAAGAGAGCTATTTTTATGTTGATTATGTTGATATTCAAAGTCTTCGCAGACGGTTTCTGAGGACTCCTGAGATACTACGCCTGGAAGAAACAAGGTAGCAACCCTTCTGTGAAAATGCCGTGAAAAAATATCATTATTTTGAATAAATTGAGTTGAGAATACTATATATACATATGTGTGTGTGTTTGCGTGTGTGTATTCATGCAGATAGGTCCAGTTATACATAGCAACCATCACATACACTAAGTCATTAGAGAAAATGCTGTCTTTGGGTGATTAATTGAAAATTATAAAAAGATGCAATCAGTGAATAAGATAATTCTCCTTGTGATCATGAAGAAAAGTTTGAATTTAAAAAAAGACTACGAAGAAAAAAACAAGCGCGAATGCTACCAAACACAAAATAAGGAACTAACTTTGCAAATTTAATAACCCACTAAGAACCATTTACGACCTACAAGGTGAAAAAAGATTCTGTGGAGAAAGTGAAGAGTTAATGTTTGAGTTTTCATCCTGTTCAGCCTATTAGTGCAGTCCATACGCGAGATACATATTCAGCCAATCAACCAGCCATACCAACTTGAAAATTGATGAGACCTATGTTGTCAATTACACGCCAGTTTTGGTTGACAATTTCCAATAATTAAAACCCACTCATGTTTCAGATAGTACTTATGTGTATATCTACCTAGCTTGAGGAAACTCCACTTCGACAGTTGAAGAATGCTATCACACCAAGTAATTTCATTGTCTGCTTGTAAATGATGCATCGTTATAGTCTAAATCAATTGTCTCATGATTGGCTACGTTGTTTATTGCTGTCTTTTGCGTCGTGTACACTTTTAATAGACTCTGCGCTGTTATTTGTAACTTAGATGTACGTACTGATACATATATCACACGTGTTCATCAGCAAGTAAAAATCTACTCAATGAGCAGCTTGAAATAGGGCCTGCATTTTTCATCTGGCCTTGTCCTATTACCAGTTTGCACATGGCTGCTGAGAAAGGTCGAGCACGAAATTAATGTCGGAATTTTATTGACAATACTTGAAAGAATGTTCCACAAAAAAAGATTATGAAGCAAATATAAAATGTATCTGAAAACCTATCGGGCGATTCCATATGAGACAACAAATTGAATTTTCAATTATCAAATTATCCTTGATAATGCAGAAATCATAATTTCCAAACGAAATTGGTTTTCAAAATAACAAATAGAAACGAGATGCTAATATAAAAGGAATTAGTGGTTACATATGTAGGCGTTAGAAACAAGATCATGTAATGGAATTATCAGAAGCCATCAACATGAACTGTCAACTTACGTTTCTTCAGTTTTCAAGTTGGGCCGGCTGACTAGCTATTGTCGTGCCACGCACGCAGGCTCCACTAATAGGACTATGTTGCTGGGACATTCAGTCCTTATTAAGTTTGGGAAACATTCTTCAACCTCCCCCACTAAGGTCCTAATTTACAATGATGGTTTAAGCATAATTAAGCCCATCAGTTATGTCTACCTATTGTTTGTTTCTTGAAAATTGAGATTTTTGGGTGATAAATGTCCTGCAAAAGACGAGATGAGAAACTTATGTATTCATCACTCATTCTTTTTTATTTATAACTGATCACTGTCGAGAGACGTTTGCCATATGACAGTTTCTATAGAATAACTAACCAGACCAGTTTTAATTTAATTGCATGTTCTATTCAACCCCATCTCATCATAGCCAAAGAAAGCAATTTTGTACTCGAATAAATAAATCTTAGCATATTTTATCCTCTCTAACATCTTTCTGATAAAGTTGACATAATTACTGATCACTTGGCTGTGATTTCGGATCACAGTAAGGATATTGACATATTTTTTTGTATCACTTTGGTTTAGCATGGCGTGAAAAAGAGATAGTGAAAAGTTTACTCTTTTAATATAGGTGAGGAGTGTCATTGTCCTTGTTACTGTACAAAATGAGGCCAATTCAAGCACTGACTTGAAGTGGAACTAATTATGATTTAAAAAAAATATCTATACCACGTTATATGATTTGTATTTGAATGACGCCAGAGTGTTTCCTTCAGAGAACAATACACAGAGAATCATTAGACTCATACCCCTGGGAGTAGTCAGAATAGTGTGTGTTACAATAGGAATTGAGACAGAACAAAAATTTGTTTGAAACTATAAAATATGAATTGAACCGAAAACATAATGAATAATGAACACGGGGATATTGTTGGCCTCAAGATAAAAACTTCTTTTTCTGAAGCGACAAAATACTAGTTGCATTCAAGCATTGGGACAAACTTTCAATATCTATTATTCCAATTAGGAAAAACATCTAATGTGCTTCATTTGAATATAATAAGAAAGTTAAAGTTTAATTGATATATATATATATATATATATATATATATATATATATATATATATATATATATATATATATATATATATGGATATGTATATTGTCAAACTATACGAACATATACAATCCCAAAAGATAGAAATATAGATAGATCGATTCAATGGCTGTGCTATCTATTTCAACCTTGTATTCGAGACCAAAAAATGCCAAAACCTTAAATGATGATTTTAGCTGGTAATTTTCCCGAACTTGCATATAGTGCGAAATAATATTTCTATATTTTTTTCATGGTCCACTACCATCCAGTTTCAGGTTCAGCAAATGCATATAGATGATCTCTCGATTAATACTTATATCTTTTAAAGATCAGTTTTTATCAATGTCACCGTTTCTTTGTGGGTAGATTTGCTGAATTAGTTAACTTTCACACGTATCAATATTCATGGCGTACATCGTAGAGAATGTAGTCAGCAATAATGAATTTTAAAACTATATGTTAACATGCAAGCTCTGATGAATGCGTCCTTATCATTGGACCAGTTAATCAAATCTTTGTATCAAGTCTCTATCGGGTTCGTCCCGTACAATTATGGAAATTTTGCTAAGTCAGGTCTGACCTGTATAGATTGGTTGACCACTTGGAAATACCAAGAGGTGTTCACGGCTCTCGACTATCAAGGGGAGGAAACCGATCTCCAGACTAAGCTCAAAAAACATGAGCCAAACCTACTCACCTATATCTGAATACTTTGACTGACCTGGTTGTGAGCAAAAACAAGTGAATGAATGTCAACTCTCTATTTGCAAATATCATTTGACAGATTCACTTAAGAAGCCGCTTATTACTTATAATAATGACTACTTAGAAACATAAGTTATTATGAGCAACCCGAGGCTATTGGGCCAGACGAAGTAAATTTCAGTAAGTAAATTTTCACGAAACTGCCAAATTTGCTAACTTTATTTTTCGAAGTGTGTCTTTCTCATACACCGATAGAAAAAAATTGACATAAACTAAGGGACTATTTAACAAAAAAATGAGGTCCTCCCAGGAATTTTTTTTGTGGGATTAAACAAAAGGTTTTCTTTGAGAAGGTATGGACTGAGTATTTGATTCTTCTGGTAAATAGCTCAATCCTGCAGACTGTGCATGTGATAAATACAAAGACTGGAAGCCAATCAGCCAGACCCAATAGAAACTGGAGAAACCCATGTTGATGTTGACAGTTTGGATTAACGGTTTATAACAATTCCTATTTCCTATTTACTGCAAGTACCAATTAAAACGAATCCTTATTGCGCTTAGCGAAGCAGTTACCCAAAATGAATTTTGTCAAGCTTACAACTTGGTTTATTTGACACCAGAATTTGAAATTCTGGTTTTTCGCATAGGCTTGAACGATGACTTCTGATATCTCTGGGAAATGATCAAATATTCCAGATCCTGGGCTGTGTAAACTCAAGCATCTGAGCGGTTAGAATTCGTTTGAAGAAAGCAGTAATAACATGGCAGCCAGCTAGATTCAAACTCATTGCTCAAGTGGATTGATTTAGCTGATCAATATAATACAGTTGGCCCCCAATAATGATAAGATAACCTTCAGCTAAATCTGGAAGTAGGACATTGAAGTAGAACACTCACTGAAGATCGAACTTACGACATTAGCTCTATCTAATTAAATCGAATATTGTAAATCATTATTATTATCATTATTATTATTATTATTATTATTATTATTATTATTATTATTATTATTATTATTATTATTATTATCATTATTATTATTATTATTATTTTGGAATCTCACACCAGTTGCCTGCTGGTAACCGCTGGAGTTTGAGTGACAGCAAGTCTCCTCAAGTCTCCAGCCCTCCTCTCTTAGTACTCATAGGTCGCAGTAATTCTACGATTTACAGTTTCACACCGGTTGCCCAGTGGTTATCGCTGAAGGCTGAGTGACAATAAGTCTCCTCAGGTCCTCAGCTAACGTCTCCTCCCTCTTTCGCATATCATGACAGAGCTACTATTCGCTGCAGTACTTATATCTCTAGCACCTTCCTCAGTATCCGTGCAGTTCCAAGTAGTGCTGTGGTCTGTACGGTCTCCCCCTAATCCCGATCTCCTCCAGTCTCTCCCTCAGCGTTTTGGGGACAGTTCCTAGTGCTCCCACTATGACCGGTACTACCCTGGTTTTCATGTTCCACATTTTCTTTAACTCCCTTTTCCTTATTATTATTATTATTATTTGCTTTGCTTGAATCAGAACAAAGAATGAGTTTCTGGTGTGAATTGAACTCACAAACATATATGCTGGTTGATGCCTTGGTTATCTCCCACCGCTCTTATCTAAATATGGATAGTAGCATGAATTACGATGAAGGTGAATGGTAGCAAAAAATCAATAATAGTGATTAGCTGTATTGTTCTGCGAGAATGGTTTGCAATATTTCTTGTATGGTAGGTGTCCGTGCCATAGTGAGACTTTTATTCAAAATCCTGGACATCCACTTTCGAGTACGTTCACATAGAGTTATTACTTTCAGTAAAAGAGCATACAATGCGGTATTATATGAATAAATAAAGTATTACATAAGGATCATGTATATAATGTAAATGTCCGTTTTGAATCAGGAACTTTGAAATGCCATATCCCCTCTCCTATAAATCTTTATTAGTCAGATTAAGCACCATTAGAATCGATATAATGTTCCCAACAATCATGTTGATGAAAATCGTGATAATTGGTGGGAAAAGTACGAAGATTGAGTGAATGCTGGTCTTTACAAGGATACTTCTCAAATCATATCACCCACTTGAAAGCCATTAACCTAAGTGTGTGGCGCAGACTACCCGACATTTCAATGTATCAATCAAAACTTACCGGTTTTATCGCTACAAGAATCCTCATCACTCATGTTGAATCCACTTTCTCTTTTCTTTCCTTTCATTTCTGTCTTTAACCATCATCTCCTTCTCTCATCTCATTTCCTGATCCCAAAACCAAAACGCTGAGATTGCTTACAATTTAGTCCGGTCACAATTTTTCTTAAAATAACTCCATTTTCTTAGGATTCCATAGGGAGAAATGGGAGAAGTAGAAAAGGTGAGAAAAAAGAAAAAAAGGGGAGAGACAGGGTGGATCGAGAAAGATAGAGAGAGAGAGAGAGAGAGAGAGAGAGAGAGAGAGGTGAAAAATCTATAGCTGGTTTACTTTTTGTAAAGTTATTATAGATTTTTTGCCTATACAATTACCTTTGGAAACAGGAGAACGTACCTGGGGAAACACCAACATGAGGAATGATGTATTGACTGTGATAGATAGTACTGTTTCAATGCCAAGCCATCAGTCTAGTAGCTGTCGGTCAATTTGGTCGGTTGGCTGGCTGGCAAGAATCTTTCCGTTTGCTATTCTTGAAAGCTATCGATAAAATCTTTCAAAAGTGAAAGGTACATTCGTCATCGGACTTACCTTAATTTTATTGTAAAGCATACTTTTTTTTCTGTTAAAACTGATTCTAAAAGGCAGAGTGCCATGCGTGTCTCGATGCTGCATCTTTTGAAGAGTTTAAATTGGATATCAGTGGACTGAGGCGAGATGAGCTTCCGAGATGAAAGGAGCTGATAGAACCGACATCTTATTTAGCCTTGTTGTGAAATATCCTCTCTGAAGTGTTATAGTAAATAAATACTGGGTGTCGTTCACAGGCGGTCAGTGCAGCAGCACGAAAAAAAAACAGAGTAAGGATATACCATCGTTAAGCACAAAATCAAGTTCAACGTTAACCACAAATAATACTCATTGAAAACGTCTCAAATATATGTGAAACGTGTCTGTGTTTGACTATTACGCTATAAATATTGCCTTGACATGGATGAATCCCGACTGAATTCCGCACTTGCACCCCAGGAGGTTTAAGAACATAAGTTTGGGGAAAATTATATGGATGGCCTTATCTTATGTTTATGTATAACTATCTAAGTGGTGTCAAGAGGAAGGAAACTGACCCTTTTAAGGGGTCAAGGGGAACATTAATATAAGATTAGATTGAAAGTTTTTCAGAAGAAAAGATATCTAAACATTTATATATATATATCTATATATATATATATTGCCGTGTGTGTGTGTACATATATACATATATATAATGGATATTCAGCTTGTTATTGTATATTTGAATATGCACCAAATCAACAGGGTTCATTTCCTGAGAAAGTAAGTTATTACCAGTTTGAGTTCAGTTAAGAAAGGTATTGCTTTGTAAACTCTGGATAAGAAAATGGCTCTCGCCTAAAACAATCGTCATCGATACTTCAGATGGAAACTCAGCTTGAAAATACTGTTATCAAAAACTGGACGAAAAAATCTAGAGCTTAGCTCAGAAAATCATTTTTATCAAGAGCTTATCAGAGAAAAAGTGTCATTGAAACTTTGCTAAAAAGCCATCCATATGTACAGCTTAGCTAAATAAACGAAAGCTGATGTGAAAAAAAAAAGCATTTCATCCCAAATTTTTTTGCAGGAGCCAAAGAGTACTCTCAGTCTGCCATAATCTCACCACTAAAATTGATATTGTGCCACAAAATGTCCTGTTCACTAACAGAAAATATAATATCGATTTTTCGATCATTGATATAATACCAAATAGCTATTCAAATCTACCCTTCGTCCGTTCCCGGTCATTTTTAGTGCTATATACATCTCGACCACTCAAAGAACATCAGATGCAGGATAGACCTGTTTATTAATTATTTAGTGATAGGTTGGTAACGAATTTCATGTTCGAAAAGCAGTGAACGTCATTATTGATCAAAGCAAACTGTTTCATCACCTTTCCTTTTCCTATAACTTTTATTTTCAATGTATGTAAGGGAGAGGAATGAGGAGAGAAAAGGTAAGAAGAGAGAGGGGACAAATTTTTCATCATGGGAGACCTCAATGCACGGGTGGGGCAGGGGAATGAACGTTGAGTTGGCAAGTTTAGATACAACATTTGGAACGATAGAGGTAAACTTCGCCACTGCAAACAATTCCAAAATCATGAATACCCTATTCAAGGAGAGAGCAAATAGAAATGGACTTGGAAGAACCCCAACTACGATACTGAGTGCCAAATAAACTAAAAACTAAACTAAATAGACAAAAGTGACACCATCAAATGCATTTAAGTCCTCCATCAAATAATTATATGAATTGACCATAGAACTGTGAGATATAAATAAATACGAATGAAGAACGCAAATATGTTCCACATCAAACTGACCCTCTAAACGTACGAAAAAAGTTCACCTGACCCTTCAAACCTGAATTCGAAAACAGATATAAATTCTCACTGAGGAGAACGACACGAGAACCAACAATGACATCGACAGATACCACAACAAAATAACAATTTTTTTTTCATAGAAGTTGCCACTAAATCTAAACCAAGGACACACAAACCATCAGCGAAATCTTAGATTAAACCAAAACTCATTGAAAAATGCAGGAACCTCGAGCCACTAACGACAACAAGTGAAAAAAGAAATTAAGAAGACAAAAACTTAACAAAACAATGATACAAAAAATAAATAAGAGTAGACAGGAGAAAGTACACGATAGCAATCAATGAAAACAACTCTTGGAAAATGTCAGGGCTTCAAAACAATTTTAAAAAACTCATGATGTAGAACTGAAACGATAACTAGCATACATCATCATCATCATCATCATCATCATCATCATCATCATCAGTCTTTTAACGTCCGTCATTGGACATAAACCTTCCCAGGATTCGCCATAATCCTCTATCATGGGCGTCGCAGAGCCAGTATTTCCTGGATCTGTCATCTCTTCATCTTGAGTTCTGTCCGCCTCCGTTTCTCATGTGATCTCTTGGGACCCATGTTTTGAGACGTGATGTCGATCGGTTGTCTTTCATTCTTGCAACATGGCCAGCCCATTGCCAGTTGAGTTTTTTTAATAGACGTCATCATGTTTTTCGCAGAGAACCTAATCGACCTCCAAGAGATGGTAGATGATCTAAATAAAGAAAGCAAAACAAAAAGTCTGCCTACACATGAACTTCAGTAAAACGAAAATCATGTGAAATAATCATTTCGAGAATAAGAACGTAACTGTTAAGATAAAAGATGCAAAACTCGGCAAGGTAGACCACTACATCTACGTAGAATGACGAATCTCCATGAGACCCCCAAAAGAGGTGGAAATCAAGAGAAGAATCACTCTCGGATGGCAAGACTTCAGCAAAGCAAGCTTAACTTTCAAGAACCAGATGATCCCGATAATCTTGAAAGAGGAGTTTGCAACCAATGCATTCACCCGATAGTCATCTATGAAGCTGAGACATGGAACGTAACCAAGAGACTGACCTACAAACAGTATGCAACGTGCACATGAGAGAATCACGTGGAGAATACGTGGAGAAATCACAAGACAGCATAGTATATAAAGAAGAAAACGGGTGCCCATGACATCATTGAAACTATTTAAAAAAACAAAAAGAAACTAGCATACCTTTTGATGAAAATTATCTCCAACTTAATCAAAAAAAAATTGATGAAAACCAACAACAGGAACAAGTTGGCTTTAAAGAAACTACTTCACTATGGAACATAGATCAGCTGAAAGAAAAAGCAAATAATACAAAACGCCACTATTTGTAGAAATTATCGACCTCAAGAGAGTC
>OY735229.1:32200805-32278321 GCA_963457665.1 Thysanoteuthis rhombus | reverse complement strand
TCTTTGACTCTGTGGAAATTACCATGGTCTTAGAGACCATCACTCAACAATGGGTTGATCCCGTAAGAGTCATAGTGCTATATTACACACACACACACACACACACACACACACACACATATATATATATATATATATATATATATATATATATATATATATATATATATATATATATATATTGAGAAAGAGAGAGAAACACTCAGAGAGACAGAGAAACAGAGAGATGCCCTTTTAACAGTTTACATAAAAACTCCGAGGCATTCCGGCTCAAAAAAAGGATAAGACAAGGTGATCTAGCTCACAAAAAACTCTACAACACCTACCTTGAAATAATTATCAGAAAGCTAGAATGGGAGAAAAATTAGAATAGATGGTTAATATAAGATTCGCAGACACATTGCCCTTTTGCAAAAAACGTACACAACCTCCAACTTATCCATGATGAACTGGATGAAGAAAGCAGGAAAGTCAGTCAACACGTGAACTCCTGCAAAACGAGGGTCATGTGCAACAATCGCGTCCAAAATGGAAATAGAGCTATCAAAATCGAAGACACAGGAATGTAGAAAGTAAACCACTACATCTACCAAGAACAACAAGTCTCCAAGAAATCCTTGGAAGAAAAAGAAATCAATCGAAGAATCACCCTGGGATTGCAAGTCTTTGGCAGAGCAAGCTCAATCTTCAGAAACAATAAGTTCCCATGTACAAACTCCTATCGTCGTCTAAAGAGCAAAAAACTAACCGAGAGACTTATTTGCAGACTGGGATCCATGCAATGTTCACATGAAAGAATCATGCTTGACCTCGAATCGAGATCACGAGACAGCACAGTATATCAAGAATAAAACAGGAGTTTAAGACATTATAGAATCCACTAGAAAATTCAAATGTCAGTCGGCTGGCCATATTGCAAGAATGGCAGTCTGCCGATGTACATTATCACTCAAAGTATCGATATCCAAAGACCCCATACCTATCTAAATCTGGCAAAATACAAAATGGAGAAACGAACCAGATCGATTCAGGAAGTATTGGCTCCACAAGGCGAAGATAAAAAAGCGTGGCAAATCCTGGGCATGGTGTATGTCTAACGATGGACGATAAGAGACTTATGATGATGATGAAGGCTCATCAATGATATAATCAATCTACAAAAAATATAACCAGAATTCACTCGAAACCAAAGTCTTAGAGTTAGCATAAAATGTCAAATATATACACGAACTCCCTCTCTCTCTCTCTCTCTCACACACACACACACACACACATATATATATATATATATATATATATATATATATATATATATATATATATATAATGTTATGTTCTCTCCTGTCAGCCGTTTTCTCCATCTAGTCTTAATACTAGCGGACATTTCAATAAACAAAACCGGAATCATCAAGAATAACTCAGCGGGTGTTTGTCTGTGCAAGTATAGGATATTAGATTTACAAAAGCGAGACAAGTGTGTCTTATTTATTGCTTTAGTTTCATAATTTGTTTTGTTTTCATTTGTCTTGGACTATTTTCATCGAAATGGCTGGCTGCAACTCCCGTGTCCTCACACAAATGGTTTAGTTGCCGCTAGGAGAATTGATAATAACGAATTGATGAAGGGAATAATTTAGAATGTTTCCGTTGTTTCATAATATTCTACAATATTTTTATTTCTCCTGATGGATCTAAATATATATATCAAGGATAAAGATATTCAGCGAATGCTAGATTAAGAATAATCTTTGAACTATTAGGTACTTAAATCATATGAGTATCTTTGTGGTTTAGCGATAAATGGGTTTAATAAGCACTGCTTTAAATAAATTACTCAAAATTGTACATTTTACGTATTGATATGTAGAGAAAGCTGCTTTTTTGGATCCGATAGGTTCCTTTATATATTGTAATGTTCATAGTAACGCGTTCATAAACTATTCTACTTTACAAACAAATTAGCATGTACATTTTGATTAATGTATTATAATATTCAATAATTTTGAATAGTGACTTGCAGCTACTAATTTGATAAGAATATCCGATTGATAACATTATGATTACGTGAAAATGAGCTTCCGGGCCTCTTCTGCATTCAAGCAACTGATGAAAATATTTCAGTTACTCCTTGAGATAGACGAACCATTCATGATTTGTAAC
Source organism: Thysanoteuthis rhombus (assembly GCA_963457665.1). Taxonomy (NCBI): domain Eukaryota; kingdom Metazoa; phylum Mollusca; class Cephalopoda; order Oegopsida; family Thysanoteuthidae; genus Thysanoteuthis; species Thysanoteuthis major. The sequence continues at coordinate 32,276,161 of OY735229.1, read as the reverse complement.
CGACAATATTTTCCATGAATTTATTGTCAATTAATGGCAAAAAGTAACATATGTCAGGCTTTAGCGCATTACTGACCCTTCAACAAAGGAGCCGACTTGCCCCATGTCAAGGTGAGTCGACCTACTATATGGGGCAAGTCACCTTTCATTTTCAAAAGTGCAAAATGTTTCACAAGAAGGCTGAGCTTGGCAGTTTTTTTTTATATTTTAATGCCCCCTCTCGACCATTAAAAAAAACATCCTGGAAATTAGAAACCGTAAGTGTGTATGTTAACAGTATCACTATCTTTGTACAGGTATGATGATATTTTGTACTTCTTCAGTAAGTTCAATAGCTTGAGAAAAGTGAAATGAATGGATTTCACTGGTGACCACGGCTAGACGACTGCAAATATCCATTTTTTTAAATGAACCAATAAACACAACCAGAAAAGAAAACAACACTTGGGCTTTTATTTGGCACTTGAGACAAAACTGTGCCGACCCACATCTTCATTTGAGAATGGCACAGATAGTAACCAGATAGAGCAAGGCATTTTTCCACAAAACCTTTGCTATACAGGTTTTACTGACAGCTGTGCATGTCTTATCAGGACATGTTTATAGGAGTTCATGTTCAATAATCAGAATTAGTTGTTCACCACATACCTCACCGATCCACGAAACGTGCTATACATCCGTGGCAAGAAAGCAGGAGATCATGTGACATAGTCATGTGACCTAATGACTGAAAAGCTCTTTGCCTACGAAAAAAAGCCTACAGTTCTACTTACCTGGCACATGTTTCTGGCCCAATCTTCGGTATCAAAGTGTAGTATCTGCTCCACGGCATAGACCGTGCGCCGGTGCAAACGTTGGCCAATGAGGTTATACCGAGGCTGCGTTTGCTAAGCGCAACGGGAGGCCTTTGGACTCGTCCTTAGGTTCTCCCATCATTACTTGGCCCAGCTTTCGCAGGTAACTGCGTCGGCTGGAGCCATTTTTTGGCGGTAAGTTACTGTTTCTTCCCACGTTAAGCCCGACCTTGTGTCAGATATTGCTGCGGTGGGACAGTAATTAAATACATACTTACCTACCATAAACGGCCTCTTCTGTACATTTATTAGTCAGTGGGTGCTTGAATCTTGTTTGTTAAACAGACTCCACCGAGCTACATGAGGAAAATGTCTGTGTAGCACCCTCCTCAAAGTAGCTAGGATAAAGAATATTTAATTTATACGCGTTTATAAAAACATATTTCAGTCATTAAAATATTTCCCCTCGGCTTTGTATGAAATTACGTTTTCTTTTTGAAATGAGTATTCATTGATAATAGACAGCATCTGTCTTTGCTGTGCCAGAGTGGTTTGTTCAGAAAATAACTTCTTCTGTATTGAACAAGAAGAGATATCCAATTACTTGAACGCTGACTGATGTAGCTTTCCCAAAGTTCAAACTTATTATCCTTGTGTCAATTTTTTCTGTCATATAAACGACGCACTAAATTTGACTCATGCATGTGCAGAAGAAATTGGCTCACCAGATTTCAAGGGGAATTCTAGGACGATTTTAACATATTGCAAATTATGACGCCTAGGACGTTTGTAAAACCTTAGTCTCAGAGATCTGGACAAGATTTCGCTAGCGTCTTTCGATGTTTTCTTCGATACAGTAAGACCATGGATTGTTCCCTGGTATTGTAACGATGTCATTCTATCTCTTTCTTTTCTGACCCACCTCTCACACTCTCTCTCTCTCCCTTCATCTCTCTCTCCCTCCCTCTCTCTCTCACTTAATCTCTCTCTCTCTCTCTCTCTCTCTCTGTCCCCGTCACTATGTTTGTATGGGTGTAGGTGTCCTCTCTTTTTTCTGTCTCTGTCTGTCTTTGATGTAACTTGAAAGTCGTCGGGCATAGCCAAGTAAGCTTACTCTCTTGAGCCTTAGCGAAAAGGTCCAATATCATGGCACCATGTTGCTATTCAAGATCATGTTAGCCTAAAGCCAATAATCTTTTATCTAGAAGAAAAATAAAATAAAATAAAGCTAATACCAAAGAGTAAATATTTGTAAATATTTCGGGAAAAGATAAATAGAAAATACATATTCACGAATACCGAGGGAGATATCCTCAGATTGAATCAAACTGCTTGGTAGACTCAATGGCATATCAGACGGATAATAATATAGATTTATGCAAACAAAATTTTCAGTTTACGCCAGTGCCTCAGTTAATGATACGCCATTACTGTTCTGAATAAATGATTGTATGAATTATGCGCAAAGATAGCCATGTTTGCATATTTTCGCGTGGAGACGAGGAAACATTTGTTTTCTTGTTTAAATCTTTTCATAATGCATTATAGATATTACGTTTAAGACTTATTACGGGTTTGCATATTCCATTACTGAGAATACTTTTTTATATACACAATGGGAAATCACAACGTCTTCCGTGAAATCATTTCTGAAGTCTACGAAGATTAGTTTCATATTAAGTATAAATCGAACGCCCAAGAAAGCGTATTCTATACATAAACTTTAACGTTTACATAGAAGCGATAAAATTGAAAACGCTAAAAAAAAATTGCCAAATAAAATGAATTAAATTTGCAGGGATTTTTTTTTGTTATTACTACTGCCAAGAACGTTGGAAATGTATATGTATTTTACATATCTTCCTGCCAGTCTCTTCATAATGCACCTCAAAAAATTCTCTATGAATTTCGATGGGATATTGTGAAAGAATGTACAATGGGCAGAGAAAGAAGTGATTGAATTTTAGGGCAGATACAGGAATTCCTTTTCGATTGAGGGATATCTTCCATTCTTGTATGAGTTTTGAATTTTTGGTGTCCGTCCCTGTGTCTCCAAGTCACGCAGTCTGTCTTTCTACACTATTTCTCAAAAAGTTCTCAATGATTTCGAATTGATTTGTGGGTTTGCTGAGCCATGGGTCAGGGAAAAAAGGATTGAATTTTATGGCGGATCAGGTATGTTTTTTTGTCGTGTTAGAGTACAGTGTTGGCAGAGGTATATGCTCTTTTAGTGCTTTCCAGTTTGATACAGGTTTTCTGGAATTCAATTTTTTTCGTAATTTCCAGAAAACAGTCAATTTATTTATATAGTATGCTGCATGATGGTCTATATTTCTGTTTGTTTATTTGCTTTTTTTTCTTTTTAATACACTGTAATTGCAAAAATTGTTTAAACTTGACTGAATAACTGCCATAATGGGCGAAATAAATTTATGCCCCCAAAAACGAATTCATAGAATAAAAAGGTAGAATAATGGCGATCATATAGTACTTAATTCAAAACAAGCCAAAATAATTACTGAAAAGGAAACAAAATTAGATACATCAATTTAAATCATATTATTCTTATTTTTCTTCAAATGTTTTACCTCTGTTTGTTAATAAATAGCGGTTCAGTTCTATCTAATTTTATTTTATCATTATTCATTTCATTAAACAGAGTGATGTAAAAAATTCAGTTTCATCTCGTTGGAAGATATAATGGGTTTAGGTTAGAAGGGCATCAGTTTTAATCCCCCCTGGAAGTCGTTTTTGATTCCAGAACACGCTTAATTTATTTATTCGCTGCTCAAGTTTACCAAGCCTGAATTTTGTTGCAATAATACACAGCAACAACGATGAGAGTAAAGATGAAAGTAAATATTAGAAAAATAATCATATTAATATAATTTTAATTGATGTATTTGCTCCCTTTTTTCAAACATTGAATGCTATCTGATATCCATTGATCTTTCTATTCTATGAAACCATGTTCTAGACATCAATTTAATTTGTCCGTTCGAGCAGGTATTCAGTTGAAAAATTCAAGCTGATGTATTCAATTCTTTCTTTTTTTTTTTAAATTCAAATCGACCTGATTTTTAATGATCTATCTTTTTCTTTTTTTCCCCGTACACCAGTTCAGTCCGCTTGTTAGGGCAGATTTTTAGTATATTTGTTTTATAAGTCCAATTATTGATTTTTTTTTTAATGATTTGTGCGCTGTTTGTAATATTCTTAGGGCGATGTTGTGTAACCCTACAATCGGTAACGTCGGTTATTTCCACAGTAATAAACAGAGTGTAAGTAACGAAAACTTTTTAGAGAAAGAACGTATCATAATTAATTCACAGATATTGTGAGACTTGAATAGATTCTATACAAAAATTCCATCCATGTTTTGGGGAGAGAGAGAGAATATATCTAATCCATCTTTTTTTCTTCGTATAAGTCTCTCACACTCTCGAGCATCGATTTAAACACCTCCCCTCTCTTTGACTCTAACTAGAAGAGCCATCTGTCAGTTGATACGCCTTAGCAACATAATTCCAGCCTTTGCACAAAAACTGTCTGTTTCAACATAGATTTTGAATCGTAATTCGATCAGCGCCCCCTGAAAACTATGGATGATATTTTCAAGATATTATATAATAAAAACCTGCGTAGGGCAAATATGAATAATCTTGGAAAATTTCATAGGGTTATATTTCGTAGTTTTTACCGTAGCTCGTCACATACAAACAGACAGACAAACATTTGGTTAATCGCTGAAAGTACAGAAAGAGTTCATCCGACTCTTCAAGCATGATCTGAAAAACAGATACAAAGTTCTCACCGAACTGGAAGAGAACAACACCAACCACATTTTTAAATCAAATTAACAGTCTCTCTAATCAAAGTTGCCACTATGTCTAAACAAAAAAAAATACGTGATCAGTAAAATCTCAGATGGAACAGAGAATCTCATGGGAATACGCAGAAATCGCAAACTACGTGAATCAGCAAAAGAGTAAATTGGAGCAACTAAATGAAATAAAAATATTCAAAAGAAACAAAGAGAAGACAAAAGAAGATGCCCAACACCAATCACTCGAACGATTCTCGAAAAAAAATTGAGCTTTAAAGCTATAAAAGGAACTCTCAATACAGGACAGGAAAAGATAACTAGTATGCTTGGAGAAAATAAAAATCATACAACAGATAAGGGGCTGGATCCTTAAATGTGCCCAAGAATTCTACCAAAACGTCTTCTTCTCCAAACAAAGAATATAAACAACAAACAAGGTGAGCAATGTACGAGCACTCAGTACAAGGACTTCCCAGAAGTTACGCTATGGATAGTGAAAGACATCAAACAAACAGATCAATCAAACTGAACCTAATAACATCAGCATCAATCTTTTGTGTTGATGTTCAAAAAGATCAGAAAACTGCAATCGTAATGCTGTTTCTAGGGAAGTCTGAAAGACCTCAACAACTACACACCCGTAAGTTTACTTTTCACCAACTGAATCACTAAAACGCTAGACGGAAACCAACCATGGTATAACAAGAAGTTACTCAACAATTGTCCATCAACATTCTAATAATAAACTAGGGAAGCGAACAGCAGAATATAATGTGCCACACGTAGTACCATTTAAAGAGTTCAATAGGCCTTTGGTTCAGTGAAATTCTCAATCCCATTGATGTTTACACCTTCACACTCTGTATATATCAGAGTGTTGGAATATATATATTGTCGTAGCAACTCATTTATCTGGTTACTTAGAGACTCAGGACCCTTTCAGCTAAAAAAAAAAAAGACGAGGTGATACCTGCTAACCCTAAGTTCGTCTTGAGATAGTTTCCAGAAACCTAGCCTGGGAAGACAACGATTACTTAAGCGACCTTTGATTTGCAGACAGACTCCACAACTTCCCTTTAATGCTAGACGAGCGAAACTCTGAGAGAGAAAAACGTTTGCCTGAAGATTGATTCAAGCAAAACAAAGTTCATGCACAACAGAAATGGTGGGAATACACTCACAACAGTCAAAATGGAAAATGCAATGGGAAATTCAGATGGAAACGGGCTCAAAGAAAAAGCAGACAAATAATGGGTTTCACAACTCACAACATGTATACTGAGAGATTACCGTTCAGAAAATATTGTCACTGCAAGGCCCACGGTAGAGAGATGTGGTGAATCCCGTGGAAGGTCTTTGTCCAACGACGGGCGATAAGACTGATAGCGATGATGGTGGTGATGATTGCATGACTTACATGGTCTGCTGTTAAGTAAGCTCAACTCCAGTACCTAAGATTGATCTTTCAGCGGGAAACTAAACTATGCTCACTGAATAGTTATGATTTCCATTATCAATGGGTGCATTTGTGTGCAAAATTTGGAATAAAAAAATAAGTATCCCTTAACCCACAACCAGAATGGTTAAAATGTGCACACTCATCAAAAACTGAGTTTCTCCAATCTTTCAGAGCCGCCATATCTGATGTCATTGTTACATTCACCTATACTAATAGTATGAGAAATACAATACCATTTGAAATCGTAATTACTATGATAGGTTTACTGGGTCAATAGATAAAAACCTTCACGTGACCAACGTGTATTGGCAACATGTTGTGCTCGTGGTGGACCAGTAAACAATTTAAAAATGAGTGATCAATGAATAAGTCATTTCTTTCACTTTCTTTCGGGTAGTGATCATCAAAAGGTCTGAATGAAAAAAAACAAACGTGCATGCGGCAGGACACAAAATAGGGGACCGATTTAGCATAAACCTGCATGGTAAATTGAACACTCATTAAAAGCTGTTTGTTTTTTTGTGTTTTTTCTTTCAAGTTCTATATTAGACATAGTTAAGAATAAATGTTTATATTCTCAGTCCTCTGAGACCGTTGGAGGTGGCCTGTACGATACATACATAGTCGACCAGACGGATCTAAACTTGTAAACTAGAGGCACTTATGTTAATGGTTTTGGTTGATAGTTTTTAATATCTGTATCAATAGACTGGGTGGAATATTGTAGGAATCTTGCTGCCTCTTATTCCCCAGCAATGACCATTGAATCCATATGGTTTGAAAAAGACTGTCAGACAAAACACTATCATGGCAGTGAATTATGTCGCAGCTCTTTCCCAAAATTACCTTCATATAAATTCATGTCTATAAAAACCGTTACATTCCTGTAAAAAATACATTGATACATATATAGCTAGCCAGCCAGACATAATTGAAAACTGAAGAAACCTATGTTGTCAGTTTTGATTGACAGTTACAAATAAAAGACTGATTGATAGTCCCTGAAGTAGGCCATCACGTGACCTCCAGCAAAACAAATGTAAAGTACAAACACACATATACCAGATTATACAATTCTAGGCTGAAGAATGTAGACCACTAGATCTACCTATGACAACGAATCTCTATGATATCTTCAAAAGAAAAAGAAATCAAGCGGAAAATCACTCTTGGTAGGCAAGCTTTCCGTAAGCTAGCTCAACCTTTAAGAACGAGAAAATCCCATTAATCCTAAAAAGAACAGTAGATAACCAATGCATCCTCTCAATAGTCATCTGATAGTGAAACAGAACATTACAGAAATGTTTATGGATATCATAAAATCACTGAGGTTTTCATGAAATCACTATTTTCATAATATACATATAACAGTTATATGATATCCTTTTCAGTCCCGTAGACTGGCAGTACGTTGTCATTTCAATGCATAAGAATATTGTAGTAAAAAGGAATTGAGTAATATATTCGGCAACCTAGGGTAACCTTAGAGGGTTATATGTGGCACGTCAACAAAGGAAACATTGCTCATATTCGATAGCTTGGTGTGATGACACCTAATGTAGTGAATAGGTTCACATTGTGAGATCATGAATAAAAAGTTCACACCATGTTACTTGATATGACAGACTGGTCCTATGTTCAGGTCAGGCATGACCCTCCTAGGTCAAACCGTGTTGCTAAATATGTAATGACCAAATAGATATTACAAACTGTCAAATAAAACTGTAGCAACAAACTGTCAACATAGATTTTTCTCAGTTTTTAAATTGGTTTGGCTGGCGTGTTGGCTACATATGTATCATGCATACATGCTGCTCAAATGTAGTCAATGGGCTTGAGTTTCAGCAGCATAATCATATCTGGAAAAAACAGTCCCCAGCTCCGAAGGAATTTTTTAGGGGGAATCTTCAATTTGCTATGTAGGTTCATACTGGATTGATATACAAGTCTACGTTTGCCAGTTTCCATTGTAAATGAACACATTTTAAGAGATCAACCAAAACACAGAACGCTGTCCAAAACATTGATTACATTGTAGTTTCTTTTAAGTGACTAATCAGACGTGTTTTTCTTCATAAAAAAATGCATTTACAATGATAGGAGTAAGTAGTCGTTTTAGAGTTATTTCTAATAGATTTTAGAATTTGTTTTAAAGGAAGTAGTAGAAATTTTTGAGCAATCGTGTCCAGCGGAAATCAAGATAATGTAACGGGCCAGACACGTCCAGGATGTATTGGCCCAATGACGCCCATGATACAGAAGTCTGGGGAATTTGGAGCAAGGTTTACGCCAAACAACGGACGCTAAAAGGCTGATAACGATGACTATAATTGACAGCGTGGCTTGATCTCTGAAATTCATGGAAGTACACGTCAGACGTCCATTGGTCCAATGAAAGCCACGCGTGGTCAGGTCATTTCAGTTTAATTATACGATTGACTTGGTGTTTTTGAGGATGAGTGCACATAAAATAGGATATTTGGCCACGTCGATGAATCAAGGGATGCAATATTCGGCCATTCAGCTGGTCTACAGTCAGGACAGTCTACAGGCAAAGACAAGACTGGACAGTAACAAATTGGTTTAACGTCAGGAGAAATGATGTAGTCAGATTTCACTTTAGGCCAACAGGCCGTACCAGGGTCAGACGATTTGACAGGGAGATGAATCCCCGATCCTTTGATCAATCTTTAACTAAAATTTAAACAAAGTTTGAACTAGACAACAAATCAAATTGTTTGACTTCTATCCCGTTTGTCCTATTAGCCAACAATGACGTATGAAGATCAACAAATTCACCCCATATGTATATCAAGGAGAAAGCAGTGACATGTTAATTGATGAAATAAAAAGTATTATGTAATATTGACTGTTTTGCAAACCAACATTTATCAAAACTACATGTGTGAGTTGATATGTATGTAAAAAAACATATTGCATCCCTACTTTGGATGTGCTTCCATAGTTCAATCATCGACTCAACCCTGGCAAATCACTGATTACATACATGCAAATCGGTATATCTAATAATATAAAAATATGTAGCGTCCTGGTCTGCAACTTAATAGATTGGTTCATATGAAATTCATTAACAGTGCAAATGAAATAATACAATGCTCCTAATGATAATACCTCATCTCAGAAATTCAGAGATATACTTTTCCAAATTGGTCAATCAGTTTGTGTCCAGCTGTGTTCAAGTCCATTTTTTAAATTTTTGAATTTTTCTTTTAGTGATAACTTCACCCTGTAAACAAAATGCTCCCAAAAGACTTTTATTCTTTTTCGTTTCTGGTGTGTATTTTGACGAACGGGAGTAAGCTAAATAAAATGTTCAAAATTGCAGTTTTATATAAAGAAGACACAACTAATTAATTTAAATCCCATAGAAGAAAGATTTTGATCTTGATAAAATATTTTCATATTAAATTTTCCCATCTCTAAAGTATCACCAATGTATTGTCTTGTCTATTGATATTTTATGGAATTAAAAGTCTGGTTAAGCACTCCATAGAAAACTGTTATCTTTTGGCAACTTACTATGTTGGGGTGACTAATAAAAAAAAAATAGATGAAAGGGTTGATTAATGAATTAATTTCTTCCCTCCCATTTTGTCGTATAGTGATCCTTAGAAAGGTATGCATTTGATGAGAAAAATCCAATCTAAAGGATCATGTCAGCGAAAAATTGCATATTCAACCCATACTCTAAATCTATTTCAACATCCCTTTTTTTTACCTAATAAGGAGTAAATATTGAAATCCATTAGTCTGGCCCGTGAATAAATACATACAGACAGCCAGACAACCAAACAAACGGAGAGACATGGCCAGCCAGACCACCTTGAAACCTGAGGAAATTTATATATTTCAGTTTGCTGACAGATTTGATTGCCGGTTTTTATTATGGAAGTTTTAAAAAATTAATTTTCGTTTGGCAAAACCTGTCTTGAAGATAATTATACAAACATCTAGGGAAACAAATCAACTATAATTAGTTTTCTGATTGATTTTGATTGATTTTTTCCCGCTTTGTGCGTGCAAATCAAAGAAAGTGATTGATATTTTCCCAGTGTTTGTGTCTGGGTAAGAAGTCACAGTAATTATTGTGCCAATGTCCAAGTCATGTCTTCTTGAGAAGCAAGCAGCTGGTCAAAAATAAATATATTGATTGAATAATAAATATGTAATATATCGGGAAGATTGATATTTTATTTGTATAAAAGTCATGAATATGATATAAAAGTACTCCATAATATATATATATATATATATATGTATATATATATATATATATATATATATATATATATATATATATATATATATATATATATATATATATATTGTGCAGTACTTTTATATCACATTTATGACTTTTATAAGAAAAGAATATTATTATCGTCATAATGATAAACAGATTACATATTTGTTATTTAATTAGTATATATATATATATATATATATATATATATATATATATATATATATATATATGTATATATAAATACATATGCATATATAAATACATATATATGTACATATATATATATATATATATATATATATATATATATATAAATATTGATTGAACAATAAGTATGTAATATGTTGGAAAGATTGATATTTCATACATACATATATATATATATATATATATATGTATATATATATATATATATATATATCGCGTGTGTGCGTGATTTGATTTTAAGAAATGTATATATGTGATACGACAAAATGAATTGCAAATCGCGTTATATTATATCGAAATTTTTTACAATCTGTATCCTGTCATTACACTGTTAATGTATCACACAGTATAGAAAGTATTATCATAATAAACAATTGAAGAAAATGCGGCTGCAGCAACAATCGAACTTACCACCAAGAGAGTAGCTGCTTCAATGTAGCAATGCTTATACCAATGAGCAGAACAGCCATCTACAATGCAAAACCAGAATTCCTCCATTTCTTTTTTTTTTCTTTATCTAAGATATGTAATGACGGGAAATCATTCCAGATCAGTTTTTATATATCTTAATGCAGTTTATATATATATATATATATATATATATATACATACATATATATATATATATATATATATATATATATATATATATATATATATATATATATATATATATATATATATATATATATATATATATATATTATGTGAAAAAAGATCAATATGTAATGTGTATTAAATATTAAATATTGAGATGTGTCAGAATATAAAGAGAAATAACATATGAAACAGAGGAAAATTGTTCATAGATAGGTGTATGAACAAAACTAAAAACAAAAACTTGTCTTGTAGCACGCCCGATAGCATTAACCAGAAAATGATGAAACGGAAAATATTTGACAGTTATTTCGGAACGATTGCACAGAATCAGTGGTTGGCCTTTACCGGAGTCACAAGGTTTTTGATATCAACAAGCTCTGTCGAGAGAAATAAAAATGATAAAGGTGACAAAGAGGTAAATAACATGATCTTTGCAGTCGATGGAAGTAAGCGAGGGAAAAAAGTGCTCCATCATTCGATAGAAGCGGAAAATATCACAAAAATATAACTTATACCATTTTTTCCCAGTATCATAAATACCGTATTTCTAGTCCGAAGGTTATATCTTTTTTTCTGCAAAAAACAGACCATAAATAACACTGTATCAATTTTGAAGGGTAGAGATGTACAATAAATAAGATATCTTATAAGTGTACAGCCATATTGAATATTCCAAGAACCAGTCGTGCCACTTTGATGCAACTTACCAATATATCAGAAGGGATTTTATTGCTAATAAAGGAACGCACACTTTCCCATCGGGACCTGCTCTTCTGGTAGTGAGACGTCGATTAACAAACTCGTGTACTGTTCCACCGTTGCAATCACAAAGATCGAGCGAGTCATTATTCGACGCTAATGCAAGGAGAGGTTGCGAGTGTTTTAAATGCATTTTCTAATATCTTATATTTCAGCGAATCAGTGAATCTGTTCAGCCCAGCCCAGCCCAGCCTACAAAAAGATAGAAAGAGAAGGAGGGATAAGGAAGTATGAGTGTGTGCCTGTGAGGGAGAGAGAAGTCGAGAAATGAGAAGTAAATCCATGAATCAATACAGGAATATGAAGAGACACACGGAAAACAAACTGACAACAGACTGATTGACAGCCAGCAGAACAGGCAGATAGATAGATAGATAGATAGATAGATAGATAGATAGATAGATAGATAGATAGATAGATAGATACATCATTTTACACGTGGATACTCATGAATGCATGCACGTTTTTCGTCATTATTTTTCTATAGCTATCTTCCTGCGTACAATTCTTAGCTCGTAATGCCTACTAATCTGTATATATTCACATTTGTTGATATGGCCTTATGTATATATCAATAAATATGTTGATTTGAATTGTATCGCCTTAAGAAATGTGCTGTTGTTTTGTCTAGTCTTTTTTCTTTACGTTTTATTTGGGGTTTTTTTTGTGATTCAGGTAATGCGCTGGGGATATTTATGCCCATGGCTTTTTATAAATTTAAATAAAAGTTTATTCGCGGTTCATTTTTACTATCGTCTATTTACACAAAATGCCGGTGAAATACATATTTTTTTGCGTGGGAAGCTCCATTGACTTCAAAATAACCATTTGAATGACTGATGTTTAAACAATATTTCATGTTTAAGACCACGTTGGGGAATAATTGCTGTACATTGTCTCAAAACAAGTTTATTTTGATTCTGCAATAACAAGTCCTAATTGTAAATCACGCAGCCAATATTGCAATTTTTACATTAATACTTTTCTTACGTGGGAAAACCTTATTCGTTTGCTAGCAAGATGGATGCCTGTTTAAAAATGTATTCAAGAGAAAAATGAGTGTATGTATTTATCGTCACCCCTCTCCATTCGTTTACTATATGATTCGAGACGCCAAGCGGATGTCCGAAACTGTGGTGAGAGCCGACCTCTATGGATAAACCGCTTTCATACTTGCATACATACTTTTGATGAAGTTCGATTTATAAATAAAGTACAAGATAAAGATAAAAATAACTTCCAATAGAAGCTGGTTTGGTTAGCTACTCGTCATCATACTGTGTTAGATGTGATCAAATTGAACATTGGAAAAGGTGTTGATTATCGAATAAGAAACCTTTTTTTACCTTCTATTGGGCTGTGATCACTAAAATGTTTGAATTTAAAAACAAAACAAACAAAAGGAAGCTATCCAGCATGAGTTTACATTACAATGTGAAACTCCCTTCAAACGCCAAAAAAAGCAGAATTAAGAAAAAAAACAACGAAAAACAATTTTGTTTTTTTGACATAAAAGAGATAATGTTTAGAATTTCAGCCTCAGGGCCCCATCGGTGCAACTTTTTACACATGATACAGACATACATACATACATAATCAGCCAGATCAACTTGAAAACCAGAAGAAACGTATGATGAAAGTTCTAGTAGACGGTTCTTAACATGCTGTATCAAAAATAATGTGACAGACAGGAGATTTGTTCTTATTGTAAATCTTGGCAACGTAAGCATGCATTTCCGTATTTGCTAATTAAGAAGCTTATGAATTATTTATTCCTGTGGCTGTATCGCGGGTAACTGGAGCCAGGAAAAGCAAAAACGTGGATACATGGTAAGTCAGCACTATATCCATTTCAGGATGTTCTGAGAAAAATTATAACAATATCAGAAACAGAAAAATAATTCATTCCAATGAAATGGTAGGCACAGCTATCGAAAACTTTGATAACAGTACAATATTGAGTTATATAATTTGTTCTATACATTTTTTTGGTACTCCTTGATTATTGTCTGATATTAGCATCTCATACATTTCTTGCAAAGCTATATTTCTAAGCTGTATCATATAAAATTATAGAAAAATTAATCAGAACTAAATTCATGTCATGAAAGTTTGCAGTTATTGAATTTAAATTCTCAAATTTTCATTTTTCTGTGCCAACCAGTGTTCAAATCTAACAAGCGTTTAATCCATGTCATTTTTAGCAACGTAAGTAAACTGGTATGAAATTAATTCTTTCATCGATTCTTTGTTAATTCAGGGAATCTGAATAGAGAAGTAACTTCTGAACCTAAACTCCATCTTAATAGAATATTGGTGATAGTAGAATTAGTATTGTTTAAACTTCTTACCCTTAAGCAAGATACTAAAATCAGATTTTTATAGTCACAGTCAAGAGACGAGCGGAACTTCATGCAAAAATGGACCTGATTAGAATACTGGGAATTATGTCATCCAGGATAATGATAAGATGTAAATATCCTCGATATCGCTTTCCATTGTTTCGGTCCTCTACGGTACTGCCCCAAATTTTGACAATTTATAAGCGCTGGATACTTTAGTCTCTGTAAAGCTACTTAATTTTTGGAATATCGAGCCTTGTACTCAGAATTTTGACCGTCTTGGAATACCAGGTGTTGTAACCAAACCAAAGCTTTGGAATGACCAGCTAGCAAGATATGTACTTTACTGACAATCTCTCGAGTGTAACTAATCCTGTGACACCCTCCATTAGGGTTTAAATGGAGAACAATGATACTTGGTACAAATCTAGATTGCTTTGTCAATTACATTTTAGATATCTGCGTATAAGAACCAACATAGTCGCAAAGTCATATTTATGGTTCCCTAAAAATCATACAGAATGATAAAACTAGCGTTGGAGGTAATCTAAGCGTTTCCAAGGCAAACAGCAGAGGTTAGAGGGTTAAAATACAATAAGTGTTTGCAGATAGAATATGACCATAGCAAATTGCATCGGTTGGTAAACATTTGTTGACAACAGACACTTCTTATGAATTTGCACACGCAACAAAATACTCTTTAGAAAAATCCAATCCAATTGTTCTATCCATTGTTCTTGATCCTTTTTGGTTTGGTTCAATATTTGCTTGTTTGTTTATACTTAACTAGTTTGTCATTTGATTGAGTCAAGGAGAGGAATATTTAGGAGAAGTTAGGCGAGTATTGAGGGAGGGAAGATGGCTGATTTCCGGGCGACCTGGTTGACCCACGATGCAAAATAATTGACCATCTCTCATTTCACGGACAGATGAGCCAGAACTTTGTTTTCAAGATTGGTCCTACTCCCGCAGGCTCTTTTCTGGAGAAATTCTAAGCAGAGTTACCAATAAAAAGATGCAGTAATCGCAGCGTAGAATCTATAAATGAAAAACAAATACATTAAGGATATATCAGTTGATCGATTGATTCAATTCTTGTTGTTTGTAGCCGGACCCATCAGCGGGGAGTTAAATGGATGGCTTGGCTTGTGTTATTAGATGTGGTGTAGAGACTGCTCAGGAGGATGAATGGGGTCGTCACAGGATGCTCTCCAAATGATCCCGAAGTACGAACGCCATCTTGTATACCTAAACGGTCATCTATATATGACCAAGCTCGACTTGGCTTGGTTTCGTACGAGAACTGGTGAGCCCGACATGATTTGGTCAAAACAAATGTTCGTGCAGTTGCAATATAAAATATCTGTGAATAAGACATAATCGATTAACGCCTACTTCAACTGACCGAGCTCTTCATACGCCAAGTGTTAGCAAATAGGGGGAAGGGTGAATGACGTTGCATATCTCTCCACGTCTCTCATTTTTATCTCTGTTTATTTCATTTTGTATCTCTCCTTCTCCAGATCATATTTCTTTTCGAGTCCCATTCACTCCAGCATTTCTACACTCCTGTTCCAACTTTTCCTATATTATTCTCCAACTATGACGTCTCTCTTTACATATTTCTGGATATCTCCTCTTTCTAATTACTCTCTCTCCCCCCCTCTCTCTCTCTCTCTCTCTCTCTCTCTCTATATATATATATATATATATATATATATATATAAATATCCGAGCGGAAACATAAAATTGTCTGTGAAGCAATTTCTTCATTACGATTTAAGCTCTACTTCAGATCAACTGAATGCTAGATGTTGAATGTATACATTATATTGATATTCCTGATTCATATATATATATATATATATATATATATATATATATATATATATATATATATATATATATATATATATATATATATATATATATATATATATATATATATATATATATATATATATACATATATATATATATATATATATATACATAGATTCAGAGAGAGAGAGAGAAAGATAGATAGATAGATAGATAGATAGAATTACTAGGACATGCACCGGTAGATTGTAAACATTTCTTGCCTTTTGCACTCGTCAGCTATCAGCTGTCTGTTGTTTTCTGTGAGGGGAACAACAGACGGGTCGCTGACGAGTGCAAAAAGGATCGAAATGTTTATGTCACTTCACGTGCGAAACTTTCATTATCTCTACCTATTGTTTTCTCCAAATCATGAGCCCTGAGCGCTCCTTCTCAAGAGTCTGCATTCTATGTTCATAGCGACCAAAATGCCAACAAGCATTTAAACCATTCTCCTGGTGCTAGGCAGTATACTATCGGGAATAAGGCGTATAAAAATAACGATCGAACAGCTAGCGCAGAGGGGATTGTTTACTGACATTTTGACAGTATAAGGAAACGAAAATCTACACACAAAAAGATAATTTTAGCAAAGTCGAAACAGTGCCTGTGGAACGGTGTTGGGGTACTGATATACATGTGAACTTACGTAGTGACCTGATTTTGTGCCTGAAATAGTTTCATATTTTCCATCAGAGTTATTTATTAGACTTCATTGTAAACACACACACACACACACACATATGTATATATATATATATATATATATATATATATATATATATATATATATATATATATATATATATATATATATATATATATATATATATGTATATATATATATATATATATACTTATATATATACATATATATGTATATATATAAGTATATATATTTATATTTATATATATATATATATATATGTATATATATATATATATATATATATATATATATATATATATATATATATATATATATAATGACTTTGCTATATTACCATAAAACTCGATTTGAAACTATTCTCCAGTATTATACGGTGGATGTATCATTTGATCAAGACAGTGTAAATAGGGTAAACAATTGAAAAAACAAACGAAGAACGGAACTTGTGATCGATATGTGACTGCTTCAATATAGCATTGCTCTCTCTCTCTTTCTCTGTCTTGCTCTCACACACACCAGCTTATATATATATATATATATATATATATATATATATATATATATATATATATATATATGTATAGTCAAAAAAGCTTCGAAGCTTAAAAATTCAAAACCTTTTCCAAATTTTGCCCAAGTAATTTTTTTCCAAAGTTTTTTCCTTGATCCACACATTGTTTTCAGTTGTTTATCATGTAACTGTTTCCGGGATATTAAACATACACACACACACACACACACACACACACAAATATATATATATACACACACACACACACACACATACATATGTGAGTGTGTATGTGTGTGTGTGTGTTTGTGTTTATACTCATATTCCTCTTTCTGGTCGATATTAAATATTTTCACAACGTATAACCTTACACATGCACACACGCATATATATATATATATATATATATATATATATATATATATATATATATATATATATATATATATATACGTGTTTGCATGTTTGTATGTAGGCAGTTCATAGATACGTACATAAGCTGATTTCCTTGTCCGGTCAAAGTTATGTGTACTTAGTACTTAGTGCAATCCTCTTTATCAGCTCGCACATCTGCAAATCTTTTGTTGTCTAAAAAACCAAGTCTTACAGCAAACTCGTTTTCCAATCTCTGAGATTATTATCGATGTAATCTTGCAGATGTGTACAAGGGATTTATTCATTGTATTTTTATGACCGTAATCATTACAAAAAATACTTCCTTACTCATGAAATTCAAATTTGAGTCCGTTTATACGTTTATATCCCCATATTTGATGATAAGTATATGTAATATACTATCATCGATATGTGCACGTAAGAACACATCCAGAAATATCTAATTCAAAGGAAAATTATACCCGCCATAACAGTCAATAATTAGAAGACTGTAGTGTCAAAATCGATATTCAAAAGCTTGCATCAAACAATAAATTTAGTCAGTATTGCGATTAAATATTTACAGCGGATGAAATTCGTTTTTTATTAGTTTTCCGTCTGTTTGTTACCAATTGGGAAAATATATGCTATATATATATATATATATATATATATATATATATATATATATATATATATATATATAGCATATATATATATATATATATATATATATATATGCATTTCTCTATGGATATTCGTCCTAATTGATCTCAAAATGAAACTTTAATTTTATTTGTCTATTGTTGAGTCCGGTTTTTGAACTCTGCTGGTGACGTTGTTTTTACAAAAAACTCTATAAATCAGGAGAACATACACAGAGCCATCTAAATTCTGGATAACATATGTTATTAGTGAACTTGGCAGAATAGATCTTCAAAAGATGAATTATGCCTTTTTTTGTATAAAAAAAGCTTTTCTGAGGGTAGCCATGAGTACTAGAACATGCAAACAAATTAATCCGTCAGAAACTGAAAAGATCAAGACAACTTTTCTTTCCAAAAAAAGAAGGTGATCAGTGAAATACAGATGCCAATTTTCAAGTCCATAGACAAAACGGTATGTCCAGCAATACAAACAAACACACAGACACAGTAACTCACAAACAAAACCTGCACATACGATAAAAGATAGAACTCTCAACTATTTTTGATGAATACGGTTTTCAATATGATGTTTCAAGTTGGGTTCTTATTTTCTTGCTGATTTGCTCTAGTAGTTTCATCATTGTTGATTTGATCACACCATATCGATTAGCTCTTATTACGATCTTCCTAGCATTGTATGGTGTTCTGAGACAACCTATTGTTGTTATTCTATGTATGATTCACACTAGAATCCTCATCTTTGAGGCTTTGATCGATACGTTTCAGCCGTTGAATTCTCCTGCTTTTAATGTATTGCTTGGAGCTTTGAAAAGAAGTACTGTCATTATCCATCAATAAGCGGGCCAGTATTTCCATCTTTCTTGTTCCAAGCACAATGCTTTTACCATCACCTTCTTCAGAATTTCTATAACTGGTTTAAGTTCTGGGACAACTTATTGAAATTATTTCATAACTTATTCCTACCACTATCCTTATTTTTGTCGTTTCAATCTCGATGTTCGTGTTGAGGCTACCTTCGGTTTTCTCAGTACTTTCTAGAGTTCTGTGACAAATTACTGTCATTATTACATTAATTGTCATAACAATTCTTCTCCTTTGTCAGTTCTATCTATATGCTTCAGCTTTTGTGGTCCGGCTCTCTTTGAATAAACCTGAGATTGAGTCTTACGGGTATTTCAGAGAAGAACCTTTATTTCTCACTGCAACTGCATTCACAAGTACTCTGTAAGTCTGCTCCCTACGAACAATACTCTGGGGAGAGACATCAAAAGAACCTTTATAGATTCAGGGTAGAAAGGAAATGATTGTCTCATTCAGTGAAAGTAGTAACGGTGTGTTGGAACAAGACTTGATGCCCTGTAATTTATTCCAATTGTGAAAATACTCAAAACAAACTACACAAATACCATTTTAGCTTCCAGTTTAATGTTACCCAATCTTTCTCTTTTCTACTGTTTTTCTTACACTATTTTTCTTGCCTTGTCCCCAAATCCGTCGGAAAAGTAGATAGTGGTCCTTAAAAATAGACAGTAGCTCACTACCTGGAAACTGACTGATCGCCAACTGTTAGATTATATGATTGTCCCAGCAAGTTTTCCTGTCGGATTTTGAATATTCTTTGTCTGAACAAACTGGCAAATCATGGACGTCCTTTTCAATCAACTTAGTTTCTATAATTTTTCATATTTTCCAATCTAACACTGTTACATTGGTCCGGATACAAAAAAGTGATACACTCCTTATGACTTACCTATTAATTAAAATCATCTTCTGTACAAACCAAACTTCTGAAACACTTTAATGTTTCAGTTTATTCGCTGTATTTACGTTGGCGTGTTCTCCGACCGTCCAGTAACCGTCTGAAGTTGTAAGTCCATGTATCCGAGTTATTCGAGCTATTTTCACTATATTCCTTTGGATCACCAACTTATCAGTGCGATTGAAGGATTATGATGAAAACAAACATAGTTAGGATACCGGTCTAAATGTTCTACGATATGAAAAAATGTTTATCAAACAGTTTCTCTTGCTATCATAAAATGGGGCATTAGTATCAAAAAGGGGTTCCTAAGCAGAACTCGAAGATAAAGGGAAGAAACAATTAAATTCAATCTACATTTGAACATTTCATACCGTTCACACATCCCCAAAATTGGTATGTTAAACAGAGTTGATATTTGGGTGGATGGTGGGACAGGGAACTGTGTTGTAGCGACAAAAGAAGAGGGTGCCTGCTGCTTCTATAACGGTTGTCAGGAAACGAACTTTGAACGCTATTTTCGATTTGCTCCTTCTCTCCACCATAATACTAAAGTGAAATTCTGACTATGCTTGTGAGCAACTATGTTTTATCTTGGATGTTTTTATTTATATGTTAGCAAGTGTGCAGTGCCGATATCAGAAAGGCCTAAGAAAGTATGTAAGTTCTGCTTCACGTATGGTAAAACTAGCAGACATAGAAGATGGTTATCTTTGATCCGAAAACTCTAGATAATTTTTTTCAATATAAATTGATAATGATGGCTCTTTTACTTTGCACCGTTTCGGATAGCAGGTGAACACTACATTCGTATATCTTTACTAAACACCTTATCAGAAATCGCTAAAACTGTCACAAAAACTGACAACTTAGGCTTCTTTCAGTTCTTAAACGGATTTCTCTTACTGGCTGACTGGCTTCGTATTTATCACCTATGTAATAAAGTAACAATCACTACTCATGTCTAGAAAAAGAGTTTCTGTTTCTCAAATTTTCCCATAAGTGGGTCGTTGGAGGTGGGGGGCTAGTTTGGTTCATGCTAAATTAATCCCTTAGTTCCGATCCACCCCTTTCTTTTTGAAAATTCAGACCGCCAAAATAGGAGATAAAAGTAACCTATTCATTCATCATACGCCGTTTTACAAGTTTTTCTTTACTGATCACCCCCAAAACGATATATAGCTAAAAGACATTATCAACATGACAGTGTTGTATTAAATTGAGTGACTAACCAATCATGTACAATTTGCATTTATTAGCATTTGGAGATATTAACATACTTTTATTGAATGTAACGGGGAGTGTACATTCCAGTTTCTGAAGGAAATATTTAAAGTTTGCAATTTCTTATCCGTCGTTTTACACATCAAATATTCATGAACAATCTAGAAAACACTCCTTACACATGTCTTTAAAAAAATGTGCGGTCATCAACATAGGAACAACTTTGACTACGTTACATGTGATTTATTCAGACAAATTCTTCACCTCTGTATCGAATTCTTGACTGAATTTCTCAAGTATTCTCATTTCTCAGACCATTGTTATGGAGTCTGGTGATGTTCACTTGTTTTCTTGCTGATTGATGGTCCCAGTGAGTTATAAATGTCCATGCTCAGTTTTTTTTATTGAATTTTATAACGTAGTATGTGCTGACTCATCCAACCTTCTTATTTTCTGATGGTGCACCCCGTTTATAAACTTTGTTGGGCCCTCTCCCAATCTTGAACAGCCCATAGTCTGCAATGTCAATATTCTAGCCTGTCAATGGTCATGCTGAACATACATAAATTTCAATTTTTTTTTTCTATTGATGATTTTACTTTGCTTAGGTATCTGCATAACATGGGGTGTCTTAAACGTTGTTCCGTATTTGCATATATTGTATATTGTCTGGGTCACTTCTGTCATGCCTCAGATGTCTAGCTGTG
The DNA here is from genome assembly GCA_963457665.1 of Thysanoteuthis rhombus. Classification (NCBI taxonomy): domain Eukaryota; kingdom Metazoa; phylum Mollusca; class Cephalopoda; order Oegopsida; family Thysanoteuthidae; genus Thysanoteuthis; species Thysanoteuthis major. The sequence continues at coordinate 32,254,133 of OY735229.1, read as the reverse complement.
GGGCGGAGGCTAATTTTCGGTTTACTTGGGTTGTTGTTTTTTGCTAATCTAAATTCAGGATTTTGATTACGATGTTCATGGTTTTCATACCTTGTTTGTAAGTGTGTAGATCACTATCTATTACGATCCAACAGTGTGGCTTATTTTGATTCATTGAATAAACGATATACTGATCAAAAGTCAGGAAATTCACATTGTCCTGATTCAACAATCTTGATTAATCTGGCATCAACGTCTCGTGATCTGTAAGCGTAGTATAGAACAGTTGGCTATCTAACATTGGAGCAAAATGATTTGCTACGTGGTCAGGATCTATCAGATGAAAATAATTTCACATGATAGAAAATAATTTTACATAATGATGCTGAGAGTGGATGGTGTACTATTGAATGTTAATTTATTGCAGATTTAGTTTCGTTGGAGATAAAATTCATTATCATTTGCAGTTTTTGAATCCTTTAAAAAATGCTGTCTACCCAAGACGTTGGACTATAGATATTGAAGTAGAGCATGTACTGGTCAAACTGCTGACAGCATCAAAAATACATTTTGAGCGATCACTACTACAACACGATATTTGGCTCGGATACTTTCTTCAGACATATGGACTTCAGCAGCGACCATTTCAAGACAATAACAAAAGTTAAAGATTTAGAAAAATGTATCCCATATGAACTGACTGTCATAACAATGTGAGACATCGCAACGCTTAGCTGGCTGTCTTTGATCTCAGAAAATCGATATCTGAATCCTGCATCCTCTATATCCACCTCTCATTTTTCTTACATTGTACCGACGTTTAAAGTATTTTGAACTGCATATCCACAATTATGTTGAATAACTGAAAATCGTAATTTGTGCTTTTACTGAATTGGTAATCACTAAAAGTAAATATTTTTAAAATGGCATAACGTCATTATCAAATGTTTATTTGTGAAAGGTTACTGCATCTGAAAGAAGAAATCAAGCGAAGAATCACACTCGTATAGCATGCCTACGGCAGAGCAAGCTCAACCTTCAAAAATAAAAAGATCCCATTATTCCTAAAAAGAAGGGTGTATAACCAATGCATCCTCCCAATAGTCACTTATGGAGTTAAAACATGGAACCTAACCAATAGACAGATCCGCAAATTGAGAACCTTGCAAAGTGCACATGAAATAATTATTCTGGGCCTCACATAGAGAGACCACAAGACTGTTCAGTACATCCGGGAACAGACAAGAGTCAGAGACATAATGGAATCCATTAAAAAGCTCTAGTGGTAATTAGCTGGCCATGTTACACGAATGGCAGACAACCAATGGACATCGCAACTCACGATATGGATCCCCTGAGATCACATGCGCAACCGTGGCCGGCAGAATATCAGATGGAGAGACGAGTAAGACAAATTAAGAAAGTACTGGGTCCGTGACACCCACAATATAGAACTGTGGCAAATCCTTGGGAAGGTCCATGTCCAACAACGGGCGTTGAAAACTGATGATGATGATGATGATTGCGTCTGAAAGGTTATATTTTTAAATATTCAACTAATTGCTTTTTTTCCAGTGAATATTAATTGCTGTTGCTTATCATCGCAACTGAACCTAGGCAGGTACTCTTAAACAGTTGATAAAAAAAAATACCGACGTAGACTGAAAAAAAAAAAAAGAGTAAGTCCCAGGTTAGAATCGAACCCATGACGCTTCATTCAGGAAAATAGCTTGCTTAACGCGTGGCCCGTTCTTTCCATTAAACTATTCGAATTTAACCACAAAGCAACCCTTGAACTCACATATCTTCAGTGCCATTATTGTTTGTAACTTGTGGTTCAGTTTGATTCGATTTTATTTTCATCATAAGTCATTATCATTTGTTTTTGAAAATATTTACCTTCATCATAGGAGACAGTAAGGTTTTCACAGAGCCATCCCTCTAATAAGGAAGGTTGTGAGGTCGATATTCATCTTGGACCTATTCTTCATTCCGATTAGCAAAGTTGATTTTTTACTCACTACCAAAAGTACCCGGTTAAAGTTCTGTTGCAATAAAAAGACCGACGATTAAAATGAAGGTATTAAGTACCGAAAATTAATAATAATGAATTATATAATTCATCTAATAAAAATGAATTCTTAATAATGCAACTGTTTCCTGCTCTTTATATGTCCGCGATGTTTTAAAAAAAAGTCCATGTCTTAATGTAATACTTTCAATTTTTTATAAACTAACCCTTTTAAATGTTGATTTAGCCACAGCTGAATCGAAAGCTTCAGCAATCTGATCACACAAAACCATTATCGATAATTTAACTAACTCGTATTTGAATTTGCCCGGTAACGGCAAATGAAATAAGCCAAAACAAAGATGAACAAACGTATGTTATTATAATAAAATTGATAATATCTGAAAATAGTCCCAACCATATTCAACTTCCCTCTCAAGCGATCGATGTACACGCAACTATGCTGAATTAAAAATACGACAGTATAAATAGAACAAAATACGAATTGGCGAAACCTAATCGGGGTATCGCTGGGTGTTATTAAATAGAATAATATTTATGATACCAAATGAATATATTTGCTTCGTATCCTTTGTGTAATCCTACCCAATAAAGATAAATGTAACACCGTCTACAGAGTGAGGTCAATCTATTTAGAAATACCATTCCGTGGAGAAAATTCCTTTTGTATGTGGAAGAGATTTCTTTAGTGATACTATATAAAGCTTCCAAAATGAGAAAATTGTATCTATATTTGCTTGGATATTGGTTTATTTATACGCACATGTAAATATTTTGAAAGTTACATTATGCACCACAATAGTTTTGTGCCATGTCCAATGATCTTTTTACGAGTCCAAATCAGAGGCTGTAGTTGATGTGCCCCCCTCCTCAAATCAATAAGAACTGAAACAATGTTTGACTAATTTAGGGGAGTAGACATTTCTCTTTTCGTCTGTCTCGTCACATTGAATCAAACTGAGGTGTGAAATTAAGATTTCCCTACTGTAATTGGTACTCTTGGCCGGGATATTGTTAGACGTCTCTCTTGCTGACAAACAAATCTTTCATATTTACGAATTTATTCATCATGTATATACGATACAAACATTAAAATAATCATCTTCAGTCGGAAAAGAAGTAAAAGTGAAGTTTGACCCTGCACCAACCAGATGTGTTTAATTTTGACTAAATAGTGTATTCGTAATAATTGATAACGTAATTATCCAGTTTTCAGCAGATTCTCTCTGGCTCGATACAATCTTTACTAAAATATTGCCTCTTCCAGATTGTTATTCTACGATCAATAGTTGAAGGAGAAGATAAGAAAAAAGAATAAGCCCAAGGCAACATTTGAACACTCATCGTTTATAGCTTCCCTTTCTGTGTTAAGATCAAATGAATCAATCTATGAAAGCCAACCAGTAAGTGCCATCAGAATTTAGTCAAATAACAACAATCCCCTTAACGCCAATACCGAATCTTCTAGTGTGATTACATATTTCTTTTGTAATATTAGATACTATGGTATAACAAGTAGTTTTCATCACGAGAATAAACCTCTGGTGAGATTCAAACTCATAGTCCTTATCTTCAGGACGATCTCATGTACAGAGCAGATTCAATACTGATCAAGAAGCAAAGGATAACCGGTTACAGAACCACGATCCTAACTCTATAGTTCTAATTGTTTTTTGATTCCGAACAATTGATTTGACACCCTTTTATGTATCCTTATGCAATAGTTGTATTTTTAGTGATCTCGTTCGTGTACAAAGAGTGTCATGAGCATTAAATGACGGATGGGATAGGAGACACAGTTTATTCATTAGTCATTGTATAATTTAAAAAAATAGAAGTTTCGGAAGAGTGTTGACTTCATTCTATGTCTGCTTTGAAAATCAGTGTTTGAAAGTTTGACATTCCACCAAGTTAAAAATCTGACTATTTACAGCGGGAAATATTCATCTACATCATCTAAGTAGAAGGCTTATGCAGAAATAAAATATTGTGGTTAACCGACCATCTACTGTAATTCTTGTCAAGGAAGTAACGGCATGCTTTCTCTTTCATTTTACGATCCCAGACGGTGGAAATTTCCTCGAATGAGAAACAGACATATATATTGGATTGTGAAATGGCGACTCAGATTCGGTGAATTTGAAACACAAGATTATAAGAGGACCTGTTGTCATGGGAGCACTAGTCTATATTAAGACATAACGATCATATTAACCACATCCCACTGGAAATATAAAACAGAAAAGAACTTCAAAAGATTGTGCTCTAAGGAAATGGAAAATTGTAAGTGAACTTCCAAGTGCATTGTTACAATTTTGTTGTTTTGTTGAAAGTAATTCCGAAGATAATCATACGAGTGATTTTTTCTGTTTATTTTTTGTGCTTTTGAATTCGTTCAGTCACTCTTTAATGGATGCAGGAATTTACTTTCATTATCAGCAATATGGTAGCACTGAAACTTTAATAGTCAAAGTAAGAAAAAGAATATGTAGAAAAAACAAAAAATAGGTATATATACATACCAAATTCATTGCACCCTTTAACATTCACACAAATACACATACCTGCACACACACACAAACAAACAAACAAACACACACACACACACACACACACACACACACACACACACACATATATATATATATATATATATATATATATATATATATATATATATTCCACAATGGGAGCAAAGGAATGCAAGAGATAAGGGGTGAGCAAAAACCATTCTTTCTGGAGATTCCTTAATAATTAATAGTTTTGATATAAAAAAGGGTTTGCGTTCATAGCAATATTTCTAAGCTCTCAGAAAAATATCTGTTTCAGTTACATCTCCGAGAAAGAAATATAGGTATGTTCAAACAAATGCATCAGATCCCTTACAAAGAACTCTCTCCATCTAGTGTGAACAGACACTACTGCAACATAAAGATGAGGACCATGTGTGTGCAGATGTGTTCATACATATTTTTATGTATACCGTATCGATTATGTACCTATGTGTATGTTCGTATGTATATGCCTGCATTTTGAGGATGAGTCTCAATATATTCTCATATGGGTGTCTCTACGTGGATTTGCTTGAAAAATTACGTTTGTTGTCAATATTCATTGCTTACCACACTGATATGTTGCGTTGTAGTGGCTTGCTAAATACCAAATGATTGTTTTCACGATTGATGTATGATTATTGAATGATAGTTGAAACAATTACAGAAACAATATGACCATGAATAAACGTTTTTCTTTCAATCTTGTTCGGGGTAATGGTCAAAATACAAAACTTTCTAGGCTCAGATAAATGATGACAGGAGCACCTATCTCAACGCAGGTAAAACGTCTGCTAGATTCAAAGAGCTCTCCTCCCTGGGTCGTAGGCTTTGACTATGATGCAAGCATTTGACCTCTTATCCTGACGGTCAAGTACCCGATTAGGAACTTTTCGTCTTCAAACTACTGATACTTTTAACATACCTCAAATGTTTATAAATGTCCATTTTCATACTTTTCTCTACTGGATTCACCTCTGTTTTTGTCCATCCCTCTGGTCAATGCATTAGTCCTTTTTTTCTTTTTCTCCATCAGATTCATCTTTTTATCTGCGTGTGTTTAGGACCCTTTCTTTCGTCATGAAAAAACAAAAAAACAAAAAATAACTCCCTTTGTCCTTAGGTTGGATGCAATGCGTGTGTTTTGTTTAATGTGTTCGAATTAAGAGACGGAACATTGAACCCGCCCTTACAGTAGCACTCACTTTTTGCTTGAACAATAAGGGATACTCGAGAACTCTCCTGAATTTTTTTTTTACTTTGCTATGAAATATATCCCACAGGAGCGGAAAGTCGTTTGTTCAAAAAGCTCCGTAAACTGCTTTCCAGTTGACGAGATACGACGTGCAACAACTGAGAGTTGAATGCCGCCAGCTGAGCATATATCTCTATCTTTATTTTTAGAAAAAAGCAATGATTGATTGCCCCCCACCCTCCGTTACTGCCATTTGACTGTCATGTCAATTTTTTCTCTTGGTTATGGTCTATGTCCTGGTGCTTCAGACAAAGGGATGAATTATCTACATGCCACACCCCCTGCTATAAAAAAAAATAGTCACTTACCAATTATACATCAATCACCCATGACACCTTCCTTGCAAATTGCTCCAATCCTGACACCATTAGCGGACCTATTTTTCTTTACCCAATGCAGGAGGTGCCAACACTAATTCAATCTGTATCAACTCTTTTTGGTTAATGTTTCTGATATTTAGGTGTCAGAATCGCCCAATGTGTAGATATGGTATACGTACATTGTATTTATTTTTACCTCTTTTTTTTCCATGTCGGCTTCGAGAGCAGTACGGAACGTTTTCTCCTGAAAGGTTTTTCTGGAGGTCCTTGGGTTTGTTGGGATGGTAGATTTTCTGGAAGCCTATCGGTCCCTGAACTTTCATGAGTTTTTGATCCGTGTTAAAATTCAAATAAAAAGGTGTCCTTCTTAGTGAAATAAGTTGGGACCATTGGTCCAATATATTGATTGAGATCTTGGGCTCTGACGAGATGTGACTTTGAAATTGAAATGGGTTAGACACTGAGATTTAATTTGATAATCTACTCACATCTTTGCAGACGGTTACTACCCCCATCTTGTAAAATACTATAGGCGAGGCCCTTATACTTTGTCAAATACCCTTTACATATTTACTGTAGTTCCATTGTGGGGATATCAGGAGTGCAGGTGACGTTTAAATTGTTAATTATTAATACTGTTTACAACATCTTTCATCGCCTGCATCTTCTTCAGTAACATGACTGGGCATGCTCCATTCTTTCTGTTGTTTTCAAAGTAATTTTCCTATTCTTCTTACCCGACATTTATTTCTGTTTGGATCGGCTGGAAGCAAAGCTGTTAAAAGGAAAGAAAACTACCTGAAGCCTGTTTTAGAAATTCAAAAAAATGCAACACATGGATTTATGTCGTTTGTTGAAGCATACAAAAATAAATCGCCTGTTTATTTTTCATTTACTCTGTAGGAATTTGAGCACTCGTTAGTGTTACTTTTGTCATTCATACATTGTTTATCGGTAATGGCTTCATTGATAGTTTATTGATTTCTTATATAATTATCATAAATAGTGATTTACGTTTTTGGGTCATGATTATTACCTTATTCCAGAGTCGACGTCCTTGAATACAGAACTATTTTCAGTGGCTTCAGTAGAGGACAAGAGAAATACAGACTGCATGAAGTAACAGCATCATTGCCATGTATAAAATTATGTGTGGTGTTTCAGCTGCACGAGCAGTTGTTTCCGCTACTGCTGGTATTTTGCGCTGACTCCGTTGAATTTCTTATGTTTCAGCTTCGATAATGGGGTAATTTACCTCTGTTAAAGGAGCTGAAGAGAGGCATATGTATTCCATCATGCCTGTCCGTCTTTATGTCATGATATCTCCAAAAGTACTGAATGAATTTGAATGTAAATTTTCAGAACAGTTAGGGAAATGGGGGAACGCAAAGATGGTACGATTTGATGGTTAATCCGGATTTCTTTTAGGGTTAGGGATTAGGAAATATTTCCAAAGAGATATTCATGACTGTCCATGTGGTATCTCCAAAAGATATAGATTATCTTCCTAAGTAAATATGTAAAGGATTGGACAATAAGCAAAGGGAGAACAAGATACATTTTACCACAGATCTATGCACAAATATCTCCCCTACGTCGTAGTTATATGTCCAGATCACATACCATCACATGTCCCATATGTGTCTATCTTCCAAAGTTCTCAATGATTTCTAATGATATTCAGTTGAAAGCAATAAGCTATTGAATAACTGGTTTGATTTTAGAGTGGACCCATGCACGGCTCTTCTTCTTGACAATTGCATTAGAAGAGTTAAATGATCCCTACGTGTTTTAATTCAGTATTAAAGATTATTATTGTACAAAAACGGATGGCAATTCGCTTATCATGTTGTAAGGCTACCAGACAACTGGTATACATCATAACTAACAACATGGATTCCCAAATATCATATGTGAAACGGTGGTCGGCAAAATATAAGATAGTGTGACGAAATAGACGCTTTCAAAAAGTATTGGCTCACTGATATCCATGATGGAGGGATCTGGTGAATCCTTTGGATGGGCTATATCCTTAGACAGACGCTAAAAGGTTTATCATGATTCTATGATGGAATTGATAGATTACTTACATGTATAACAATCAACTCAACGTTGAAATTTAACAGTAAAAATTGATGTTATAAGCACGATAATTTAGCTATAGTTCTCAAGAGTTTTTTATTTAAATTCGATACGGAAAAATCAGTTTTATCAAACGAACATACGTTACTGCAAGTCAGACATTGAATTTAGAAGTTTATTTTATATTGCTAAATGTTTATGTCACTATAATTGCCATAACATTCAGTGAGAGAAATACAAGTCACTAAAACAGTCATAAAAAAGATTACTAATGATTCTGCAATCGTTTTGTGCTTTCTTTACGACCAGAATTCTCTGTTTAATACGCAACAATTCAAGTAAGAGAGACAGTATATTAGCTTAATAAATCCTATCACCGATATTACGGGTCATATCGAAAACTAGTTCAGTTAACGATAACCTAGATATTATTTAAGAATGAATGGTGCTTTACTAAGCAGATTATATTTAATGTTCCATCCAAAAAGCTTCCAATGTCGATGAGCTTACAATAATTTTGGAATGGGTTTTAACGCAAACTATTGCGATTGTTCAAGTTTGACCCAAGAAATTAGCTAATCCAGATACAAAACGACTAGCAATGTTGAATTTATCTTTTGTTTCCAGTGTTTACTTTCGTACATCCATTTTTTAATAAACTGTTTTTAAATTGGAATGTCAGCTGAAATAACCTTGTAAACAAGCCCTTTGGCACGGAGCCTAACCGATGTCCAGACATTTGATTCGGCGTTACTTTTACCAGGATTGGTTTCCCGTGTTGCCGAAATCTTTGAAATGCTTCCAGCGCCAAAAAGCGTCCGATGCACGAAGCTTTTAAGACAAATTATTCGTCCGAGCTCTTGGCAACACTTGACCAACTTCGCCTACGCAAGCATAGTTACAAAAGCTGATGCAAATTAGTCTCAAATTGATTGAGATGGAAAGATAGCCGGAAAATAGGAGAGGTGCGTGACGAAACGTTAGAATATATATATATATATATGTTTGTGTTTGTGTGTATGTGTGTGTTGATGCATATTTTATAAGTATGTGGCGGAAAACTAACTACCAGTCATCAAGTTTAAAATGAAATAAGAATCATCCTTTCGATTCCATTTAATTATTTACAAATCAATCAATCATCTATCCATATATTTCACATCGCTTCCTTAAATGAAACATATGAAGGGCGCTGATGGTAAGATTGATTAAAAGGTTTCAATAATATTGAAATTATGAACATCAGGAAGCTATCACAGACTATGAAAATACATTTTAGATTAGCCATATCAACGATTGAAAAAACTATAGTCAGTCAAATATATTTGAACTCATACGAACTCACGGATACAAATATGCACGCACATATACATGCAAACAAATATATATGCAAAGTGCATATTTCCTAAACCTAGTGCATTTTTACTGGGTCAGTGTACATTATATGAATACATTACTAAAAAAATGAAATTATACCAGTCACAGCCACATGGACAACCAATGAATAAAATCGATAGACTGTGAGAAGAAAACTCGTCACCATAGCCCCAGAAATAGTATCCCTGCCCAATCCCAATCAGCCTATTCTTTTGCTAAGCGTGTATAATTATCGTTAAAATTATATGAAATTATATAAATGAAGTCTATCTTCCATAAAAAAAAAATATGGGCATTGTTGGTCCAAAATAACCAAAAAGATTTCAAAGGCTCCTTCATAAAAAAATAAAATAAAAATAGAACAGAGGGGACTGTTTTGTAGCCTGAGAAATGTAACCTGGAGCACACACATACACATACACACACACACAAACACTCACACACACACACACACACACACACATACGAGTTTGTTTTTCCAAATATAAATGCATAATGGATACATATAAACACGATATCTACCAAGTCCTCTTAAATACGTATATATCTGGATCATCGTTGAATACAGACGATTCATTGTGTTCGTAATGAAATATATTTTTTGAAGAGCACTGCCTTTGCCAATCTCTATGTCACACACACACACATACATACATACATACATACATACATGCATACATACATACATACATATATGTATTGAAGCGTTGGGAACTATTAGTTTTCAGATCTATGAACATGACAGTTACATTCTATTCAAGATTTGGTATGAAAATAAGTTCAATATTTCGCATACAAATGTGAATACATTGGTTTTTGTCTTTAAGTGGGTACAGTACATATTTTAATTACATTGTTAATGCTTGCTCGATGGAGTGCAATCAAAATTCTCTATCATATATCTCCTGCAGAACTATTCTGATTTTCTTATGATGATTCGAAATAGCTTGAAGGTCCAATGGGAATCAACTATCTTTAACGTATCAAAAAAAGAAAGAAAAAAAAGATTATCATTGAAACCAATTCGACCCTTTGCAACTGACATTTCCCTTTTCTTTCGTCCAATTTCCTCGGGTCAATTCTTATCAGCAAAAGAACTTATACCTTTTACAATGGCGACTTCCAATTTTTTCCTCTTACCAGTAACATCATCAACACAAGTCGATGTTTGGCGAGCCGACCAGTTAGCTGGCCTTTGCCAAGATTTAAGAGCCTAAACGAGGGCACAGAAATTGTTTGTCTGTTAACCCACACCCCTCTCCTCTCTACCCACACTCTATCCCCCCTCTCTGTTCGAGCGCTGATCACCATTCTGTTTGAAAGCCTTCCAAAGGCCTTTTTGTGTTTCCGACGAAACCCCGGACCAAACAGATTTGAATCTGAAGGCAAACACGAGGGAGTGCAATTCTGATAGCAATGAACTTAATCGAATGTACACTCTGCCGTTATTGATTCGTTTAATTCCTTCTTATTTGTTCATGAACAAGAGATGTGATTAAAAACAACGGTATAAACGGTTCGGCTTGGTTGTATAGTAAACGGAGTAGAGTCAATGATATCTTGCTGAACTGATAAACTATTTACTAGCGGCACTCAAAGTTTAAGTCTGCGATCAACCAGGCTTGGATCACGTTGAAATTTTCTGATCTTGTCTTTCAGAGGCACACGATTGTATCGGGACATACAATGAGGATCAAAATTTTTACCCTAGTCATCACATACTTTAATGGGGAAAATATTACTCAAAAGTCAGCAATCGTTGGTACGTTTGTTTATTTGGTATTGTTTATAAGTCTTTTAACTAGCCAAATTACTGGAATATTTGGGCTAAAAAATTGTCTATAATCGTAACTTGACTTCAGAATTAACATAAAATTAGTAGTGTCAACTTTCAAAATCTCAGCTGGTCTATTTAGGGCCAGTACTGCTTCTCTCAGCTAAGGACAACAAAAATATTTGAACAATTATTTTGATAGGAAATTGAGCCAACTGTGTTAGGCAAGTAGTCAAAATCACAGAACTAAGGATCAGCAGTTCAAATCCGAATTCAGATGAATATTAAAAAAAAAAAAATAAGATATGCTATGGATCCCTGTGGACTCTTTTGATAGAAATAATAATTTACTAGAATAAACTTTATAAACATATGGAACTTAATTTATCATTGACATCTCGGTGTCATTAGTACGTCGGAATATTGACAGAATTATCATTGAACCAGAGATATCTGCGTAGCAGTGACAGTGAACATCCCAAGTTGACCGCTTCTTACTCACAACCAAATTACCCCACCTTCCTGTACAGCAACAACCAGCATCAACTTGCTCTATCGTTTCTCAGTTTGATAAATTATGACGTGAGAACTGTACTTACTACGGTCTTTCTGCATTGTAAAAATGCTCTTGAAGACGCCGAAGGAATTCAAACAAAATATATCTTGCCTTACAAGCTTCACTATAATTGGGAAAAAACTTTTAAGATGTGGTTTACTTGTTCTCGAATCTTTCACGACGGAATTTTCAAATTCATACACACACACACACATATATATATATATATATATATATATATATATATATATATATATATATATATATATATATATAAATATATATATATATATATAGATTGATAGATAGATAGATAGAAAGATTGATAGATCGATAGATAATCTGACTTGATGATTATAAAATGCATTATATTACACAAAAGTCCTATTTGAAATCATCTCTTCGGATTACACAATCAATTTTAGCCTGGACTAGAATAAACAATTAGAGATAAAGGGGCTGCTGTAGGAATCGAACTTGCAGTCGACAGTGTTCAACGTAGCATTGCTCTTATCATTGCTCTTATCATTGAGCTGAACAGTCGCCAAGGGTGATATACACTACATGTCGTACGCATCATTCCGGAAAATCATAATTTCAATGGTGCTCACTACTTGCAGTAGAGACAATATATCGATCAAATATCTTTCATAGGAGCTCGATGAAGCCAATGTAGGGTACACCATTGTCATGCACAAGACTTTTGAATTAATCGATATATATATATATGTATATATATATATATATATATATATATATATGTGTGTGTGTGTGTGTGTGTGTGTGTGTGCGTGTGTGTGTGTGCGTGTGTGCGTGAGTGAGTATAATATATACTTCAAATCGTATATATTATTCCAAAAGAATGTCCATCCCAACAGTGCTAACCACTTATAGTAGAGGCAATATATCGATTGAATATCTATCTGAAGAACTGAATTAAACAAAACAAGGGTATACCATTGTCATAGACAAAATTTATGGATTCAATATATATATATATATATATATATATATATATATATATATATATATATAGATAGATAGATAGATAGATAGATGGATGGATATTATCAGTGTAATGGTATGGCTAATCCAACAAAAGAGTCGAATGATAATATCAGAATACTTACTAAACAACTGATTATTTTGTTTTGACGTTTTAAAAAGTGAATCAGTTGAACAGCAGGCCTCATATTATATCCTTATTTTTGTAGGATTAATTTTAATAAAAATAATGTCATTGACATGGATGCCCATAAATGATATGGAGATACAAGAGAACTTATAATCTCAGCCCACTCACACAAGGACCAGATTCTCAATACAGTTTTTTTGAAGAGAGAGAAAAAAGTCTACACACAATCTTCAAATCACTGATTCCTCAATTAGCCCAAGGTGTTGAAATGAAAGAATCTATCATGAAGTAAGACTTCTGATATAATAATTTTGATTCTCTCTCTCTCTCCCCCTTCTCTCTCTCTCTCTTTCTCCCTCTCTCTTTCTCTGTATATGTATTTAGAAAACCATACAGCTTCAAACGTTATATACATTTTTTTAAATTTGGTCACGTATTTCCCAGTACCTGTCAATGCAGTTTATGTAATTTTCTTCGGTATTTTTGTTTTGCCTATTTTGCTAATAATTTTGTTATGTCACAATGTGTAAATGTTTCTTCATGAGTTATTTTCTTTGTAACTGCTTTGGGGTTTCAATATAAACAGTTATGTTAACATAGCTTTCACAGTTATTGAAGAATAAGTGACTCGAGTGACGCAAAGAACTGAAAAAGTTGTCTTTTTAGTGTTCAGAGCTGTGGAAGTTTATAATTTCTCTGTCTGTCTGTCTGTCTCTCTGTCCGTCTGTCTCTCTGTCTGTCTGTCTGTCTGTCTGTCTCTGTCTGTCTGTCTGTCTGTCTCTCTCTCTCTCTCTCTCTCTCTCTCTCTGTCTCTCTCTCTCTCTCTCTGTCTGTCTGTCCGTCTCTCTCTCTCTCTCTCTCTCTCTATATATATATATATATATATATAAAGAGAGAGGGGGAAGAGAGAGAGAAAGAAAGAGAAAGATACAAGTGTATCCGTATGAAGATGAGACCACTGAAATCTCAATGTTAATATGGATTTAACAGTGAGAAATTTTGTGAACACGTACTATAAACTGACATTAATAGCCAACCAAATATGCAAATATACATTTTATGTGTTTATCTATTTGTACGATGGGTAAAGCAAAATCATTCACTCTTCTCAAGTGTTGTGCACTCCACCCACCTCATCAATTGCGTGATGGAGATTCTGAGAAGGCGATTTTCTCACCTGATCTCAACAGCTAATAACACGAACCAAAAACGCTACAATCGGGAGAACCGATTTTCCATTAGTGCATAGACAATCATGTCGTATTCAGCTTTGAAACATTAATTGACTGACGGCATTTAAATAAGATTTGAGGTGCACAATGGCGCCTGCTTCGATTTTTCCTCCATCGTTGTTCTGTGCAGATATCAGAACGAGGCAATTTATTGATAACAGGTGAATACATTGAGGATATCATATTTTAACTGATTTACAGAAGGAGAACAGTTGCCAAGTTCTGAATACAGTGGTAATTATTCATCATACAGGGTGATGAAAAAATACTCTGAACAGTGTGTTTTGTTTGTAAACAATGGACACTTAGACGGTCACAGACAAAATAAAGTGAGAGAAAAAATGTATTTTTGAGGGAAAGATCCGTGGTGTAACAAACGAAAAAGCCAACCTTTCCTGTTTAAACGTAGAACGCTAAAACATAAATCTCTTGCGCACAGTTTTTTTTTAAATCAAGTAAGAGGGTTTGCAGGATTTCACAAATTACCATCGTCATTTTATACAATAAGTCATTTGTACGTTTTCTTTCAGTGTTTTGTTGCCATTTTCTGTATTTCAATTAGATTTCTAATGCAGTTGGAATGTTTGCCTCTTGAAAACGAAGGATTGCTAAGTATCATTCAAGATTGAATTAATTGTTTGAATGATTTCATAATATATCATACTGAAAGAAAAACGTTTATAATAAAGGTCACAGCTAAGCAGACTATGTTGATCTGTCCCGATAGTGCCTGAAAGGCGTACGCAGGTCTGATCTGGAATCGGTTCGAACCTGCCAGAGGGAGTATGACACCCACATCAAGATTTGATCCTACAACCTGCCTATAAGTAAACTTGATACACCCAGACGACATGTATAAAGGAATATATTTGATGTCTATATTATCAAATGAGCAAGGAATGCTGACTTTGACTGGCATACACAAACTTCAAATTTCGCTACATTAACAAAAATACTTTATGTGGGAGATGAGGTTGACCGATTCAGAGCGCTCAATAACTTTTTGGACCCCTGACAAAACCTAGATTTGAATGCATCGAAAGTCAGTTGCTCACGCTTGGTGTAAACAGGCAACCAATCAGGAAGAACCTTTTCGTGCATGCAATACTGAAACTTCTCGTGTGGCTGCTCCATTGGTAGTGATACACCATTGAGAGAACCAACGTATATTGAGACCGTTGAATTTGCAATGACTCATTGTGTCATAATTCCCGAGAGAGATTTTGTACGAAATTGCATCACACAGGCTCCTGCCGACTGCAACCTCTAGCTTTTTCAAAAGGTGTTTCAGACCGTGAACAAAATTAAGCATAGCTCGAAAAGGTAGCTGCAATGGTCCCGATCGAGAGTTTGAAGACTGCCATCATTTGAGGGGAGAAAAGTCAATATCATCCTGGCCTTTCATTTTGTGACACTCTCTTTTTTTGTTTTTTTGGTTTTTATTTGTTTGTTTTTTTAACAAAATATGTGATCAGATATGGTAGCATTCCGCGATCTCCAAAATGTCACGAGAAGCAGAAGAGTAAAAGTGAAACGCAAAGAGGAAGCGTTTAATGAAGGCCTCTTACCAGTAATGACGCAAAGCTGCGAGACTTTGACAATTAACAACAACCATGCCGAGATGGTCGCCGTAGCCCAGAGCAAGATTGAACAGATAAAGATAGATATTACCCCCGACCCCGGGATAGGAAACGCAGCAGCTGGATAAGGCATCAAACGGGACTCGCTCCAACCGACACGCCAAACACAGATACGCTGAGACATCTAGCTCGTTGCCAAGACAACAAGTCGACCATCGGAGTCACCGAATGGACACGAACAGAGAAAGCTCGGAAGCAGGGGTCCACTGAAGACAGTGAGGAGCACGGGTTAACAGTCCAACTAGATCTAATATGATCGAGCATCGCTAAGAATAGGCATCTGATGGATTAGGGCTTCCTGCTTCAGAAGTGAGAGAAGTTTGAGGACAATGATAACGATTATCATTATTATTATTTGCAATCTCACACCAGTTGCCTGGTGGTTAGCGCTGGAGTTTGAGTGACAGCAAGTCTCCTCAATTCTCCAGCCTTTCTCTCCTAGTTCTCATAGGCCACAGTACTACTGTGGTTTACAGTTTCACACCGGTTGCCTAGTGACCTATGAGTACTTGGAGAGGAGGGCCGGAGACTTGGGGAGACTTGCTGTCACTCAAACTCCAGCGGTTACCAGCAGGCAACTGGTGTGAGATTCCTAATAATGATAATCGCATTACTTATGATTAAGATTTTTTTAAAATCAGAAACAGTGAAAATATCCTGGCAAATTATATTCAGTTGAAACAAAGGTACCCAGTTTCATCTATTGCTCAATCTAAGCGGTTTACTGGTTGATTATTTCTATAATCAGACACCAGTCGCCATTTCTTTTTTTCAATTTACAGTAAACTCTTTAGCTAGTAAACTTGATTCCTTTTAAAACCACAGATACTGATATAAGTCAGTGTTTGAACAACTGTTCTCCTCTTTCTGATCAACCCAAAAAGTAATGTGTTGGTTTAGAAATTATCTTGATCGAGATTTCTACGGTAACTCAGAGTGCTGCAATGGTTGCTGAAGGCTGTGATTATTTTTGTAGGATTTTGTAAGTTAAGATTTGCAAGATGTCTGAATGCCAACCATGGACTGTATGATAGAAAAAGCACTTTACTCTAAACACTTGAGCACATCCGGCAAAAAGGTATTTGGGGGTCAGCAGATGCTCAGAGATTTTCCAAATGTAAGTTAACGTTAATTACTTTTACTATTTTGGATAGCAAAGAAAACGTATACTTATGTAAGTATTTTATATATTTTATAGAGGAATTGATGTAAGCAAACTTTTGAGAAGCTGGCGGATCCAGAGTACTATGTAATTTGGAGGTTAATTATGCATGTTATCGCTAATGAAATCAGATTTGCTTTTGGAGCTGGCCTCTAGCCAAATTCAACAAGGGGATCATTTTACGTAGAGCTCTCTCAGTGAATGCAAACATCTAAACACCCATTTCACGAAAAACTAAATGAAAAACGATACACAAATAGTTTTCATGAATAAGAGGGACTTCAAAAGTTCTCAGATCTGCTCTGAAATTCGACTAATACTCCCTAATTGATGACCCACCGTTCCAGAAAATTTAACTGAGAGTCATGCAGAGTTTCTGGGTATATTGTGCAACGTGGGAATATAAGTAAACGTAACTGGATCAGTCTCCTTGCTCCGTTCGCAACCCACTGCCTACTCTTACACAACATCAAATTGAAATACACTGGATCATTATGTAGACATTAATGGATGGACAGAAAAGAATGATGACTTATATCTTCCTAGCATTGCGGGTGAGGCAAAGGATAGATATCGATAATTTCACCTGAAACAGAAAAAAAAATCACAATGAATTTCAATAGAAATAAAAAAGGTGGACGAGGAAGAGTGACTGAATTTTTAGTCAGATCCAAGAATTTGTTTTCGATTAAGAGATGTTTTGCCATTGTAATTTTTACTTATCTTACAGCGCATGACTGTCCAAGCGATATCTCCTAAATTTGTCTGTGGATTCCATTAAGAACCTTTGGGATCGTAGGAATAAGTGATTTAAATTTGGGTTGGTCCAGGATATTTTTGAGGAATGGGCTACAATATCCCAACTTTGCACTCTTTTGATGTTTGCTAGTCTTTTCTTAATTGTTTTCTGTTTTTGGTGTAAGGCATAAACAGAATTTGTATTTTGCTCGAATATCATCGACTCGATTATTTGGCAAGGCTCCAGGGATAGATTCATACCTTTTCCAAGTGCATTATTCCAAAATGAATACTAACTGTCCCGATTAAAGTTCGAACACAGCTCGCTGACATCATTGTCCAAGCCTTCCCACTCATTCTACTATTTCATAATGATATAAAAAATTCAAATGTTGAATTCAACGCGTTTTAAACATAGCTACAAAACCTTATGGCCAACACATCACATGCAGAAAAAAACATTTGCATGCATTTCTTATTGTTTTTTTGTACTGAAATAAACAAGTTAACGTATCTTAAATTGCATTGGTGTTCGTATATATTCAGGTCGATATTGCTTTCATTTATGCTGATTGAACGAATTATTGTTTGCAGAAATGGAAAACGTCGTTTCTTTTGTGTTCGAATAGTTCTGTAATAAAGAAAACTTAAGATCTGAAAAAGAAAAGAAGTACGTAAAAAACAATTATGAATCGATTTAGCAGCACAAAAGAAAATGCAGTGGAGGAATTATTCATGAATTCATCTCATGAAATGTATGTATGTTCACGAGAAAAAAGACATTGATAAATTCGGAATACCTGGTTTGTCGGGTCGTGAGTGGATAATGTGAGGACAAAAGGTTGAATCTGCAGTGAGATCTACATTGTTCCCTTTAAGCTAGGCATGTGTGCACACATATACGCCTTTTGCAATCAGTGAACGAAGAAAACTAATGGACGTAGAAAAGAAGCTGTGATCAGTTGCTGTTGCAAAACTAGAGGATTGTAGTAACAGTTCACTATGACACTACAGATGATTTCTTCTAAAGAGGGGTTCAATTAAAAATGTAGGTTGATCCCTACTCTGTGCCCGACAGCAAAACGTTTGTTTTTTTTTCCGTTTTGTTTCTTAGTTTTCTTTTGATCCTGTATTTTTCAATCATCATCATCATCATCATCATCATCATCATCATCATCATCATCATCATCATCATCACCAGCAGCAGCAGCAGCAGCAGCTCTTTAACGTCTGTAGTTAGACCCAGACCTTCCTTGGGATTTGCCACAATTCTCCGTAACTGCGCGTCACTGAGCCAGTATTTCCTGAATCTGTTCAGTTCATCTCTCCATCTTGTGTTCCGTCTGCTTCAGTTTCACATGTGATCTCTGGGGATGCGTGTTTTGGGTTGAAATGTCCATCGATTGTGTTTCATTCTTGCAACGTGGCCTGCCCATTGCCATTTGAATTTTTAATAGTTTCTATGATGTGTCCGACTCCCGTTTTTTCCTCATATATAACTATTACTACCCAGCAAAAAACACCCGAGGGCGAACTCATTTATTGATCAACTGTGTTTTCCTTTTTTCTTTTACTTGATCAACCCCAACAAGGTATGCTGACCAAAGAAGTTGGTCATGTGACAGATTCTATTGTGTAACTAATATTGGTTTACCTTTGCACCAACTTTTAGTGTGTAAATAATTCTTCACAGAAAAATGCGCTGCATAAAATTATACGAACCAGTTTCACTACGATACGATTGAACTCAATATATATTCATACATTCAAAATCTTAAACTAAACAAATATGATCATTTCTCCATAGGATGTAATTCGAAAACTATGTTTCACATTCCAACTCTTTCATTAGCAATTCCTGTTATGAAACAGATCGAGCTGAGTTGAAAGATAAATTTCATTGTCAGCTCTTAGCTACATAACTCTTATTTAAAATGTAATAACGTCATTGATCGTTTTTTTTGTTTGTTTTTTTTTCGTTTTGTTTTTCTGCAAGGTCAATATCCCTGACAATTCTAGGACTTTGACAATAGTCTTTATTACATATATTCACTGTTTGCAAAATATACTTAAAACCTGCAAACACTAGTTGATACGACATGAGGTCATGGTATCACCCTTTCTCTTGTCTTTTGTCTTTTATCTATGTCTTAATTTCAAAAGCCTTACGAACTCGCGATAATAAAATTGACTCCAGGAGTTGGAAAAATTAAGGAGGGATATCAATGAACATTTCAAGAGTGCATACAGATAACTGAATAATTGTATTTTGCAATACTTATTATCAACTCATTTACTAAGACTACTGTCCTCATCTTGGGTCTTATAACCACAAATACACGTTAAACTCTGCTACCTTCCGGTATCTTTTTCAATTGGTAACATTCCAAATATTTCAAACTGAAACATAAATTCAATCCACGGAGATATATTTTTTTCATTTTGCTGTCTATGCCAGAGACTTTCTCCACATTGTTTAATGTTTTACTTAATCCTCGTTGTGATGTTCCTGTCTGGCATACACTTGAAGAAGGCCAGAAGTACGAATGATGAATTAATGCAACAGAGAATACTAGCCCGTGCAAATCAGTGTGAAATATTCTTGTTGCACAATTGATTTGTGCATGTGTGTGTGTATGTGTGTGTGTGTGTGTGTGTGTGTGTGTGTGTGTGTGTGTGTAAAAGTGTGACTTTATAACACATAGATCTCCATAAATGATAAAAAAGATGAACATTGGCAAGTAGGCTTCTTTTTATTGTTTTATTCTTGATTAAATTCAATTGAAGTGGGTGCACTATATTTATGTCCTCAGCCTTTTCTAAGAGTAAGTTGACCAAATATTGTAATATATATACATTTATATTCATATATATATATATATATATATATATATATATATATACATATATATATATATAAATATATATATACATACACACACATATATATATAAAGAGATAGATAGATAGATTCATACATATTTATATATACACACACACATGTATAGATTCATATACACGTAATTACATATACATATATATTTACATGCATACACATATTTATTGATACATATATATATACATATGTGCATACACACGTGCATATATACGTAAATATACACACACATATATATATATATATATATATATATATATATATATATATATATATATATATATATTTATACCGACAGCAGTTTCATTGTGATCCAGTACCACGGAGTATGATTGAAACCTTCGCTTCAGACCCAGAAGACGGTATCCTACCTCCTGGACGTCAGTAAGGTTGAATATACGCAATATATTCATCTAGCATGTATTCCTCATCAACTAGAGTACTCTAATCCTAACGAACCAGCTGCCATCATTCGAAGTTTTTTTCAATGTGGTTTTAATATGAAATTATCGTGAGATCCGAGCTAGACAACTTATTATCAATAAGTTATCTTTCAGCATAATTTTTTTTTTTTTAATGTATGTAGTGTTGGCATGAGCAGGTGAATTTGTCAGCACGTTGCCAGGATTTTTGTTACATAATCAAGATAAATTCATTTAAACAGAATTCGTTATGATTACTACTGTTGAAAAAACACTCAAAATATGAACATGAACTGATCGAATAAATACTTACTCCTCGAATTCTATTATCATATTTTCTTGATAATGACTGACAATGGTTGAAAGATCAAGAACTACCAAGTTTTGAACCTTTTTTTTGTTGTAAATAAACAGATAGATGCCAGCAAGAAAATTCAACTAAAACATTAACTTGAAGGAGATTGTCAGGTGCTCAAAAAATGTATGTTTGAATATATATATATATATATATATATATATATATATATATATATATATATATATATATATATATATATATATATACATTATAAAAGACACATTCATGAAAAAAATGTAAAGGAGATCTGTTTTAAAATAGTCAAATTATTTTGAATATCAGTTGTGCGACTTTGAAATAAATTGACAGCCAATCTGAGGGCTATATTCATGAACGGGAAGTCCATCATGAAGAAAAACTAAAATTTTTGATAAATCCAATTAAGTCGGTTCTATTGCTTCAGGAAACAAGTAAAAACAGCAAATGACAATATCATTAAATCAGCAAGGTCAGATTGATGAAAGTTAAAATGTCAAAGTAACTATTGGAGACCGAATTCAAAGAAGTTCTACTGGTAAAAACCTCGGTATTTCTGAGAAGAGCCTTTGGAAATCTAATACTTTTTTTGCAGCCTATAAAAAATGTTGAAAAACAATTACGAATCTGAGAGCTAAGATTTTTGGTAAAACGTCACAGAATCGAATGCGTTTCGCTACCCTTGATAATTTTTTTTGGAAACGATGATCTACTTGGACAACTATGGAAGGAGAGACTTTTAAATTCAACTTATAACTTCTTGAAATCGAGAACTTTTTAGTTACCATTAACGAAATTGTCGAAAAATATACTCAATGAGTTTCCACTGAGATGATCTTAGAAAAAACTCTGAAAATCTTAGGGAAAACTACGGAAAATGAATACGTTCTCGCCACCCTCAATTAAATCATCAGACAACAAATACTAAGGAATTTCAGTGAGATGACAATTCAACAAAATCTATAAAAGTTGAGTGCATTTTCTCTGCCCTCAATAAGGGCAACATCAAAGAAAAGAGTCGGCTCACTTTTGTATTCTTACAAATGCCTTGACGAAAACATAACGAAAGCAAACGTCTCTGAAAATACAAGTCTCATTCTGTTTTCCTCTAATCGAGCGAGAACAAAGAGCAAGCCGTGCGTTGTTGCCATGGATATCGGGCTGTAGGAAACGCAACGACGCTTTCGAATTAAAAAAAATATTGAATATAAAAAGAGGAAGACTGATTGAGAGACAGTGACCAGCTTCCAAAATCGGTATTTTGACGCTTGTTTAACATTAGGAGGATCGATTTGCATTTTGGCTACACAGACTTTGTTTCAACAACGATCGGTTTATCTCTATCTTGAATAACCCGGACAAAGAGCTCAGTCCTGAAAGCTGGGGTAATCATTACGTTATCAGGTGTGACGTTGTGTTGCTGGGAGAGGTTTTATCTTATCTCATTTTTCAAATAGCGGTGGCAGAGATGTTGCTGGCGTAGTTGAGAGAAGAAATGACACCCACACTAAAACAGTTCCAAAAAGAGAATTGAAATTTTGGCACGAAATTCTACGTCTCTCATCAGTCTGTGCTAAAAATTGATATCAGAGCTAAGCCGCAGCCAATGGATCATGATCATGAATAATAGAACAGATCAAAGTGAATATATATCATAGACAAAATTACCAAACAAAAATGGACATAGGTTGGACACGTAGCAGGAAATATATACGATACGTAGATGATACGAACAATTAACTAATTGGTGCTGTACAAAACAGCAAGCGAAGTACAAGAGAAAAAAACAACGAAGGGGTGAGATAAAAAGGTCTTTACTATGACATGAAAGAGATTAGCACTGTCACGTTCGACATGGAAGGGCCTGAGAAAGGTTTTTGTCCAGCATAAGATAACATAGTTGCTATAACTTCTTCTGCAGCTCTTGATAATGATGATGCTTGTAACAGATTAAGTAAGATATATTTGAGTGATTTGGTCGTTACACACTGTTCTCATTATGATGAGACCATGCTCAAGATTAAGACAGAGCAGCAAACTGCAATATATATATGACACGGTGTTTTTGATGACCATAACTAACAGATGAAATAAAGCCAATGATACGATGGCTGGGATTGTTTTCATTCAGTATTATAGATTTTACAACAATTCTTATAAATTCAATGTTTTTCAATAATCTACATTGAAAGAAAGTTGATGGAAATATTTTTTCCATTCTTTATCATGAATACGGTCAGTGGTCTTTTCATGTAAAGATTTAATGATATCCCATGTGCTGTGAGCTGAAGTGCATTTTGGTTGTTTTATAGTTATGAATGAACTTCAAAAACCATATTTTATAATACACTTTACTTCCTACATTGTAAGTGTGTGGAATTCATTCATAAAAATTAAACAAACAATTCTTTTTATTCAATTCCAACGAGAAATCTGGACTGAGCGATTTCGATAAAAAAAAAATACCGAAAGATTATGAGATTAAAAAACAATTTCTCTGTAATAGCTAATATGCTGCCAACGACAGGCTAAGTGAGATATTTATGAGAGAGTGGATTGCCAATGACCAACTTTATTGCTATCATTATAAAACTTGGATCAAAATAGCTCTAATGGGACCAAGTGCGGAAAGACCAACATTTATGTCTCTCCCAAGGACAGTTTGTGAATGCTAAATCCGAAATAATAACTAGAAACCTTACCCATTTTGCTATCACTCGAGATGATAACGATTGCTTTCCTCTATAACATAAATATAAAAGTTCATCCTTGATAAGTATTATTGATTTCAGACTAGTATATGTTGCATCATCATCAGTCTTTTAATGTCCTTCGTTTGACATAGACCTTCCCCAGGATTCACCACTCTTCTCTATCATGAGCGTCACGGATCCAGTACTTTCTGAACTTGTCTGGCTCGTCCCTCCATCTAATATTTTGCCGGCCTCGTTTGTGCATGTGATCTCAGGGGATCCAAGTCGTGAGTTGTGATGTCCATCGGTGGTCCACCATCCTAGCAACATGGCCAGCCCATCACCATTTGAGATTTTAATGGATTCTATGATGTCCCGGGCTTTTGTCTTTTCTCAGGATTTACTGTGCTGTCTTGTGGTCTCCCCATGTGAGACCCAGCATAAGTCTTTCATTTGCACGTTGCATGGTTTTCAATTTGCAGATCTGCCACTTAGTTAAATTCCATGTTTCAGCTCCATAAGTTACTATTGGGAGGATCGATTGGTTATACACCCTTCTTTTTAGGATCAATTAGTTCTTATTTTTGAAGGATGAGTTTGCTCTGCCAAAGGCTTGTCATCCTAGCGTGATTCTTTGCTTGATTTCTTCTTCTTTTGAGGGTCTCATGGAGATTCGTTGTCCTAGGTAAATGTAGTGATCTACTTCTTCCAGTTCAATGTCCTCGATTTTGATCTTACTGTTTTTATCTCCGATGTGGTTGTTGCAAATGATCTTCATCTCACTGAAGTTCATGTGTAGGCCGACTTTCTTGCTCTCTTCATTTAGTTCATAATTTCCTTTAAACGCAACAAATCGGAGTGACAGTCTTCAACGGTGCGTGAATATCGCAGATCAAAATAAAGAATAAGTCCATTGCTGAGACTTGAACCCGCCTCCCTGTATCTCTTTGCAGCTAGTACTCAATACGTTTGCTTCTACATATACTAGTTGTACTAGTATTCATATCATTATGAGTAGTTTTAATATCAGTGTCATTATTTATTAAATGAAGCTTTGACAACCATTATCAATTTTCACTTGTTCCTATTTATTTGATTTCAGTTGCTTTCTTTCTCCACAACTCAGACCATCCCTTATTAACTGATCTGAGCTGTCTACTAACGATTGTCGACAGCTGATGAAAAACAAAGATATTGTTGGGAGAAATACTAATCGAAAATACATAATTGTTGTCAATGCTTCATCTAATAATAAAAATAATAAAAACTATAAGTTCAACATTGTGTCCACCATCAGTGGTAGTATCAGAAGAGAGAAGACAAGGATAGAGAGCAAGTAGGCTTATATTGGGCTAATTGATTCTCATACTTGTAAAAATATTGTGATACTGAAATATCCTTACAGTGTTATTATCAGTAAAAAGGGGAACTAACCATTTTGGGCCATAGTTAAATTCAGAAACAAAGCTAGACGTCGTACTCTCTAATATGACATCATAGCAACGGGTAAAAAAATTGATGAAACTGGAGGTTCTTTTCATGACGTCACAGCATTTGATAACAAACGTCGATCTTTTTTCTTGTGTTGATCAAAGTAATCAGAAGTGTCCGACCGACCGACTAGGAAGTGCGTAATTGAGATGTGAGGAAAAATATCAATAATGATAATATTACTACAACCTTGTCGGTATGGAAATTGATGAAAACGGAATCATAATAGAATCTTTAAATTATTAACAGAATCGGTGCTGCAAAAACATGAAGCCAATCAGACATTGATATTCCCCAGGGATGCTTGTCTCGAATTCTAAGCAAACTTACAATTTTTATTCGATAAAATAACCGACTACAGTGCTATCTCTTGCAGTACCAACCGTTGCTCAGCCGGAAATTCTGGAATGAGACTTCAATATTATCGTTATTTACAAATGATTCAGATCATTGACTTTGCCTTTTTGATTAGTGAACTCGGCGACCTCTTTTTGGTATTGGTTTATCTCAAAGAGTTTGTTTCTTGTTATTTGTTCCCATTATATGAATTAGCTAAACCAAATACAAGAGATCTGCCCTTCTACATTAGAATTAGTATTAGAGGTTAGCTTGCTAACCTCAACAGTAGCCCATACCTCTAACATATGGTGATATAGTATCAAGCTTGGCAACTTAATAAGGATAGTTAGTTTTCTTACTCCTGGTGAGTTCCAAACTGACAGGAGTGTGAACAGCGTTTCTTTTGATAAGTGGCTTCCCAAGGAGCTGATTTTGAAATAGATGAAGATGATTTGTGATAAAGTTGATTATTGATATTTCTACATAATCAGTACAGTTTCTATTGAAAATACCTTGTAAAATTTGAATCTGATCAAATAAATAGTAACTCGTTATTTTGATTTTTAATATAAATGGATGAATACTTTATCAATAGAATACTACTTGAATTACCAGAATGTAAGTGAAACTTGTATATCGGCGTTAATCAAACTGTCATGAAATCAAGATAGTCTTTTGGAGAATCACTCTAAGATGACAAGCCTTTTGGTAGAGGAAGCTCAACTTCCCAAACCAAGAGAATCATACTATTTAAAAAAAGAAAGGTATGCAGCCAATGCATCCTCTCAATAGCAACCAATGAATATAAGCATGAATCGTAATCAAGACACTGACGCTCAAACTGAGAACCATGCAAGTAGGAAAATCATTTTCAACATCACATGGAGAGATCACGAAACAGCACAATATATTAGGAAAAACAGGAGACAGAAACATGAAACCCGATTGCAATCGGCCAGTCATGTTGCATAAATGGCAAGACAGCCGCTGGACATCATTACATGGTTCCCCAGAAGCCGAAGCCCGCAGAATATAAAATGACGAGGCGAATTAGAGGAGTTCAGAAAGTATTGGTTCTACAGCCTCTATGATAGAGATGTAGTGAATCTTTGGGAAAGTCTACAGCCAACCTTGGACGATGAAACACTGATGACGACGATGATGACGACAACGATTATTATTATTATTATTATTATTATTATTATTATTATTATTATTATTATTATTATTATTATTATTTCTATTATTATTATTATTATAATAATAATAATAATAATAATAATAATAATAATAATAATAATAATAATAATAATAATAATATCACATACATATTGCGTGATATACGCACAGTGTATTTGGACTACAGAAAAGCTCCTTCACATATAAAGTGAAATACGCCATTTTAGTGCAAAATCAAACCCTTACCCCGCTGAGGAACTTGTTTGGGAATAAAACCAGTGTAAATCTTTATTACTTCTTTTATTTACATAAAACCCTATATCCATTATAGAACATTTTCAGAAATTAAGACCATTAACTGGTATTCTTTCTTCCTCAAAATCTGTCCAATCTACAGTTGTTAGAAACGTTGTTTTAATGCTAGTAAGCCACTGCCTTAAAGCTGGCTATGGCTTCAGTCATCTCCGGCTTGGCTTTCGATTTCACCTGTCTTTGCTTGTAATAAATAAAATACATTTAGAGACAACATACATCCAATGAGGCGTCACACGCTTTACCATTCTCACTCATGGCACCCGGTATTTATTTGTGGGTATCTACTTAAGTACAGACCAGGCTTGATATTGTCTAACTTTGGTGATCGTGCAAGAACCGGAATATCCACTGTGATCCTCTGTAACCTGTCTTATAATTCTCTCAGTCCAAAGATGTCTGTGTTTTCAAACTTTTAGTCGTGTTACAAGAAAAAGCCACGAGGAGCAATGGGCTGAAATGTCAATATGATTGGCGACTGTTTTCGGCCGTAAAATCTCTGCGAGATCGGATAATCTAGAGACTCTTTTCTGTCGAACACAATATTTGTTCCTTTTGTTTTCTTCTCTAAACCATATAGTCTTCCCAGGATCCTCTTTTTCGATTTGGAGGAGCTGAGTTTGAGAACTGTATTGTAAAATGCACTGGTTTGTCTTATCCGCACTATTGCGGTCTATGAATTCTGTTAACTCTTATTAACCCTACAAAATAAATGATTCGTGAGTTTTACCTCATAACAAATAAAATAATTGTGTTGGTTATCTAGTTATGTCAAAGATTAGCTGTAAACTGCTTCTGCTCAGTGAAATATTTCAGCAATAAAAAATAAAAAAGAATCGTGAGTACAACGATACATCCGTCTTCCGTGATGATACTATGAGAAGGAGGAGGAGGATAAAGAGCAAATAGTCTTTCTTGAGCCGACAGACCATCATACTAGTAAAGTATTGCAACATGGAAATAACCCAAGAATATTATTTTCAATAAAAATTGAATGACATTTTTAAAATACAAAAATGTTACAATCGAAAATTCTTTTATCATATCAGAGCATTGATTAGATCAAACATTCGATGACATTATGTAAATGAAATAACCCATCTTTTTTTATTGATATTTCTATTGTTTAACGTGAGTGGGCCGACCAACCGTCAAAAAAGCGGCCTATAGAAATATGTTAATACATTCTAAAAATGGGTGATCAGATTGCTAAAATCCACAGTAAGAACGAATCTTTTATCCATTACTCAACTTTCATTGGAGTATACCGTTATAACTGTTCTATCTTATTGTTATCTTGGTTATTGCTGTTAAGCTCTGATGGTGCAAACTTATGAATCAAACTTAAGGATAAGCATGTAGATGAAATATGAAAAACACTTTAAGCTTCTTTTATAGATTCTCTTTTTGAGAATCAGCTTTCAAAAACAGATGTTCTGCAAGCAAATCCTATTAGGCGAAAGAATCGTAATTAAAGAAAGTGCACCTTTTTGCCTGATCTTGTGACGTCTATCAACTGTGCAAATTATTTTCTTTTGTTAAATAACTGGAAGGAACGGCAGAATATGGAAAAGAGATTTCCTTACTGCAATGCAAGTATGATGTATAATTAGCTTTACTTCAAGTAATTTTTATTATATTTAATAAACTGATATGTCATTCACGTTTACCAAACTGAACAAACACTGATATTTCTTGTTCAGAAGACAATGAATCTGTGTGGTTTCTAGTATAAAGGAGACAATTGTTCGCAATTTTTTTTTATATATCTGTTCAGGGGGAATATATGAATCATATACTCGTTCAAATGTCAATCTTACGCAACTTTCAGCATGATATTCTTTGATTTCTCGAGTAAAACTGTATTTGGTGCTTTGAGAATGGTCCATATTTGCATATTAAAGTTAAATGTATCGAACACTCTATGAAATAAATCCATCACATATCAGACATTCCTTTCTATTTATGTTATGTTACATTACAAACCTTTTACTTCATATGTATATATATGTATATATATATATATATATATATATATATATATAGAGAGAGAGAGAGAGAGAGAGAGAGAGGGGGGGGGGAGATGGACACACAGAGAGATGGAGAGAGGGAGAAAGAGAAAGAGAGAGAGAAGGGGGAGCAGACAGATATACAGACCCAACAAATACAGATTTTTTTCTAGTTAATTAAATTCCACATACAAATATTTCAAACTTAAAAATGTTGAGTGATGATCGTTCAAATATTCCACTGGTATGATAGACTTTCAGTATCTTCCAATCTCTTCGCAGATATACAACCTCCACACTCACCTACACATCCCACTTACACAAATAGAGACATACACTTATACGTGTATGTGTACCGAGTTATCTTATCTTACATGCAAAGTTCGACTTTCTGAAAGTCACCTTTGATGTCCCTACTTCCAAGTATCTTTTGATATGCATACAATTCATCTATATAGTTAGTTAGCTAGCAAGCAATTATCCCCCCTCTCTCTCTCTATCCCCCTCCTCTCTCCCTCTCCCTATGAATATACATACATATATAAATATATATATATATATATATATATATATGTGTGTATATATATATATATATATATATATGTATATATATATATATATATATATATATATATATATATATATAATGCCGTATGAGTACATCATACATATTGCATGGATATAAAGATTTATACGCATACTTTATACCTTTGGATATGTACGTATGATTATATATGAAAATAGAATCAAAGCGTATAATACATTATGTACTAGTAAGTATCTATTTATCTCTCAATCTATCTATCTATCTTTCGATCGATCAATCTATCTATCTATCTATGTATATAAACTGTATGCATACATTTGAACTTCAGAAAAGAAAACATCAAAGCCACCTTTCATAAAGCTCACTCTATAAGTAAGATGCGACCTTTTAACGTACACTCTTGGAAACGCATTCCACCTAATAGAGAAATTGCGTGTTCGTAACTTTTGGACTACTGCCGTTAAGGATTACAAACAAGTTGATCATCACCCTGTCATAGAGTGTAAAATGTTTTACTGGATGATTACCTGTAAAAGTTATTGGTACAAACGGAAATTTTGATCAATCACTGATTTTCAGTATTTTTTTTTTTTTTTACCCCAAAGAGTTTAGTTCTCTATTGATCCACGCCTGAGCGCTGAACAAATCCAGAGATGATAAAAATACACTGTTCTAACAAAACTCTCAGTAGTAACTCTCATGAGCCAACAAGTTCTGAATTGGTCCCTATTAGTGAGTGAATCTTAATAGAGAGTTCGTTGATTTGGTTTCAAACCATGGTTCAGGGTGTAATTTAGCTGTTCCTAGAACTACTCGTCGAACTTAATGTTAAAAAACCCAAGCGCAGTTCGGAACTATATGACTAATACTCCTTCATTTCATCATGAATCTTTACTTGAAAATTATACTAAAATAATCGTCGTTCTATTTTCAAAACTAGTAGAGAATTGTACATTTCCCGGTATTTTCTGCAGTCTGGCAATGGTCAAGTCTAAAAACTGACGGAGTAAAGAAGTATAACTGTATCATGAAGATAGATTGAACATTTTCCACACGGACGAATAACTCACACCAATAAAAACATTTGAAAACTACGCATATCAATATGTTTAAATGTATAATGTCTGTAATGTCCTGCATTGTTTTAACCAAAAACTTGTAACGTATTATCTATGCAAAGTAGTATGTTAAATTACACGATTCTCATTAGTGTTTCGGCCTGTAATGATGAAAAAAATCATAATGTTTTCATCCATGTGAAATATATTAACAGAGCTGATAAACTGAGATGTTTCAAATGATTTTTGGTAACGATGAAGAACACGCCAAAGAAAAGCTGACCATTTGAAACTGAAATGAAGTGAAGTGAAGAAGAAAAATTAGTTTTGTAATTAACCTAGTTATATTTTTTCAGATTTAACAGCAGAGAAGCCAAAGTCGATTATATCAAAAATTTTGAATGACGCTTTCTAAAAATTTGAAGGTTTTCCGTTAACAATCTGTTTCGATAACCTTATAGGAAGTTACGAATATGTGTCAAAATATATTACCTTTATCTTAATCTTGGTTGCTTTTTATCGACAGTGCATTGACTATTTGAGGAGTTACGCAAAAAAACAACAAAAAAAAACAACTGAAACTAAGCTGGAAAATAGATTAATGCAAAGATTAGAAATAATTGAGAATACTTCATTTAATAATAACTTCAAAATATTAAAAATAAAACTAGTATATGTTAACTAACAACTACGATGGCAGGATTGAAGTTTGGGTTTTCACTACATAAGCATGTTATACAAAGGGCTATCAGATCTCCTAGACTATACCTCCAACATGTTCAATCTTTAAGATATATATGAGCAGAATATAATACGCCATTCAGCGTAACATTTATCGAATTCGAGAAGACCTGTGTGAATTCCCTTTGCCATGAAGGCCATCATTCTACAATGTGTAGACCACGCATATGTCAGAATTCTGAACAAATGCACAGTCTCAGCAGCTCCTCTATCAAGCAATATAATGACTCTGAGCATCAAAAACGTAAGACAGGGCGATACCAGCTCACTCTAAGTTATTAGTGCCTGACTTGAACTGATCTTTAGACACCTAGACTTGAGAAATCAAAGAATCAAAATAGATTGCAAATATATGAACAGTCCTAGATCTGCAGATAACATTGCCTTTTTCCGCAGAAAACCTACACAATCTCCAACTATGCTAAATGAACTGTCGTGTGCAACAATCACATCAGAAATAGGGACACATCAATCAAAATCGAAGACAAAAACTGAATAGAGTAGACGACTACATCTACCTAGGATAACAAATCTCCGTGGAAGACTTGAAATAAAAAGAAGTCGAGCAAGATATCGCTTTAGGATAGCAAGCTTAACCTTTAAAAAAAAGAGATACCATTGATCATAAAAAAGCAAGGTACACAACCAATAGTCACTTCTGACGCTGGAACATGGAACCTAACCAAGGGACTTACTTGCAAACTGAGAACCATGCAATGTAAACATGAGTGAATCATGTTCAACATCACATGGGGAGATCACAAAACAGCAAAATACGTCAAGGAGGAAACGAGAGGCCGAGTCATCATAGAATCCATCGGAAAACTCAAATGGCAATTGGCTGTTCATGTTACAAGACTGGCAGACAATTGATAGACAAAACAACTCACAGCATGAATCCCCAAGGATCACATGTGCAACCGAGCCTGGCAGAATATTTGATGGAGAGACAAATGAGACAAATTCGGAAGGCCAAAAAGAGAGGGATGTGGCAAATTCTATGGGAGGTTGATATCAAACAACCGACATTGAAGACAAATATAATGATGATCGTCAATATGTTAAAACATGCTCTGAGGTCCTATCAGTAGCTTGATAAAAATGTTTGCTGAAACCCTTGTCGTCCTTGAATTAAGCAATGACATACAAACAAACCATGAAGATATTTGTAGTATTCTATTTTGGACCAACACACAACAGACTTCGAAACGCACGTACAACTTAAAAATTGTGTCCAATATTCACCAAATGCTTTAGGAGTCGTTTCGTGTGTTCCAGTAGCGGATTTGCCGGGCTTCACGAAAAATTTGATGCAGATCCTAGCTATGTTCTCACTTAATGTCACGAAATCCTGCATAACACGTGTAGATTATGCAAGAAGTCAGTAGACCGACATACGCAGTTGGCTGGGTAGCATCAGATACGTGTGAAATTCTGTTGAACAGTACAATCATATTATTTAGAGTCTGTATGCTTACTGTATGCATCAAAGTTCACAATGAGAGCAAGTATCACGAGGAGGCTTAACATTTATAACCCCAACTTTATGAATTGATACAGTATAGGTACTTTATCTTCAATATAAATATTTGGGAAACATTTGCATGAACAAAGCTGGAAACAGAATTATCAAATTTGTTAGACGCTTTCATTTGTTTGAGGTTACCGGTAAATTTCTGAAAAAACATGCTAGTCAGATTTCCTCTTCATGTTTAGTTATAAACAACCCGAGGCTTGAAATAACTGAGCTGATCATACAAAACTAACTTTATATTCTGAACAGGGACTACCGTTCGATTGAATCACTGTGGTGCCACAAATTGTCTGCCGAACCAACTTGCCAAGTGAGCTGCAGAAGCTTCCATCCCCGAGTATCCATGTTAGTCTATGAGTGTGTGAGTCTCTCTCTCTCTCTCTCTCTCTCTCTCTCTCTCTCTCTCTCTCTCTGTCTCTGTATGTCTGTCTGTCTGTCTGTCTGTCTCTCTCTGAACGCTTCTATTCACTTCAGGGTCAACAACTTTAGAAATGTCCACGAGTACTCCACAACCTATTATCTGAAAACTTTTTTTTAAGAGCACTACGTTTATGTGGTCATTTTGGACCATTAACTTTCAAACATTGTCCAAATCATGTGCTTTATTTTTCTCTTTATCATAATTTTGGAAAAACAACCTTTCTTCAGATAATTTCAGATGAAAGCACGATTTTTGATGATTCGTATAAACGATCTTTTTGTTTGAAATTCAGGTAAAGAGATCTTTCAAGAATTCCAAATAGATCTTTTTACACAAAATTAAAAAAAAGTATATATTTCGCTTACAACTACCTCGAATATATATTTTATCCCGAAATTATCTGAAAAAAATTGACATTCCATATAAAAGTATGCAATAAATGTATGTCATACATCGAAAATAACCTTCAAAAATTGAAAAAAAAGAAATATATTCAGATTTTTAGATTTATTTATCAACTTTTGAAAAGTTATTTTGGATGAAATATATATATTTTTTAAGTATTTCAAGATTGAAAATCGACTTTTTCGGATAATTTCTAGATATAGAAACCTTTTCGATATATTTTTTGGCAAAATATCTCTTTTTGACGCTACTAGATAGAAGATATTTTTTTATGTTTTGCGATGAAATATCCTTTATTTCAAAATAATTTTCAAATGAATATTTCTGTTCAAAATTCTAGAGAAGATATATTTAAATTACAGATAATTTAAATGAAAAATCTTCTCGATTAGTTATATATCTAGATAATATTTGATGAACTATTTTTTCTCAATACGATTTTAGATAAAAAGTATATTTAGATAACTTTAAGCAAAAAAAAACTTCTTTATTGATGCTGGCATAGGACTGCTATCTTTATATGTAATATCATATATATATATATATATATATATATATATATATATATATATATATATATATATATATATAGATATATATATATAATATCAGATGAAGATCATTTTTTCAGAATATTTGAGATTTATCTATGAATTTTGATGATTGTGTCAACAATTTTAGATAAACAATCTAGTTTTTTTGATAGTTTAGGATGAAGACAATTTCTGATAGCATTTGTTTTCTTAAAGTGATTTCAGATTAACGATCTATTTTTCCTCCATTATTCTTGATTTGTTGAGAGATCTACGTGATTTTCTTTTTCGATAAACTCAGATAAATGATCTATTTTTCTGATAATTATAGGTGAAATATCTTTTTCTTTGATAACATTTGATGAAATATATATTTTCAAGATCTCTCCTTAAATATTAGTAGATGAAAAATCTTTTTTTTTAGATGATGTTATACAAAGGATCTTTCTAGATGATTTAGATAAAGTATCTTTTTCAATAATTCTAGTTGAAAGATCATTTTTTAGATGAGTTTTGACAAATTGTCTACATTTTCATATAACTATGGATGCAAGATTAGCTTTTCAAGGACTATTTAAAAAAAACAATTATCACCTTAAATAATTCTAGATAAATTATCGATATTTTCTGCTGCTATTCTGAAGTTTCTAAAAATTTCACTACAGAATTCGAAGTTAGTGTTTTATTTTACTTGCATGAAACTTTTATTCAATTCAATTCAATTTATTCACGGGAAGCCAATGTTCATTTTCTTTTTTCTTTTTTTTAGATGAAGGGAAAGCATAGATTGTTGAATATCTGGTTCCCAAACATTGATATTACTATTTTCATAGTGGGGTGCACTGTGTTCAGTTGCTAAAACAGAGATTTCAAATTAATGAATACCCTTTCGTTGGACACAGCAACAGCAATCCCGACCCAGTCTTCACAAATTTATTGTTTATATCCAAATAGAATGAATCCGGATTTCCATGCAATTGCAATCAATGAATACATGAATTGTGGAGGTTAGTCTACAGATATCATCAAATTCCGTATTTTACATAAAACGAACCCTTATCTCTCCTGATCCACATAACCCTTTACACTATCGGGTCATTTCGTTGGTTTTATGTATTTAAATCTATATTCACTCTACACAGTAGCTGGCTGATTACATTATTTGCTTAGCTTAGTAACGTTAGTAAACAAATGATAAAGCGTTTGCCGGCCGAGACAGAGCTTGGAAAAAAGCGCGTTATATTTGCCGTTCGATATTGTAGTCAACTCAGTTGACAAGTGTAATAGGATGAAAACATTGTGTAATACTTGGCTTATATTACAAATATACGAAGCGAAATTTGTTTAAGTGGAAGACAAAGAGTTGCTTAGTAGCCTTACAGTTATCGATACAAATAACATTATCGGGAAACTGGGTTCGATTTCCAATAAGTCCGTCCGTGTTTATTTAGCTTTTAAGCCTCAGGATATGATATGGACCTTCATCAGGACACACTGTGGGATGTCTTGTCCATTGCATGTCACTCCAATTGAGTGAATACAGAATATATTGATGAATACTTTGATAGACATCTCTTTGATGGCTTTTAAAAGCCTGTTGATGACATTGATGTGCCTGATCCGAGCATAAACATAAAGAGGTATTGCAAGAGTCCATGCTTCAAAGGGTAGGAGCTGTTCCGTAGGAATATTAGGGACCAACCTCTTATTAGGCTGGTGGTCATACATCCCTTGAAACCTAATGAACTTAATCCAATGTCCCATCTCACTTTCCAAAGATGTTTGCAAAAGACTTTTCCGGGAATTGCTTACACTTACATTAATGCGTTTATCTTGATCTTGTCGGGAGGTGCAGGAATCTTGATCTTGTCAGGAGGTGAAAGTGGTTTCTTTTCATGAAAATAAAGAACAGATCAAGTTTGTCACTCAATATAAACCAACATTATTGCGGGGGTCAGGTTGATGAATTGAAAACTATGAAAAGGAAGGGATTTAAAATCGAATTATTTCTCCAGCATTTTGGAGGGCAGTGATCTATCAGAAAGTCTGATTTGTTTAAAAAGAATCACAGGGACTGAGTAAGGGATCAATTTAATAAAAGGCTAGATCACAAATCACCCCAACGCTGAAACTCCATTTAAAGCAGGTATTTTTGAAAAAAATATTTTTCTAGTCATAATAACGAAGGTATATTCACATTTTAAAACTTCTAGCTCCAGTGAAGCGACATGAATGTATGGTAATACATACGTGGTGAATCCGACAAAAATAAAAACTGATAAACACCAATGTTGACTGTCAAAGTGACAGTTCTACTGCACAATTCCTAATAGTTAAGAACAAACACTTATGGTTGTCATTGTTTTCTTCCCTAGTTCTTGTAATGTTGAATCGAAAATATAATAATTTTTTTCTTTTTATAAGAGAAAGAAATTGGTTTTGTTATTTGTCAGTTTAAATTGTTGAGCGGTTCTTATAATTGTTTTAGAAAATGCTTTTACCAAGTTGTTTTTATTTGATTTTATGTTTTGGCCCAGCCCTTTTTTTTTTACATTAAATTGGAAACAGAACAGAAGTGTCAAATGTCAGGGGACGAACATACGGCGAATGCTATTTTTCGTTGTTGCCAAAATGTTTTGTTTTCAAATAATCTAAAATATTATAATGAAGTCTGACATCTTAAAAGTTGGGTTTTTAATTTTTTTATCATTTCCAAGGTGTAAAAATACAAGAGGAAATTAACAGTAATCGAAAACACACAACACTTGCAGTGAAGTCAATACATATATATATATATATATATATATATATATATATATATATATATATATATATATAAATTTATATATATATATATATATATATATATATATATATATATATATATATATATAACTTGGAAAATGGAAGTCATTTTACATATTCTTGACTTTAACATTATTGAACATATTTGTTGTTTCATTGTATTTTCCTCTATCACTGGCAACTTTATATTTTCATCCTCCTGAACTTTCTATCAATTAAACGCTGTAGGTGTCTTTCGCAGTCTTTCAAGGAATAATTCATGAAATAACATTTTTTACCATCCTTCCTATAGATCAACATGAAATAAAATGAGAGACTATGTTGTCACAATCAAGTTACAAAACCAATATTCACTGGAAAATTCAGTCACGTTTTTCATGATAAAACGGAATTACCAAAAGGGATTTCAATATTTCAATTAGTTTACACGAAAAACATGTTTATTCTCAAGGGTATTAGTGTTCACAAACACATGCTTCGTCGTATTTATTATCGGAATACAATTTTAAATGACGATAAATAGTTGATATTCTCTTTAATTGTTTGGTTAACTAATTCTGTTAAGACAAAATAAAACTTATTCTTGGTAACAATGAGAATGGAACATAATCAAAAAGTTCATGATCTAGCGCTTTAAACCATTACTCGTGGCCTTTGTCACGATTAGGAAAAACTGTATATTTTTCAATTTTTTTTAAAGCATTCACACTGGTAGTTTCCTTTTTGTACGTACGGATGGTCTCACCAGCAGGTACCATTGAAGCAAAATTTTCCACTGGGCTAAATATTAAATTAATTTTCATAAATACAAGAATACCCCCTATGTACACATACATGCGTATTTCCTTTTTTTTCTTGAGTATTTTTCTATCATAACACATAACACAACAACATACAACTATAATATTATGACCTTAGCTATACATTAAATGATACTTGAAAGAGAAGATCTTTGATCAATACTCTTTGGAAGTCACGTTGATATAACGACTCTGATTTTAAACCACGATTTTAAACCCGAAAACTGGAGAAAATTACCAGAAAATTCAGCCAAAATGATATTTGCATAAAAGAAAAAAAAAACACCTAAATATACAATATGATAATTGTTAAGACACGCATGGTGCTTATTTTCTTTTTTCATCCCTATGGTGCCGGTGAATTTGCTATTCGGTTCATTCCAGTGCCAAACGAATTATGTTCCCAAATAGATTATCGCTACAATTATCACATTTTGTCAGATATAAAATGTCCACTCTGTTGATATACTCTGTTGGTATATATATATATATATATATATATATATATATATATATATATATATATATATATATATATATATATATATATATATATATATATATATATATATATATATATATATATATATATACTGAAGGCAAAGCAGGAACACGTATTGATGTATGTATGTAAATATTCAAACCTGCACTCGCAGGATAGAGAGATGGGTGGTTCTAGCGCGCGATTTTGAAATCCTACTTCCTGAGAGCACTGTTATTTCAGTCGGTAGAGATGAGATGCGTTAAATCATTTTTTTCCTATGTGGATGCAGGTTCGAGTCTTGCTCAGGGCAATTTTTTTCCATTTACATGGACAGCTGTTCGATTCACTACTGGATTATTTCTTGTTTCGAACTAAATATGTTTCCCATATAAATTGTCCCTACAATTATAAAATTCTGCCGGATATGAACTCTCCGATCTATCTGTATATCTATCTCTTTCTCTGTTTCTCTCTCTATCTCTGAATATATATATATATATATATATATATATATATATATATATATATATATATATATATATATATATATATATATGTATATATATATATATATATTTATATATATATATATATATA
This sequence comes from Thysanoteuthis rhombus, assembly GCA_963457665.1. Classification (NCBI taxonomy): domain Eukaryota; kingdom Metazoa; phylum Mollusca; class Cephalopoda; order Oegopsida; family Thysanoteuthidae; genus Thysanoteuthis; species Thysanoteuthis major. The sequence goes on along the minus strand of OY735229.1, from coordinate 32,214,699 downwards.
TATATATATATATATATATATTTATATATATATATATATATATATATATATATATATATATATATATATATATATATATATATATATATATATATAGTTATCCATTCAAGTTTCCCACGCAGAGCATGATATCGTTGAAATCGCTGAACATAACCAGACATGGCCAGGTGCATGCAAAAAGATTACATTTACAAAGTGACACAGCGTATTATGTCAAAACGGTGATCTTTTAATCATGGTTCAGTAGTTCATTCTAGTCGACACATGTTATGCCTGATATTTTCAGATGTCATTCAACCGAACCCTGTTGTAGACCTACATGAAAACCATAGAATTGTGTCGCTTCCAATTTATATGCAGTGTCGCTCAAAGCTGAACATAAAAAATCAAGCAGAAATATTTCTCTAACAAAAACTTACGAAAACAAAACGACGGTATGTAACAACAAAATACAATTTAGAAAAAAAAAACATGGTAGTAAATATGAATGAGGCACCTGCTGTGAAATCATGTCGATGATACACGACATACTAGACAGTATTTAATGTTAAAATTTCACCACCAGTACCAACATTCTTTAACTTCTTATAAGCTCCGTCAACTTAAACCCTCAAAATAGTTGCCTTTCAGTTTTTGAGTTGATCAGGTGACTGTTTACGTATGTATCACGTGCACAGGCCACGCCAGCAGAGTTTGGGGATTATAAATTTGAATGTTTGTTCATTACGTAGAGTGTTTATTAATCATCTCATCCTAATTTTTCTGATGATCAACCCGAAACGAAATATTGCCGAAAAATAGTGTTCAGGTAACGGTTTCAATTTATCGACGAACCAGACGTTCTTCTATCATATTTTTGGTTGGAAATAGATGTCAATCACCGAGGTTTTACCAATACCAATATGCTTTTTCTTTAACAAGCATGTTGTTCTAGCTATTCCTATGTCATCTACAATGCCATCCTCTGTCATACAATTTCGATATTATAAAGAAGCAATCATTAAAATGATCTTACAAGAATAATAAGTTCAGCGATACGTACAGTATCCTTGGCTGTAGCAGCCGGAGGAAGAGGAGCAATTAGTCTTCAATTGAATCAATTTATTCTCATATTTGTACAACTGAGAGACATGTAAAATTATACCCTTTTTTGTTTTTTTTTTTCTTTTTTTTTTTTTTTGCTTTGACATCATTAGCAGCTGGTAAAAAATTAATCAGAATAAATTTCCTTCCAATGGCCGATACCTTTTATTCCATCATTCGTTTTGATGATATCACACCTCATCGATCCCACAAATTCTGCTGTTTAACATAAGTGGAGCCTGCCAACAAGCCGACTGAATAGCGTCTAAAAAAGACGCATGGACGTACCTGAGAACTGTCACAATATATATCACCATTTACGTCCTCGTATGCATCTATGGTACATCTGGTTTCCACTTGGAGTAGGATCAGAGAATGTAGGTGTCACATATTATTCTCCAAAAGAATATCCTTCAAATTCGACTCCGGAGGCGTCCAAACAAAACATGAGTGACCCGTGTAAGAACACACAAAAAAGCATTGATTGATCAACTATGAACCAAGTTCGAAAGGGTAAGGACGCAATCAAGTATCATTCTATAGTCAGACTTAGTCAAAATGTATGGAACAAGTAGAATGATCTTTAAACTAAGACTGAATACTGACTTTCTCTCCTTTCAATTCACTGATGGATTGAGTTCCCTAACAACACTGCATCATAAATCATGGTTGTGTTCTTGTTGTTCTCCAGTAGGATTTGCCAAAAAAAAAAAAAAGGAATTTTTGATGGAATTGGAATACTAATTTAACGCTCAGCAAATTCTTAGGACTTTCACAACAAAATAAATAGGGCTGGTAACTAAACTTAATTCTCAAAGAACGCATCGAATAAGAAGAAAAGTGAATTGGCATCTTCATGTTAACTTAGCAACAAACCAAATATTCTGACCATATTGAATAAATGTAGTTGAATTAACTTTTCATTGATATATATATATATATATATATATATATATATATATATATATATATATATATATATATATATATATATATATATATATATATAATTGAAGTTCAATCAATAAACTATCCATTCTGGGAAAGTTTTAAAAAAATGTCTGCTTAGATACGGGTCGTGAAATTAAGCTTAACTAGTAATACTGGAAATATTTCATCGATCGTCGGATATACACACTTCTTTTTTTTGTCAGAGTCAAATTTGCAAAGAATTCAATTGTAGGGAGAAGCATGCAAAATATTTGCTCCAAGTGTGAGTTTATTTTTCTTACATTCTCATTTCCTTTATCTTCAAACCCTTTACTCCATAAACTGATAGTTATCATAAGTGGACAACAAAAGGCTGCTACTGATACTATGTGTGACAGACACGGTAGGAAGAAGAAGGGGATGAGTTAATTCATTTAAAAAGAAAGTAAGAGGGGAAAGTTGCTGATGACTTTCACCGATACTATACGTGTGACAGACACTGCTACTATTATTTATATGATTATTTTCCTTCGTTATTTTTCCTTTCGTTTTCATACTTCAGATTTTTACTTCATTCCATTCTGTATTCCTAATAAAACCAAGTCTATCGTTTTATTGCGACGCGTCTGCGAACAACTACGCCGGGAATTATTATTGATGAGGATTTTTTTCCCGTGACGAATATAAGTATTTAATAACCGGTTCCAATATTGCGAAACTATTTTTCTTGTTCTCTTGTTTTCTTTACGTCTCCATCTGTTTAAGATATCTGTGTTTCCATTGTTATTATCAGTATCATCTAGGCCTTCCCCTACATATCGACTATGTCATTATATCTTTGCATGGTGGGAGGCCACCCTATTGAGCCCATTTAATCTCCCATGTATTATCCACTACAAATGTTCCATCCCCCGGGACCAAAAACTGCTTATCTCTTTATCAAGTTATATATTGCACATGCTTATTGTTATAGGAGGATGCAAATCTGTCATTCGAAAAATAATCACCTTAGCTGGTGTACATGTAAACAGCTGCAGATCACCCAAATCTTATTAGTCTGATTTTTTTTAAACTGCAATATCAGTCGGACATAGTTTCTAATAACGGTACAAATATGTTGTCAAGAACAGCATCAAATTGGTAAACAGCGTTTATAATCCATCAAGTGATCCAAAAGAAGAATTTTTGAAGGGAGATAGAGAGCATTTTTCTAATCGGTCAATTGCGTCGGTTGAGATTCAATATACAAACAGGGCAAAGAAAAAGGGAGGTTTGTTTTTTTTTGGCGGGGGTTACGTCATAATATGTCATATCATACATCTCTTGGATCGATTCTCGATATAAAAAAATAGAAAAAAGACGGAAGAGAGAGTAAGAAAGTTTTAAAATTGGCTTGGACAGTTTGGTGTTTATTTGCACGAATGCCCCAATAAAATGCATGACTGAATATCTTTTATCAGCTTATGGCAAATAACGAGGCAGACTGGGTCGTACAACCTAGGCTGGTCACCAGTCAACGGGACGGACAGCTCAACATCAGAACAATTCACATCCTCTCGTTTCAGGCAACAGACAACAGACGGAGTAAGGAACATTTTACCGAAATGTACGATTATAATGAGGCCCTCAAGTACTATAAAGCAAAATCAAAACAACTGGGTGGAATAACAGAGCGGTCAAGCCACACACCGAACTGCCAACGACAACTCAGGTGCAAAGGAGAGTTTTGAAAAAGAATTCTGCATTATATGTTTTATCTATTCTGTCTTCAGAAATATTTCCAATATCACTTCTTGAAGCGTTTCCTCTTTTTTTATAACTTGCTTCAGTTTTATTTATTTGGTTTTTCACAACCGCCAGAACTTTCTTTCAATTTTGGTACAAAGTGCGCTCGAAAAATAACATCTACAATCCCACATAATTTGGATTCCCTGTTTACGATGGGTACATGTAGTCTTTGGCCCTAGATTATTATTATTATTATTATTATTATTATTATTATTATTATTATTATTATTATTATTATTATTATTATTATTATTATTATTATCTGGAATCTCACACCAGTTGCCTGGTGGTAACTGCTGTAGTTTGAGTGACAGCAAGTCTCCTCAAGTCTCCAGCCCTCCTCTCCTAGTACTCATAAGTCGCAGTAATTCTGCAATTTACAGTTTCACACCGGTGGCCCAGTGGCTATTGCTGAAGGCTGAGTGACAATAAGTCTCCTCAGGTCTTCAGCTAACATCTCCTCTCTCTTTTACCTTTCATGTCAGGGTTAAAATTCGTTGCAGTACTTATATCTCTGGCACCCTCCTCAGTATCCGTGCAGTTCCCAGTAGTGCTGTGGTCTGTACGGTCTCAATCCTACCCCTAATCCCGATCTCCTCCAGTCTCACCCTCAGCGTTTTGGGGACTGTTCCTAGTGCGCCCACTATGACCGGTACTACCCTGGTTTTCATGTTCACATCTTCCTTAACTCTCTTGCTAGGTCCTGGTATTTTTTCCCGTTTTTCACTCTCCTTCTTTTTTACTCTATGGTCTGCAGGCACAGCGACGTCTACTATTTGGCACGCCTTCTTTTTTTGTCTACTATTACAAAGTCCGGTCTTCTTGCCTGGATGAGGTGGTCAGTTTGGATGTCAATGTCCCAGAGTAGTTTGCAGTTGTCATTCTCCAAAACTGCCTCTGGCTTGTGCTGATACCACTTTTCCACATGGTTGAATCCCATTTGTTTGCTTAGTTCCCTGTGTATTATCGTTGCTACTCTATCGTGTCTATGCTTATACTCGTTCTGGGCCAGTTGACTACATTCACTAGTTATGTGATTTACTGTCTCATCTCTTTCACTGCACATGCGGCATTTGCTGTTTGTCTGTGTTCTGTCGATTTTTTTTTTTTCATGTGGTTTGTCCTTATGCTTTTGTTTTGGGCTGCCATGATGATCAATTCCGTTTCTCTCTTAAGGTTCCCCTTTCGTAACCACGTCCATGATTTCTCGTCTGCTACATCTCGTATCTGTCTTTTAAACTCGCTGTACAATTTTTTCTCTCCCCATCTTTCTTTTCTTGTTTGCTGTACTGTTCCATTGTTTTCTACTTTGTTTTTTGTTGCACTATCTCTCGCGCTCTTTATGATGTCTTCACTATTTGTTTTTTTATTATTATTATTATTATTATTATTATTATTATTATTATTATTATTATTATTATTATTATTATTATTATTAATGAAAAAATATGAAACAACAAGATTTGGAGAGAAGTTGGAAAATGATGCTTGGTTATCATTATCAATGTTGCTTGCAGTTATCACTTGATGGCAGAAACAATACTCACATTCATCGCATACACACACGGAATGTCTCTCAATAACACAGTTACTACCTTCAAGTACACACGACCTTTCTTATTTTCGTTTTCCATACTACTCCGTTGAACTCTGACACCAACCTAACAATTCACCAGTAAGAGATAATAATAATCATCATCATTATTATTATTATTATTATTATTATTATTATTATTATTATTATTATTATTATTATTATTATTATTATTATTGTGCAAACCCTCAATCAAAACTGTCATCAAAATTGTCAACTTCGGTTTCTTCACTTTTCAAGTAGGTCCTCAATATATTCAAGTAGGTACTCTTGGTTTTAAAAGAAATATCCATCCCAAACCTATGATTATTTTGACTCCTGCCAATGTGATTTTATTATTCCTTTTCTAGATCTGCTGATTGGGTTCTCGATGATGTCCGATAATACCTTTGCGTATTTGAGATGTGTTTCCAAAGCATGAAGCCATCATATGATAATTCACTGATAAACCATTTTAAATATCGAAACCATTCTTTAAAAACAACAGAATGGTTTGAAAAAAATTGCCATTGAACATATATTTTCAACTTTACAGTGGAACATGCTGAATGTTAATTCCTTTTTACATGAATGTAAGTTCGAACTGATGATTTTAGATAAACTTTTCATCATAAAAACGATAGAGCTGACACAGCACGATTAGGACAGAGCCTTGAATGGGGCTAGCACATAATGCAATCATCTCAATTGCTTGATATTGTTATTTGAGTACAATAATTCATCTGATTAACACTGTTGCATGAAATTTACGCAGGTTTTCCTCCTCTACTAAACACATTGCAATTTCTGTGTCTGGCATTTCCTATGCTGCTATTCATCCCTGTGTAACTGATGTCGCTTCTCAGCCCAATATTCCTAATTTCCGTCTTTCTACATGTTCATGTCACAAGGTTAGATGTAATTTTGTGCTCGTGTCGCACTTGAAGTAAAGTCAACCTGAGGGGATCAAACTCTCGAGGAATCACTTAGCCAAATAACTTGTTAACCATTGCTTGAATGCACGCACCTAAATAGAATGAAAGTATATCTAATCAAAGTAAGGCAAGCGCACTCTTTGCTGTAGTGGGTTAATTTGCAAGCTACATATGCAGGCGTTTTTAATGAGCTCACTCTTCGAAAATATCGGAATATATAATTCATTTTATCCACGCTGATTGTTTATAAGGGTTTTTCTCAAAACACTGCTTGGTGGGCATATTTTATCTTTCCAGAAAGTTGAACGTAAAAATGCCATATATATATATATATATATATATATATATATATATATATATATATATATATATATATATATATATATATATATATATATATACTGACTATATTTTCTGTCCATAACATTTGTTCTTCTCAGTGGGAAAATAGCAAATATAGCGTATGAGTGATCAACTGAAGAAGTTTAAAATAGGACAATGGATGGATAAGTTATTCTATGTTAAACGATGATCACCGAAAAGTTTCAATCAAAAAAACATTGTGAATTCTGCAGGACCAATTAAACAACAGTTCAAATTACAAATTTAATCCTAAGTAAAAACCTATATAAGGGAGTGATCTTAGAAGAAAAAATATTCTATATATCGTAAGGAGAAAATGTTTAAATCCCAGCTGTCTTGCTCGATTAGTGTGGTCAATACCTGTAATAGATAAGTACATAGCTAGCCAGACAGAAAGACTGGCTTAAAAATGGAAAAACTCACATTGGCAGTTCTTTGGACTCTTTTGGTCAAAAGTTCCTGATAATCAGAAAGTGAAGAAACAGAGGAATGCAGAAGGAATGATGGAACGGGAAATGAGTGGGCTATTGATAAAATCGGTTGGAAAGGGGAACTCAGATAGAGGATGACATGATTTTGTCGTGAGCAGGACTCCAGAGATACATTAACCGTTGAGAAAGTCTCTCAGGCGATTTTAATATCATGCTCTATAGTAAAACTAGTACCAGAGCTTGAACGATACGTCGACTATCAGCAGCTGCAGTAGTAATAGTAGTAGTAGTAGAAGTAGTAGTTGTAGTAGTAGTAGTAGTAGTAGTAGTAGCAGATAGAGGGCAAGGGGGAAAACAAAAGGAAGTAGTTTTTCTTTGAGTCATTGGATTTTCATTTCATACTCGAATAAAATTCTGCAAGTATGATTTCCTATGATAAAGAAGTAGACAAGAATGTTTCCCCTTTTGGGATCCTGTTTTGACTTTTATGCCAACTTTGAATCTTTTAATTCGACATCATAAGCAGCCGGTGGAAAAAATTGATCGAAATAGATGGTACACTTTTCAATGACGTTTTTTTTAAAATTAATCTCATACTTTTGACTGCCATCTCACTTTCATCTTCCTCATTTCTGTTGTTCAAAATAACATCGACGGACTGACATGCTGATCAAACAACCCACCAAAAGTGTCTTATAGAGATGTATTGACTCATCTTAACTATCAAATAGTCAACGGATTTTAAGTGTAGAGAGGGGTATGGTGTAACTTGTTGACGACCATGGCTAAATAAATACGTATCTCCAAAAAATCAGCACAACATAATGGATTTCTTCTTTTAAAAAAATTGATGTATCAGTTTCTTGTTTGATGTAGTGTTTTTTGGTGTTTTGTTTATATCTAAAATACAGTGGCAAACAGGGAGTCCTCGAGTGGAGTTGTTTCATAAAAAAACAAACTTAAAGACAGAAAAAAGATATGAATATACGATAAAATGAATTATACTTCCGAGGCAAAAGTTAGTCGAGAAATGCATCACTAAAATAAATACACATATGAACGAGTGATATACCTTAGTGTTAACTTATAACCATGTTTACGTATGTGCGTGTATATATATATATATATATATATATATATATATATATATATATATGTATATATATATATATATATATATATATATATATATATATATATATATATATATATGCAAATAAATGTGTTGTTTTTTATTTAGAAGTGTACAATATGTGTGTATTTGCTGACAGACATAGAAATACGAACGTGCACACACAGGAACGCAATCATACACGTGAGTGAGTGTTTACGAAGGTAACACCAAATTGGGTTGTAGTGTAATGCTGATGAAACTAATTCACTTCACACATGAATTATGTATTTTTACACGATTTCAATTCTCAACAATGCATTTAAAATAACATTTTCCCGAATACGTAGATTGAATATAATATAGTCGAAGATTTGAATGAAATTTTTGCTAACGGCTGTGTCAGAACATGAACTTATCAATCCTGCATCGTGCATTGTACATATCATCATTATTATCATTATTATTATTTGCAATCTCACACCGGTTGCCTTGTGGTTACTGCTTGAGATTGAGTGACAGCAAGTCTCCTCAAGTCTTCAGCTCTTCTTTCCTAGTACTCATAGGCCACTGTTATACTCCAGTTCACAGTTTCACACCGGTTGCCCTGTGCACATTGCTGAAGGCTGAGTGACAATAAGTCTCCTCAGGTCTTCAGCCAACGTTTCTTCTCTCCTTCGCCTATCATACCAGTGCACTGGTTCACAGTTCCACTTTCATTTCCCTTCCTCTGTCAGACCACTTAACAGTTTTTTTGTTGCAGTCTTCTTTATTATTATTATTATTATTATTATTATTATTATTATTATTATTATTATTATTATTATTATTATTATTATTATTATCATTAGTTCTTATCTCCTTCTGGTGGATAGTTAGATTGATGTCAGAGTTCAACAGATTTGTATGGGAACAAAAACGAAAAAGGTCGGGTGTTTGAGTGTACTTGAATGTAATAACTGTGTTATTGAGAAACATTCTCTGTGTGTATGCAATGAATGTGAGTATTTTTCCTGCCGTCAGGTGATAACAACTGCAAGCAATATTGATAATAATAACCGAGCATCATTTTCCCGCTTCTCTCCAAATCTTGTTGTTTCATATTTTTCTCGTTTTTCTTATTTTACGTTTGACAGCGGGAGAAACCACTTCTCGGAACATTTTACAGAAATCAATACAATATTTCTTTGCTAATTTGGAGTCTCCAAATTGTCTATAGGATTCACCATACGTACATTTACGTACTCATCCACACACATATTTATATATACGTATATATGTGTGAGTGTGTGTGTAATTCAAGTCTACATATAGAGATAGTATTGGAGGAAATTATATAAAAAAAGTAAAGAAAATAGTCTGTTCGACTTTATTCCAATACGAGGCAGAATTTTACAAAAACAAAAACGATTCTTACATTGCAATATGGTTACGTTCCAACTTTAGATTAAATTGTTATATAATTATTTCGCAAAAATGTGTAAATTTTTACAAGATTTTGTAGTCACAATTTAGCACAAGCCAACTGAATGTTTTTTGTTCTGAATTTTACGATGATAGTCAAATGTTTGAACATTACAGAAAAAAGAAAAACCTAGCTTCACGCCTTTTTTTACATTTTTTCATGATGGATGGTACAAATGATATATACTGTCAATGATAAAACAAAACATACCAATAAACAAGTCTGCTTTCTCAAAAAGAACTATCAAGTGACCAATATCTCTTAGCAGTATGCCATGCCGGGAGTATTCACTTATCACTTTTAGGGCAGAGATGATCAATGAACGAGCTACTTCTATAACCTTCTGTGGGGCATTGATCGCTAAGAGTGTGTACAGACTAGGTGATTAGCAACAAACTTCCATGGTTAATTGCACCCCTGATAAGATCCTGTTTAGACTGAGGATGGAGAAGATACAGATAAAAAAAAAAAGATATTTTTTGTCAAAAAAAAATAAGACGTAAATGTTGAGATTTTCAGCTGTCTATTGCCATCACTGGGAACCGAATGCCAGACAGGTTTCAAGATAAGCTCCCGCAACGCTTTTATCAACTGGACATCAGCTGGTTGAAGGGGCATTGGTATATTTTCAATAAATCTAATTAGTTCAAACATGATTCAATAGTGATAAGTAATCTTCTAAGCACTAAACAGCTCATTTGCAATGATCGTATATTGAGCACAGAGCTTATCCTGCTCAAAAGTTATGTTTCCATTTTGATTTAATCCATTGAATTTTCCTTGTCATTTGGAAGAGGAAAAGCAAGCATGGTTTTGAGTACAAATGCAAAAGATCCAAGTATATGATAACTGAAAAGTATTCAGTCATTTAATTAACAGTAGCAACCTTTTGATGTCCATCTTTCCCCAAGATTTGCCAGACTTTGTAGCATGGGCGTTGCAGAACCTGTACTCTCTGAATATAGCTGGCTTATTACTTGTCCTGTAGACCAGAATTTCATATCTGATCTCTTGGATCCACATTTTGTGTCGTTATGTCCCACGATTGTCTGACATTCTAGTTGTATGACCAGCCTATTGCCAGTCGAGTTTTCTTATTGTTCCCTTGATATCTCAGACGCCCGTGTTCTCCATTTTATACTGTTCCGTCTTATGATCTTTCCATGTGAGGTTAAGCATGATTCTTCCATGAGAACGTTGCATGGTTTTCACTTCGATTGTATATCTTTGGTTAGATTCCATGATTCAGCTGACGACTATATGGATGATGCATTGGTTGTATAACTTTCTTTTAAAGACTATCGTGATGTTTGTATTCTAGAAAGTCGGGCTTGCTTTACTGGCAGATTGCCAACTTGGCATGATTCTTCTCTTGATCTTTTCTTTCATGGAGGTTCGTTGTTATAGGTAGAAGTACTGGTTTACTTTCTCCTGTAATGCATTTTCAATTTTAATCGTTGTCTACTAGTCCTAAACATGTGTCTTTGTATTGCTTGAGTTTATGTGGAGCCCAATTTTCTTCATATAGTTCGTGTAGGATTAATTTGAGATCGTGAATATTCTTAACAAAGAGTGCAATGCCGTCAGCAAATCTAAGGTTACTTAAGTATTCGCTGGCATTTAATACTAACAAGACATAGCTTAGCTCTGGCTGAAAGGTCTTACTTCATTTCAAAATACTGAAAAAAGACTGACGCCCGCATTTATTCCAGTATCCCTTCAATTTTTTATCCGTCTGCTAAGTCTTTTTCCGGGACTGCAGCATCATCTGTTGCATTTTTTACGAACTTGTCCGCTGTCTGAAACCTTTTTCAAGAGTGATCTTAGTTTTTCGAAAAACCGTCATATCTGGGGAGCTAAGTCTAAGCAGTACGGGGACAGACATACCTGCGTAATGTGATGTTTTGTTTAAAGAAACTTCAAACGGCTTATGAAATCTACTCAAACTGTTATAGTGAATGCAATGCTAAATATCACTCAAGCTCAGCCAATGACCTTTCAATGTTTACTGAGTGACCACACAGGAGATTGTCTGTTCACATACACGCTGTCAAGTCTTCTCTTGTTAGTTACTAAGTTAAATCAAGGCTTATCAATCGCTCTTGGGATATGCAAACTTGCTGCTACTTTCTGTGGCAGACTTTGTCGATATATTATCTGACAAACTTAGAAAAAAAATCCAACAGAAGACAGACGGAGAGAAACAATAACATTAAAATGATCACCTAACAAACTCTTTCTTATTCTTATTTGGAAAATCTCATAAAGTGACGCAGAACAGCAGATAAAAGAACAGGTCTGGTTGATCATACAATAGAAATCGTCATGGGACCTAAATGCTTTGTTGAGGTCGATCAATGAAAAAACTGGGAAAAGGGGTGATCAGTGGATAAATTATTTCTCTCGCTTTCTGTTTGACATTGATCATTAGAAAATGTAGATTTAGAAAAACGACTGAGAAAACAAGAGTGAATGCTGTTGGTTATAGAGAAAGAGACTGATTTAGCAAAAACTGGTTTTATAAATAACCAACCCGAAAAAAAGCTGTATATCAAGGAATTTTCAAAAATGTAAATGACATATAAATATATACACAGTAGGGGATAGACGTTCAGCTTTCCGGTCCACCAGCCCCATTGATGCAGCAATTACGCTTGATATATTCATAGATAGCCAGCAAGCCAGCCAAACCAATCAGAAAACTTGAAAAAAACTTTATTGACAGTTTATGTTACGTTTCTGTTCGATTGATCCTAATTAAAGCTAGCATGAAGTGATCTGGTCACTGCTCAAATAGTATCACATATAAAAAAAACTTGTCTAAATGATTTTTTGGGATACAAGCATAGTTAATTTAGTGCCAGAGACTTTAAGTCATGTAATGGTGACTGGCATTTGGATGGTTAACTGATCCTTATCAATTAATACTCCCCCTCAGTTTGAATTAAAATCAGGTAATTTTCCAGATAAAAGTCAGTTTTACCTGCCGATAGCAGATTAAGTTTCGGTAATTAAAGTTTATGCCCTGCGTGCGAGCACTTAAAATGCAAAGCCTCGAATTTCTTTAGGCAAGTAATTATTGCTTTGACATTAACAACAAGGAATGTCAGAGGCATTCTATTTCAATAGAGACAAAGTTTCAGAATAACTTCAATGCAGTTCTCTTCTTGCCCTGTAATTCTATAACTAAAAAGAAACACAAATGGGAGGAAACAGTTGTTTTTGGAGTTCATGGTGTTGGGACTAATCAGATGCGGTGTGTGTCGATATGAATTAAAAGTGAATTCAAAATTCCATTTGGATTGCATTCTGTAGTATTCATTATATTAAGTCCCAGACACTTTTTAATTCCTTTTCCATTCTTTCTTAATAACAATATCGTTTTTCTCTTTGTCCTAAACCATTTTTTACATATTCTATTAACTAGTTGATTCTTCTGATAAAATTCTTGGATGTATTTGAATTTCAATGAGATGAATTTTTAGAAAAATCACTGCTAAGCTCGAATCCATCGTTCAGAATGGTGTGAAGGAGACATTTTCGCTCAGTTAAATTGTTTATATTCAGTGCAAGAGTCCATTGCTACAAACAGAAATATAAAAACAAATATGGTGAAGTGTGTTATCCTTTTTTCTATGCTTGTGTTTTCTTGTATGTTCGAGGGCTTCAGGCCATGATGTTCTGTCTACAGACTTGGAAGTAGGCATCAGTACGCCACTACACTCGTTCAGAAAACGTGTATTCTTTATTCTTTCGAAAAATTCTACTTGTTACTCTCGGGCCTTCCCTTGACAGGTTTCTTGATAACATCCACATTCTGTAAAATTTGGTAGTTTTTTTTTCTCATTCTATTCTAGTTTTTTTTTTCCTGTTGTTTTCTGGTGGAAAACATGATTTCATAAAAAGAAATCATTCTGACTTTAGTTATTTTTTGTTGCTGTACATAATTTGTCACTCTACCTTTCATATGAATAGGTTTTAATCATTGTGATTGTTTTTGTTGACTAAAGTTAAGCTTATTAGAATAGGTTGGATTAGCAGTCGCTCAGTCCGCCATTTTATAGTGTTAACAAAATCAAGAATAATTATACCATCTTTGAAATTAGATATGCAAGATCCACTTTATGAATGTTCGTTTTGTGCTATTTTGTTTTCATGAATAACCTGGAGCCATCGAATTTGTACTGAGTCAGTTAGCATTCGTGAATGATTATT
>OY735229.1:32180805-32195805 GCA_963457665.1 Thysanoteuthis rhombus | reverse complement strand
TCTATTTATCTACTAAGTTCATTTTTTCCTAATAAAATCATCCACGATGCATTTATCGATCAAACTAATAAACGATGTACTTAAATTATAATTACAATAGTCCTATTGCCTCAAAAGTAATTTGTAGAAGCATGCGCTATAAATTCCATGAAGCAATTTTATAGAAAAAGGACGTAAAATCACCAGCAGCACTTCTACAATTCATGTCTATAAGCCCTCTCCAATTGGTGATGTTTCCATTATTTATGTCAATTGATATATTCCTGATTTCCAATGTTTAAAGTTCATACGGGGCGCTTAAACTCGCTACATTATGTTTCACTTAGGGCAAGAATGATCTAAATGCCTACTGCAACCATTTAAGATCAAACTCAGTAATTAGTAATCATGATCAGTTAGCACAAATCACTATCATTGTGGCACAATGAATGCCCTAAACATAGTTTTAATACTACATAACCATTTATTAACATGGGAGTGCCATGGCCGATCGGATAGCTGATCAGAAAGTGGACTGGATATTCCCAGCTCAAACCCCAAGTAAGATTAGCACAGATGCGTATCAAAAAGGCATTAACCAGACTCCCAAGTTACCCAGTTATGGGTAAAAAGCTCATGGCGAAGTGATTGATGTTACTTTAGGTACTATTTTACACGTCTAAAAAATTGGGAGAGCTCTGAGACGCGGAGAATCATCTGATGAGTGAAGCGCTGACAAGGACGGCGAGTTTATTGTTATAAACAGAGATACAGAAATTACACTTCGAACGATGCCACTCTATCATAAGCGTTGCGGGACTAATGCATTTTGTACTTGTTTAGTTTGTCTTTCAGTCTTATATTTTGCTGGCCACAGTTTCGCATATAATCTCTGGTTATGTACGTATATAGGTTGTCAGACATCATTGCATTATTACCGACCCATTGTTTTTTTAATTTTTATAGATTCTATGACATCACTGTCCCCTGTCTCCCTTTTGATATACTGTGCTGTCATGTGATATATCAATGTTATGTTGAGTGTGATTCAACTCTGTACAAGTTGTATTCATAGTTTGAGACGATCTTATTGTTATGATCTTTTTCAGCACCATAGAGGACTTTCATGGCGTGGCATTTTCTGGTTCTCGAAGGTTGAGCTCGCTGACGTTCAGTTGAACATAGACTTTGTGGTGCCCTTTATTCAATTCGTCAAGTATCATTTAGAGGTGTTCAGTATAAGCACAGAAAACCACTATGTAGTAATTGCGATCAAACCCACCAAACTAAGCGGTAATAGTGTGTGAAACTAACTCTCCTAACATATTTTCAAGGCGGTCATCAACGTATTCTCTTTTTTAATGTACTTCAGGTCTTAGCATTTTATGATTTGCATGTTGCATCATCATTATTTGTATCAATTAGCTAGTATCTCTTTCGATTTTATTTTTGTTGCTTTTTATTGCAACTTGTTAACAAACATCCATTGGAAATAGAAACGGAACCTTTAGAAAATCACAAACACATATCCCTATTCTATTGGATTGCACTCTAATGTGTAACATGGAATTACTTTTTTTCAATACACCTTTTCACATTCAAATTATGCAACCTTCATATGTGAACTTTAAGCCTTGGGCATCACTTTTTTTTCTGTCAAAGCCCACAACCTGATATTGTTCGGATTGCAGAGATATGGAGCTGACGTAAATATGACATACCCGAATCTTCCATTCTGATTGATATGTCACCTTCTTTTCATTTTTATTTCTTTCGTACTGTAATTATTAGATTGCCCATGCAGGTAACAGCACAATAGAATCTGTAAAAAGAGTTAAAACTCTGGATTGCACAATTTGTGCTCGCTTTGCATTCTCTGGGGAGATGATGCCCACTTTTATCGGGCGTTGTGTGTAAAATAGCAGGTAAAATGGCCATCGTAAAATCTATTTAACATATATTGCAAACGGGAACCGAGTAAGTATTGCTAGATAAGATATTGGAGTAGGTTTACACTCCCCCTTTACCTCTCATCTTCCATATCGGGTGAGTCAACTAATTTACATTTGATTTCTAGCAACAATAATATAATAAATGATAGATGTTAAAAGGAATATCTTTTTGTCTCCCTGAATCGTTGCATATTATCGTACGTAGAGCCAGTTTAGACCGGTTCAGAGTTTCTGAACTTGAAACTGCAAGGGATCAATTTTCTAAGCTGAGGCAGCCTTAACTGTAGCCAACATAGGGCCGGTTTATAGTTCGCTTTTTAGTTGCACCGTAGTACAGAAGTGCCAAGCACCTTTCAATCAAACTATTCATTAGGCCTAGTGGGGGAACTTTTTTCTCTTCTGAGCAGAAGCCATAGTCGGAGCCAATACTGAGACGCTTTTTACAGTGTATAACAGTTGCAAGCCGGCTCATAAGTGTCCAGTGCTCAAACTGACAGTTTATAAGGAAACTTTGTAGAAAAGAAATGCGGATAGTGCAGATCCTACGAAATGAGCACCGTAAATTGACCTTTGCTACAATAATAAAGATGATCAATTAGTTCTTTGACTATTTATTTGTTTAGGTATAGATTAGGAAATGCAAGAAAAAAATTTGACCAAGAGGTTTTCAAAATCCACACACCATCATTTGTACCGAGACAGTCACATGAAAGGAAACAAATAATAAAGAAAGACAAAGTTTTTTTAAAAAGTATTTTTTAACGTAAATCATACAAAAGATAATTCAGAGAAATAATATAAATGGTAATCTAGTTATAATATAGTCGTAGTATCACTACTACTGTTGAGTGGTTTTGAGATACCAAGATGAAGTAATGATATTAATTTGAGTACTTCTTAACATGGGGCAAGTTACGTTTTAGCAGAATACAACTGGATCCATCCGTTTGTGGTTATTGTATCCAAACGTTGGAATTCGTGAAAAACGACTTTCCCATTTCTGAGATACGATTTCGTGATTTCTGTCGGAACACTCTATCCTAATTAAATCTTCTTTTCAATAACACTTTTTCACAATTGATGTTCCGTATCTCTATCTCAGATATCTGTTTTTCTAATTTAAAAAATCAACTTTTTCCCTCCCCATCAAATCCGTCATTTCAATCCTCATCAGTCATCTCAACATTTCCTTAATGTTCTACCATTTTTTCAATTCCTCTGTCCAACTCCATTTATTTCTCTAATTTCCCAATCCTCCACCTATTTGAATCACCGTAACCGAACAAATGACCTGCCCGATTAACCAGCCAGACAGGCATCATCTTTTACTTTGCTCATTTGTGTATGTGTGTATGTGTTAGAGCGCGCGCGCGTGTGTGTGTGTGTGTGTGTGTGTGTGTGTGTTCCAGGAATCCTTGTCACATTTTCTGTCCGGTAACCTTGAAAATTCAAAAAAGTTATCACTAGATAACATCTAAATACGACTTTTTGTTTCTTTCGAAAGGGTTCTTTTTAGGGCCTGTATGATCATTTTTGACTGACAAGGCTTTTTTTTTTAGATAATCTTAGATGGAAGATCTTTTTTTTTTTCCTTGAATGATTTTAAATAATTTTGTTTAAGATATTTTTTCAGACAATCAGTTTTAGTACACTCTCAGGCTACGGCGATTTATTCATGTGGAGTACCTATAAATTTCCTATTCTCTCCATATCTGAATCCCACCCCACTCTTCTCAACGCTTGCCTTTTTCGTTTCCCCCGAGCGTTAGAAAAACGCATAGCAACAGTTACGACCTGCAGGATGTTGAAAATAATGAGCTTCGACCTAACCTCTAGGGATTCTTGACTTTTCATCATCCTATCTCAATATTTCTTTTCTTTACGCGTTGAGGTTTAGGATTCAACACCGAATCTCCACACTCTTGTGCATTATTTATTCCCGGATTTTCAATGGTGCATGAGTGAGATATTATCATATGCTTCAATCTCGCTCAACGTAACCTTTTCTGTGGAGTTGATTTGGTGTTTTCGTTTTTGCTTCTTTGGCTTATCTCAGCAGATGCTTCTGGCATGAAATTCTCATAAGAAAAAAAAATGTGTTTCAAAATATCACGGAATCTTTTAATTCTTAGATATACGGAGTTTCTCTCCTTTCTATCCTATTCCACTTTTTTATTTTCTTTGCAGTTGAAGTATTAGAGAATTGAGAATTTATTTCACTGTAATACTACGACTAATGATGATAGGAATGACAAGATTAGGGTATTTGGTAAAACTCCAAACCCTTAAGTTAAGTGATTTAATAAGCTTTAGATATGAGAAAAAGTTGCAACACAGACTACAGAACTATCAAATTATGTTAGAAAACAGTGAAGAGTTTTCATGTCTGCTACTCTTATTCACTGTGAATGACAGTAGTTACATAAATAATTTTATGAACAGTAATAATATTAAACAAAGTAATGTGTTTGCTCATATTGATAATAGCATATAGATGAGCATATACAAAGCAACCGCTAGATTTATTCTAATGGTGGCCTCGTACCGTACCGTTAAACATTCTACACACATACACACACACATATGTGTGTGTGTGTGTGTGTGTGTGTGTGTGTGTGTGTGTGTGTGCATGCATGTATGTATGTATAAAAAGAGACAATAGAAAATTTATTATATATATATATATTTACAAATAAATATTGTGTCATCCACGGACAGCTGTTTTGTGGTATTACAACTCTTCAGTGTAGCTATAGACTATCCATTTTCCCATTCAGTACCACGAAGCAGGATTGAAACCTTTGCTTTAGACCCGGTAGCCAGTAGCCTAATTCACACACACACACACACACACACACACACACATATATATATATATATATATATATATATATATATATATATATATATATATATATATATATATATATATATATATATATATATATATATATATATATATATATCCTTAAGTTTAGAATTGTAGAACCGAAAGACATCTAGGTAGATGCATCTGCATGAGTAGATTCTCTTGACGATATCAACACAAAAATCTTATTTTGAAGAGATTTGAGGAAGTCGTATAGAGGTTCATGAATCAAATTAAACGTAAAAGGTGAGCCATCTAATATACGTAGATGGCACACAGTGATTTCAAAGATAAAATCGGTGTGAACGCGGAAGTTGATTCGTCTGCGCCGACCTGTAGCAATGAATATACGGAGTGATCATTAATCACTAATCCAGAGCACATTCATTTTTTTTTCAGGCATGATAACCACTTTACCAAAATAAAATTTGGATTTTATTAGAAAAATTCCGTATCCTATGCTGATGTTTAGCATCTTGGTGTAACGAATCACATAGCCCGTTTCATAAGCGCATATCAATTCCTCAACCGGATTAAATCTCAGACAAACTGGTGGGTGGTGGATAATAAGTACTACCCGGTCTAAATTGATGATATTGTCTGACCCTGGAGTTGATAGCTGATTCAAATCTCCAGCTTATCCTCTGCTGATCAACTTACTTCTTTTATTTCAGTCTGTTCCTCGTTTCATTATTCCTTATTGCTCCATGGGGACTATCACGAGACACAATCATCGTAAACGTGAGACCCCAAATCTCAATGATATTGATGCCACTGCTTTGAAAGAGCATTGAGTCAGATTAAAGGTAATGAACAATTTAAAAGATATTAGGACCTTGTCAAAGAACTAAGTAAGGTGAGGTATATCGGTTAGGGTTGTGCCTACCAGTTCTGCAGCTGTTGTAACTGCCCAAAAGATGGTTGCAGGAAACCAGAACAAACAGATATACTTATAGGAACTGAGAATATTCAAATTGTAACATCATTAAAACTACACGAGTTGAGAGAACAGCAGATCTCATTGGACTCTAAGTTTGATTATTTTTATGTGGAAACAAAACAAAATTAGGAAGTAAACGCTGTTAACCTCATTTGTAATGTTACCAACATATAAAGTTTCAAGAGTTGAATACATCTTCGATCTCACAAACACTCTGATTCCTGTAGAACAAACATTCCATAGATTTTCGATCCGAATTCCTGTGTTTATGTGAAGAAATCCACTGGCCTGACTTGGGAAAATCCGATTATACACATCACACAAACCTTACGTAGTGTAAATCCTATATGAAAGCCGTTACGTACAGCTATCAGTCCCTGGAGCCATGTTGTGATATGACTTCGCTGTGGTCCTGAATATCGATCCGTGGCCTATAGAAGTTAGGATCATACTGCAAATTTGATAACCGTCCTGAGGACGATTGAAGAATACTGGAAGAATTAGATGCACAGTAGAAACCAGAAATAATTATTGAAATTCAAGAGCATTGATAAAATAATGCTTCCTCTCGCTCAATTTTTTAGTTAGACTAAAGTCTGATGTGAAAATAAATGTCATGGTCGGCACTTTCACCTTACATTTTGTAAAACTGTATTTTACGCCTGTAATTTTTACTTTGCTTTTCTACGATCACAAAAACATTCCTTGCCATATATTTAGTTGAAGAAATCAACATTTTTACTCACCGATTGAGCTAAATTAAGAAATCTTAAAAATCTACAAAATTCATCTTAAAATACGCAGGAGCTCATTTATTTCTGAAGAATGAATACATTGATACTAGAAAAAATAGATTTCAGTAAGAAATTCAACCCTTAGGCGACCAGGTTTGCTATTGTTTTTATCGCAACATTATATCCTTTGGCTTTTTCTAAATGTTGGATGCATCCAAACCCTGTTCGCTTCAAAAGCAACAAAAATTCACAGATTTAAATGTACACACACACACACACACACACACATACAAACACACACATATATATATATATATATATATATATATATATATATATATATATATATAATCACAGCCAACCCTGCATAGTTTTATTCATTCAGAGAAACCCTTACGTACAGCTTCTACTCTCTAGTGTCACAATACTCTGACAGAGTTTACCTCGATCACTAAGAGCTGCCTTTTGCAATTAACAACCACATAGAATTGTCTTCACTTTGTATTCTGTTCAATGTAGCTTTGGAGCCACTATTTTTCAGCGCAACATTCCAGACAGCAATAGAATGATCATTATGCTGACTATATTATGAGTGAATACAATAAAAATGATCGAAAGTTATCAAAAAAAAAAACAAAGCTGGCATGAAGGTTTTGAATCAGGGCAACGGGAAAAAACAATGAAAATGTCACAAAAGTGAATGAAATTGTTCTGATTGAATAGAAAGGTCATCGAAGCAGAAAGGTCAGAAAGATTGAAAAATAAATCGATGGGCAAAAAAAGAAATACCTTTTAAAAAATGAGGGAGATGTATTCAATTTAAACTGAATAGACGGAATGTGAAAGCCTGAAGAGAATTCAAAGTCTGATTATCAAACCGGAATTCAAGAATGGGTGGGAAAATGTAAAGGAATCATCGTGGAAGTGAAGAGGAACTCAGTTATGAAAGACAACCAGTGAAGTAGAATTAAAAGAATAGAGAATAAAACAGATTTGGTTTGTTACTCAGTCGGAACAGTAAGGTGACAAATGTGATAGTAACCTGATATGTTTGGGGTGAAAAATTAAAAAATTAGAAAAAAGGTGATCAATGAATAACTAACACCTCCTGTCTTTTTGTTGAACTGTGATCTATGAAATACGAGTCTGTTTTCTCCCAAAGACCATAAGTACTGTTGCCAGTTACAAGCTATAGGAACCATTGGGCATTGATTAAACATTGCACCTCACCCAACTCACAAAAATCTATTCATATCGTATCCAAAAAACCCTATCATTTTTATTGATATAATAAGGGGTAAGTACTAATATCATCTGCCTTTTAACCTCATAAATGCAGCATGATACATATACATACATGTGTACACAGCCAGTCAGTTTGACCAGTTTCAGAGCTGGAAGAACCAATTTTGAGTTCTCGCAATAGTTTTGTTTGTCAGTTTCCCTTTTTATTTCCAAATCATGGTATTATCGAATCCGTAAAGAGGCACCTGCTATATTACCGACAGGAACAGGAACATGAATTCAAGGATTCCTCTTGCTACCCGGAAATAGAGCGTTCTTTGGAAAAAAAAATTAAGAAAGCTGAAATGGCGGAGTACAGAAAAGCAATTACCATTGATACATATATTTAGATTTTTGCGACTGTTCTAAGACCTATAAAAGGGCTATGATAGTATGTTAGGTTGATTCAGGACACTCGGGAGTGGTGGGAGGTACAGGATGTATGAATAAGATGGTGTTTATTGTTTTGTATCTTGGTGCACTGTCAGCTACGGAGGAACAAAAATGCAATTATTTAAAAATGCCTCTCGGGACTATGTAGGGAATGTGGTCTTGATTGTAAATTGTAAAGTTTCACACATTCACTCATTTAAAGTTACAAACGGAAAATAAATAAATAGAAAGAATTAAGTTACTGAAAGAAAAACAAAATTTTGATTGAATACTATTTTCCGCTGATAACAGCCTTTAATCAAAATTCAGCTTACGTTGATTTTTTCAATTGGTACCAATTTCCTTACATTGAGCCAAAATAACCCCAACTCTCAATAGCATTTTACTGACACTAGACATATTTAGACATATTTACATTTTTGTGCATCTGTAGCAAACGGGTTACCCAAGGTACAAAACACCATGCACCACTTAATCCAAAGGCAGAGGCTTTTTACAGCTTTTATAACGTGTCATGGCAAAAAAAAACACTGGACACAATTTTTCATTACTATTCCTTTGTATATGTAAATGAATGTTGTGAATCTTTTTAAGGTATTATAGTTGCATAAGCAAACGTACAATACCGACTAACGAATATGATACGGTATCGCGTCGGGTACAAGTACCAATCGTATTGTTCAGCGTTGAGGACCATGGCAAAATATAATTAGAAGTCTCAAACATATATTCCAGCTTGCGAGTAGGCTATAGCTTCTTCTTTCCTTACTTGCGTACGTGATTTTTTTTTTGGAAGTGGGGTTGTGCCCCTGGTCACATTTTGGGGGATGCCACCTTAAAAATTCGACTGAGCACACCATTATGCACCTTCTAAAAGATACTTTTGGGTCCTTATTGTCATTTCAGGCCAAACATGACAAAATCTTTTGCTAGTATTTTTCAGATAATTTTAGATGTATATTTTTAAATAATAAAATCATGAACACGCGTAGGCTACGATGATTCATTCATGGTTGATAAGGATTTTTTAGTTATTTTCCGTGTGTAAGCCCACAATAAGTAGATACTCTCCCTCTCTCCCTCTCCCTCTCTCCCTCTCCCTCTCTCCCCCTCTCTCTCTCTCTCTCTCATTCACTCTTTCTCACCTGCACCTGCTAGCTCGCTTCTGCTTCTGCATGCCAAAGACATAGAAAATAAGGAAAGATATCAAGACTACAATCTGACTATCATTGAAGTCGGTTTAATTGTTTCCAGTTACCATCCTACTTTTCCCACTTTTATGGTTCCCTAAGCCCTTGTATCCATTACCGAATGACTCTAGTCCAACCGATAAACGGCTCAACCAACTAGCCAAATTTGCTTCAGATCCTTTTCACCTTGCTCGTATGTGTGTGCATTTACCATGGTCACGTTCTCAGGGCTACAGCCTGGGGAATTCACATGATTACAACTCTAGGCACTATCTTGGAGGTTTTCTTTTTTTTTAAGTGCCTTTGGGGTGACACCAAGGTCATTTTTGATCAACGACGCCAGAATATTGTGGTTGTTTTTTTTCCTCAATAATTTGGCACAAAATTTATTTCTTAAATATGATTCAAGATATTTTCGAGATAATTAGTTTTGTAGCACACGGTCATCTATTTATGCGAGGTACGAAAGTATATTTACCGTATCATCCATTAGTTTTCTGTATATTGTGCACCATAGTGTCATATAACAACATCACTATAAACATTAAAAAAGGAAACAATTACCAACTGCTTTTTCATTGGTAACTTTACGCTACTTCACTTCTGCAAATGACCACGTAGAGGTAGAGGTTTCAGCCACCCTATAAATACATAAAAAGGGAGAAGCAATTATCATCAATTTACAAGTAAACAATTACTTGGCGTCCCAAGACCAAAGATAACCTTTTACCACGTCTACCAACGTCGATGTAGGAGATAAATGTTTGTTGTTTGCTATGGCAGAGTCTGAAAGTTTAGAATACAATAGTGACTATTCAACCTTATATTTTCTAATCAATCCTCTATAGGCACTGAAAACATTTTTCAAACACATCCTAAACTCACATATCATTTCAGAAGCAAATTTGTGCTTTTTTACTATAACTGCAACCTTAAAAGTCGTAAGATATATTTCCGGAAAGGTCAATTTTGAGTGTTGGATCGCTCAAAATGCTCTGACATAAATTAATGGTGATTGCATCACAGCCTTACGCTCTATCGGCTCACTAAAGTTGCCATAAGATTGGTCTTAATTCGGATGACGAGGGGTGGAAATCAGCGTGAATAAATGCTAGGAAGAACTTTACAAAAGACTTCAACTTTTCAACCCTAACTGCAGATTCAAAATCATAGCCAAATGTTTATCTTGATTATTTGCTGTTTTATAGAAGTAAATACTTCCTTTTTCCCATTATAATTGTTGTTCTGTGTGCTAAAAATGAATTGAAGAAGAGAAAATCCTGCCCGAGATTATCAAAAGGAATTTATTATACCTAAGCTTCATTTTTTTTTAGGCATATTCCTTTTTCATACGAATTGAATTATCACGCCACCAGTTATTCAATTTGAGTTGCTAAACAAAATGTTTGGACATAATATAAATCTCAGGTTCCTCTTGCATACTGTACCGGTCATAATAAGATAACGATTAATTCAAAGTAGTTCTTACTATCAATAATTATCAAAGGATCCCAGAATTCATAGAAATACTAAATTTATGAAAAAAGCCTTTATTGGGAGCTTGCAGAAAGAAGATAGTGTTGACAAAAAACTTCATATAAAAATTACAGTGGGCAAAAAAGGAAACATTGAAATCAACCCATTATTCACGTACCAACACTTCAAAAGCAAGAGGAAATTCAACCCACGAATCACCTGAAATCAACTCAAAAAACTACGCGTGGAAAAATAATAATTTTATATATCCTTATTGGAGACTTTTCTCAGCATCTAAGTTAATGTTTAAAGGATTTTCCGCCAACAGCAACATTATTACTTGGCGTATTACTTGATCATTATAATTAAACTCTATCACCTACTTAATTCATGGTTAATTAATATGGACTGTAACACCTGTCCTTCAACTATGCAGCACATTAATTTACTTTTCATTAGTTCATTGCATTAACTGATCTGGGTTTAGAATCAGAATAGAGGAGATATATTGCCCTGGTTCTCTAAATAGAAAGGAGTTGCCTTAAGAAATCAGCATTCGATAACCATGACTTTTTCTTTTCATCTATGATTGCACAACAAATACTTGTGTCCTTGGATATAGTGTTGGAATAAGCATTCCTTTAACCTACAAAACAGTTCAAATTTATCATCTTACTGGACCTAATTTTGATTGATTCTGACTAATATTCATTACATATCACTTTTGCAGCTTCTTAACGCAACTCCTTAATTCTGTGACGGTGAAGTAACCAGGGCGGCTCTGAGATAAAGAATAAAGAAACAGTAGAAAAGGATTAAATAATGATCTGAAGGATTTTCTTAATCCGCTGTTCATAAATCTGTTCTCTTCCATATTCTTCTGATAAAAATACCTCCTGCCAATCATTACAAACAATGGACCCTCTATATGAAACAAATTCAGTATTTTTTTCCAAAAAATCGTTCTATAGGAAATCAAATATATCCGTGGATTCGTCTTCGTGTGTATCAAGTAGATGATTATAAATGGCAAAGCTACATCTACGGAATTTAAACACTTTTAGCCTGGCTTACACTTGCAGAATAATCAGCATAAGCCAGTTACAGGATTTCGACAAATGGTTATCGAACTCGTCTAGATGGTTGTTCAAACTGTAAGGTGAGTTTCAGCTTATTCAGTTCAGATTATTATCACCCTTTGAACCAAACTGTAAACAAATAATTTTGTTAGCTTTCAAGTAGGTTTGACTGGCTGGTTGACGTCACGTGTACGACTCACCCGAACAGGACAAACCAAGGGAGCTTAAAAAATGAAAGTCTGGATGTTCATTTCTTATTTCATATCGAAAAAACTTATTTTCCGTTTCTTTATTAATCCTTCCCTCCCAAAATAAGTTGGCAATTTGGTTTGCAATGTAGATTCATTTTAAATTGGTCCCTTTTTTTTTGTATATTTTTCTCTATTTTGAATTCAGACGTTTTATTTGTGATCACAACCAATAAAGAGGTATGACGAGTTATTCATTGATCATTTTCCCCAAAGTTTTAGTTGATAACCCCAAACATTGGTTACAGCAGACATTGGCCACGTGGCAGTTTCTATTGTGTGACTAACCACGGCTGATTTTTTTTATAATCTCTTCTCTTTATAGATTCAATAGTTGGTATATATGGGGATACAGAATACAACTCCATCCTTGTGAGAGAACCGAGTAAGGGGCTATTGCAACTGTTCATTGTGCTAGATTGATCACAAGTTGATAGATATCTACATGATATCTCATCAGGGATCTTGTGCATGACGTATATTATTATATTTTCTCATTTTGGCATGTGTTACCCAGTATTGCTATTTATAGTGCTGAACGTTAGCAGAAGATTTTTATGACTAAAGATATGTTTTCAAAACTGACTCAAAAATTCACAGCTGTTCCGAGAAATGGAGCTTTTTATAGTTATGGAGAATCAGTTGAACTTTACTTGGCCTCAAAGCTCTGCACACACCAAAAGCTCTGCACTGACCCAAAGCCCCATGCAGATAGAATATTGTTGCTATCATTAAAATCTATGAAAAGTCTTGTTGCTAGCTTAACTCGGGTTAATCAATAATAAACCTGCACACGATGTTTTAATAACTCTAGCAAAAATCACATAGTGCCACATGTCTCTGCATGTAAATATCCCTTTCAGCATCGCTTTTTATCACTGTGTCATAGATATCAGTATAATAATGTCATAATCTCTCGAAATGATATTTCACATTTTTGTAGCCAGACATTTGTGATATACAGTATAATTAAACGCGTTTGTATGCGCATAGTAACACAATCTTTACACCAGAAAAGTAAGATGCAACGATATATATAGCTCAGTCCCATAAGGTAAGACATTATTTCATATCATTTCACGATTCAACTAAGTATGACGCATGACTTCAATAAACTTATATACAACCCACAATGGATTATCATTTTTCCACCACAGGTATGTGTTCAAACTACAAAACATACCACAACTCTGCTTTGTTTTTTATCTTGTTATCAAATAGAAATCTTTTTTCTCTTCTTTTCTTCCACTCGAAAACAATATATCATCAAAGATTCAGGTCCTCCAACGATGCATCGGTTCACTGTCTCTGCCAATTGAACATATGCAGAGACTGGTAAGCTGTGCTTCGGTTTTTGGAAACAGGTGTACGACAAATGATTTCGAAATCAATCTCCTTGGTTTCAACATGTTCCGTTTTGCCACTATCCGCTTTGCCTCTGAGTTTGAATATTTTTTACACTACAAGTTTGTGTTCAACGGAATATATATATATATATACATATCGGAAAAACAAATATTTATATATATATATATATATATATATATATATATATATATATTAACACTTGTTTTTCCGATGTATTATGTATCATAGTGAACAATTAGTGACCTTAATAAGAGATCAGTGACACACGGTGCAAAAATAAGTAGCTGAATAAGTACGATAATGAAAATATTGAAAATATTACAAAGAATTATATTGACAGATATTGGAATATAAGTGACAGGAGTGACACGAAAATTTGTTTAAGAATGTTTTTTTTAATGTGTTTAGTGTTTGAAGCTGTTAAATTTTCTTTAATGTGTGTTTCGAAGAATATATATTTCAGATTGTGTGATAAATTGATGTTTTATTACCCACTTGGAAAGTTTTTCAACATCAAGAGCAGCATTCTTGTTCCTGTTGTCAAGATTTTCTTGACCACTCTATCATGGTCGTTGCGAAGCCAGTACTGTCAAAACTTGTGTAGTCCTTCACGCCATATGATTTTTTTGGTTACTGCGTTGCATGTTATCTTTCTGGGACATGTTGTTGATCTCGATGTCCTGCAATTATCTGACAATGTCCCTGCAACATGGCCAATTCATTGCTATTGGGGTCGTTTAATGGATTCTATGATATTTTTGACGTGTTTTTTTTTTGTTTTGATTTTTTTTTTGTCTAATGTTCTGGACTCTATCGAAATTCATCCATTGGTTGTTTAGAATGATTCTGTGCTGTTTGCATAGTTCTTCGTTTGAAAGTCAATCTTTTGGCAAGGTTCAATGTTCCAGCTCTATAGGTGACTTCATGAGGGATGCATTGGTCGTATACCCTAATACATACATACGTGAATGCTTGACCTGATGAGTTAATATACATAATGTTAGGTATTTTCTGTTTTCACTTTGTTCTATGTCTCTCTCTTCTTCTCCTTTTTCTCCTCTGTCTCTTCTTTGTTTTGTAGTATTTAAATGCATATACACATTTAAATACATAATATCAAATCTCAAATGCATACTTGAACAATGAAAGGAATCTTCAAAATAAAATAGAAACACCACAATAATGCATTCTATGTGATATGCAGGAAGTGGAATTTACACAGATATATTCTTTTCTCCTAAGTATCCCAAAAATGCAATAGCGTAGCAGATAAATTTAAGAAGAATGACTCATAAGATATTCACAATGATGGTACAATCTTCACAGAGATGCCCTGAATCATAATCCCAAGTGAGATAATGATTTCCAGATTTGCTAAAATATGATTAACGAATATCGACATCAAAATGACTCGATTACCTATCATTCATTTTTCTTTTTTTTTTTTTTTTTTGTAATCTTTACCTTACATGAAACAGAATCATGAAG
>OY735229.1:32068305-32175805 GCA_963457665.1 Thysanoteuthis rhombus | reverse complement strand
ATTCCAGTGGTCGTCTGATGGCCACGTGACCTTGAGCGGCAGCTCAGTTAGGTTCCACCTCATGTAGTGTCGCAGTTTATGACTTGGGGTGATTAGATCGTTCTATGACAGCGTGTACGATTATTAACTTGACTAAGTAGTTCCGCATAGCAACAGCAGATCTTGAACTTTGAGCTGCTACGCTCGCAAAAACAGGGAACTTCACATTTCGATAGCTAAACAAGGCTGTATATAAAGATAAATAGTTACAAACGATGGAAAACATTTGTTAGATTAACTTTTTATTCAGCATGTCATGTCTGTTGTGTTAAAACGAGCGAACCAGAAAAAAGACATTTGTTAACTTTGTATATAAATTTGTATATCGTTCTTAACGAAATGTGCATTAGAGAAAAATTGTTATCCTGATACACACTATATAGATTGATGTAGACATTATATACGAAAGAACATGAGTCTGTTTATATGGCTCTCATTCGGTATTGATTCAGTTATTGTTTCATTCATTGTATTCCTCGGGGAATCCAAGTATTGAACGGGTTTTCAGTGTGGTAGTCCCATATTTGATTTTTTTCTCTATTGGTGCGCATTGTGAGGAGAGAAAATGAACTTTAGATGGAAGTGTTTTTTTTGTTTTTTTTATTTCACTATATTCAAACGAAAATCATTTTCAATCTCTTGGGATTTGGAAACCACGATGTTCGATGCAACTCTAAAATTATTGTTTTATTAACATTTGAACGCAGTTTAATTCCATCTACATCTCTTCATTTTTTAATATTGATATTATTGGAATCTTTGTCTGGCGAGGCTGTATTGATTAAAGTCGAATTGCCTTGAGCATTTAAGGGCTTTATGACACGTTATATAATAATTTAAAATGCTTACCTCTCCGAGTTTGATTCGTACATATGTGTGTATAGTTATATCCACACCGATATATAATCATATATGTAGATATATGTACAGTTTATGAGTATAGTATAAGATATATGCACATATTCATTAATGGATTTATGATTATATACGTATGGAATGCACATAAACAGCAATTAGCCAAAAGTAATGTCTAACATAAGAGAATTGATGCTTCAGAATCTGTAAGCTGATTCCTTTTTTACAAATATATATATATATATATATATATATATATATATATATATATATATATATATCTTTGGCAACTATATATTGTTTGCTGAGGATGATATCAAACCAAGGGAATTTCCTTGGCTGCCTTCAACTGTTGAGAGATGCTATTTATTTGTTTTATTCTCATAGGATTTCAGTCGTACAATATCTATGACGAAGCATGTGATTCGTTTGTGCTGATAGCACTCCTAAAATGACCATAGTTCATTCTCCGCTGGTACATTTTCATTGGGATATATTTCTTATCTATTCATTTTTTACGTTCTTGGATATCTCATGTTTTGATTTGAGTTCCTTTTTTTTCAAATACTTTTTATTGCTATTATCCAATCAGAAATCTAATTTCAGTCTCTTCAATTCAATAGTAAACAAAGAAAAGAATACAGCTGTACCCCTATGCATTGATGTTTTTGAATTTTTTAAACGTAAAAGTTACATTACGTTTATACGTTGTGTGCAGAATTGGTTGTAAATATTCCGTAAACACGGAACCAATGATGATGGTGTTTTAAGAAGGATGCAACCGTCTTTATGATTATTCGTATTCGAATCATTTTTGTCTGAAACTATTCACCACAAACAAAAAATCAAGGATTAAAAATTTGATAATTACACGTATATGTAATTCCCAACTGGGGATTGGAAATGATCAAATCGTTATATCTTCTGATTACTGTGAACGCTGAGTAATAGCTATATCTTTGGCATCATCTCTACGTGTGTAATAAATCTATTCTTTCATCCTCAGGGTTGGGTCCTTCATGTGACACTGAGTATCTTAAACTTTTTTTGATCGGGCAAGGGACTGACATATTGAGGCGCTGAGTGAATATTTATCCCTTCAACAATGGACAACAAAATGCCAAGCATTTGTTGCCCCGAAACAGAAAACGCATGAACGTGCACGTACAAGAGCGTTAAGAGATAAAGTTTCATTCGCGTTAACGAATGCAATTGTTGGATACGTTATCTCGGAACATTGTTGAATCAATAAATAGTTATAAAATGTAATATGCATTTTTGTCTCAAACATTCCATGAGCTGGTGTGCAGGTAGTTGGTTGAAGACTACTCCGTGGTGGAAATCAGTGTTGAATGAACTATTTTACGTTTTTAGTTCTAAATCCATTGTGCTTACCTCATGATTGCTTCATTGTAAAATGCATTGAATACTGATTTCTATCCAATTATTTACAATGTGTATATTTAAACATGATTCTCTGAGATTGAAGATTTAATTGATATTTCCACCAAGCAATAAGAGAACTGTTAATCAAACCTTTAAACTGACCGTCAGATGATCGTATTTATCAAGGATGCCTACTGTAGCATGACAGGTAGCAAGCTTATGTCTCAAGAAGGACCTATTTGAAAG
Organism: Thysanoteuthis rhombus; assembly: GCA_963457665.1. Lineage (NCBI taxonomy): Eukaryota > Metazoa > Mollusca > Cephalopoda > Oegopsida > Thysanoteuthidae > Thysanoteuthis > Thysanoteuthis major. The sequence continues at coordinate 32,173,279 of OY735229.1, read as the reverse complement.
ATTAGTTAGGTCGATTCTCAGAGAAAGCATCATTACTGTCAGCCTTTTACAGACTACAAAACTTTGTAAAGTTGCACCAACTACCATGTGACGTTCATTTAGCTCGTATCGCAGATGAATTCACTTGAGCAGTAAATTTGATCATTAGTTGGTACGGCTAAGGTATGGCCTTTTGCCAATTCAAGCTATCTTTAGTTGATGATGAAATGCACCCAGTTAATTTAGGCAACCTTATCACAGAACAGAGCATTTGATCCAAGTATATGAGGTCTGAAAGTGAACAGCTTTATAATAATATGAAGGACGGTAGAATACATCCTGTCAAAATAATTCCCTTGTGATCTCATGCACTTATCTCAGAGTCACCTTGGCTTTCCTAAATGGAATGCAAAGATCTTTTAAGGGACACCATCAGCTGTTTCATTGCGTTCTCTTTAATCGTGTCCAGTGTCTTAAATCATTCAGAAAAAAGCCGAACGTAATAGGGATCCTTAACTAGACGGTTAGCCATGACAGACTTGGGTGATATAATGTTTTGCCAGATATCCTTGTACGGAACAAGTATGACTAAATCAGCCATTTTTAATGCAACTAGAACGGCAGACAGAGAAAGAGAGATATAGACAGAGAAAGAGAGAGATAGAGAGAGCAACAGAGATAGAGAGACAGGGAGAAAGATGGAGAAAGCAAAATAGAAGGCATGTGTGAATGTACATGTGTAGTAGCGTCATCCCAGATTGGCGACCGACTTACGTCAAGGCAGCAAAACTTGTTCTCAAGATATTCAAAATACCTCGATTCTCTTTTGACAGAAAATTTGCGTCCATCTATTCGATTTATTATCCTTATTTTCTTCTGTTATTTGCCATTCAAGCAGAAATCCACCAAAGTGAAATTGTCTTCACGTTGTAAATATATATGACTTCCTTCAATGTTATTTCCTTTCTCATTGAAGATTGATGGCAGACAATTCCTGATTGAATTACGAAATGTTATGATGTTGGCCACCCTTAATCTGATTATAGAAATCGTATTACAGTAACAAATAGTCTCCGGGATCCCGTCATTGGATTTGACCAAATGGAAAATATTCCGGGAAGTGACTCAATCAGAGCCAACGGACGTTAATAAACGTTTACATACTTCATCGGCATTAATAAAGTAACATTCTTTCTTTCTTTTTTTCAAATTTGTACCTTTTTTGCTTACTATTGAGACAAATACATGATAACTACGAAGTTACTTAGTCTTTGACGTGCGCAGACGAGCAGAATGAAATGCAGGCGAAGTGTGTTTTAATATGTCCTTAGATACATAAGCGCTGGGTATTAGTTAATGATGTTGTCAGTGTTTGGTATTTGGTCCAAGATTTTGAAAACGTCTGAATTTCGAACATTGATTATTTAAGTCAAGATAGATTATAAATCCTAGTAAGTAATGGTTTGAGCAGATTTTCGGTAAAGTTTTACAATCAGAATGAAGGCAATGCACTTGTAGTCTGATTATAATCAATGTTTATGCATTGAGAAAAATATAAAAAGAAATAATGCAGAATACATTGACAAATATTTACACGACTTAATTTGACAATCAGGGAACATCATTCTACGCGTATGGTTTGAATTCGGTGTATGATTAAATAGCTAAACATCTATTCAAACTAAAATTGGCATAAACCCTCTTTATAAGTTGACCCCCCCCCCCGTCGATAATAATCTTTTTGAAGGGAATAGATAGAAAAGAGTCGTTTAGTTTACTTATCAAAGGGAATATGCGCACGCAATTTCAAGTTTTTACTATGAATCCTAGATAGATTCATTGATACATATAATTGATAGAACACTAAAAAAAACGAAACGTAGCTCAAGTGATAAACAGGTCTGTTTTGATTATTAATCAATAATAAGTGCATATACTAGTGTTGAACAGATGGGGCGACTAGATACATGCATTCACAAGAGTATAACTTCATATAGGTATATATTATGTATGTATTTACATGCTTTGATTTTAAAGAAGCATTGGCTACAGGTTAGATGATCGTGGATCATATTTGAAAAACATTCTTGCCGTCTCAACTCTATGTATAGACTACTTCTGTCAAGTGTACCAACTATCAAATACTAAAAATAGTGTAAAGAATTGGAAAGAAAAAAGTAGAAACAGAGCCAACTTTAATGCATATCCGACGATCTGTTGCCACTCCAATATAAATTCAAATACTTCTCTCCTCTTGATGAAGATGATGATTATTTGACAGACATCTCTATCATGAACATGTCAGAGCCAGTATTTTCTGAACCCATCTGACCTATCACACCATCCCACTTCCTGTTGGACACAATTTTCCATATGATCTCAGTCCAGCCAATCATCATTTATGTTTTTACGGTACCTCGGTCTCCTGTTTTTGTTTTGTTTTTTTTTTATATGCTCCGCTGTCTTATGATCTTGTCATTTGATGTTTAGCATGATCTTCTCATATGCACGTTGCATAGTTCTCATCTTAAAGAACAATGTTTCGGTTATATTCGATGTTTCAGATCCATAATAACTATTGGAACAATACATCGGTTGTACACCCTTCTTTTTTGGGGGAAATAGTGAGATTTTTCTTGTACTTAAAAGTCGAACTTTCTCTACAAAACAACAGCAAAACTGTAACCCCATATTTTTTTTCTTACACGTATGTGGCTCTGTGCCAGACGAATGTAAAAAATATAAATCGTCTGATTAAATCAATGAAATAATTGTATTTATAAATGGGATATTACTATCTATATAACTCGTGATGCCAGCTGTAAGATTAGTCAAAGAAATACATCAAATCATCAGTGTAATCAAATTGTTTTTTTATATAATGAATGTCCATTAGGTTTACTGTTACTCAAATCTTTGTTAGCCTTTGGCATTTACGATAATTACAAAATAAATTTACTTTGAAATGATAGAAAACTCTTGATGACTAAGTAACAGATTCAGCAAATTTAGAAACGGGGACTTTTGTCAGAGAATCTGTCCTGTGAAATGAAAATAAAGAAGAATTGATTGTTAATGGCAAAAAGTCAAAGCAGGCTTTATTTTGGGAAACAGCCGAATGAACTTGGCATTGCTGGCAACACGTACGCAAAGCTGCGTGACGACAGGTCCTTAAAAAAATGATTAACGTTTTCACGGACGGCAATACTTCTAGGACAAAACTATTGTCCTGTTTTGTCGCAAGTACTAGCATGCAACTATTTTCGGGACGAATTGAGACGGATAATTCTTTCTCATTCCCGCAGTCATCTAGATTTTGATCGAGTGGCCTTCCCAATAGAAAATATTCATTGCCATTGTTCAGACGACTACAAGCTAGGTAGCAAGCATCATCCATTTTACCTAGAGGGGCCAAGGCCTTTTCTTTCGTATCCCAGCCAACTGGAAATTCATCTGGACTTCAGTTCCTTGCTTTGAACTTAAGCACCCGCTATGTTTCAAATCTGACATCTGTTGTATGCTTACAAATCCAATGGTTAAGATATATACGGAAACAAAGAAGAAATGAAGCAAGATGTTAAAATTTTATAACTGTGGCATTTTCTTCTTTACAACTCTGCATTCACTTGCTTTTCACTTGGAAACATAAATCATGGCTTCTACCTTTCAGTTACTGATCTTATTTCTCTAAGGAGCTCATTTTGAAACAGTTTCTCGATGAATTGAGCGATTATACGGATAAAGTAACCGTATTCTTGATAATGTACTTTGTAAACGCATTCTAAACAATGTTACTTAAGAAATGCACCGAGGAAAAGGATTGCCAGAGGTCAGGGATTACTTTGAGATTGTCAAACAGAAGGAAAACTACAATAAAATTCAAACTTTTTCTGATGAATTTACTAAGGGAATGCTATGAAAGATCTAGAAGAGGGGGTCGGTGTGTAATCAGTTGAAACTGGGATAGCTGACAGTATAATCTATTCTATGAATAATATTATTGAAAATTTTAGGTCTGAAAAAATGTCTTTTGAAAAATCATTTTTAGACCTTGCAATTTCGATTGCACAATATCATAGTTGAGTTGTTCCCTCTATTAAATCAAACGGAAAACGACGTTCAATCAATTCTGAAGTCAATTAGGAAATAGTTAAGACTGGACAGTTCAATCTAAATTAAATGCAAATTACGCCAGGAAGAGTTTCATGTTACGTCAAGAAGCAAATCGACTAGAGAGAACATTTATTTTATTTGTTCATCACAATTTTCCATAATTGTTGGACATTAAAAATTTATGAATTAAACATTAAAAATAAGTTAATTTCCTGTAAGGCTATTTTTTTTTAAAAAGTAAATGTCTTTGGAACCATCAATTGAGACGATTTATTTGTCCCAATCAAAATAAAACAAAACTATAATACTTTATGACGTTTCTCTTTTTAGTCGAGCTTTTTTGTCTTTTCCATGTTCCTTACGTGTCAGCCACCTTTACTGATGTTTTGAAAAACCCCAATTTGATCCTTTAGGGGCATCTTCTTCTCTTTCTTATCAACAAGATGCTCTTCGAGGATACTTTAAAACTTGCACCGCGTGGGAGGTTTTTTTTTTTAGCTGGGTTTGTCATCTTGGTGGAATTGACAAAATACAAATCAGAAGTGTGGTTGGTGAGTTCTAGCTTTATTTGGAAAATTGATTGAAGAGAGAGTAAGAATTCAAAGAAACCTCTTGCCATGCCCCTAAGACTGCTCTTGATTACACTGACCATTGTGGCTAATTGATTGCTTTTCATTCAACTAAGTGGTTAAAAGCTCATGATCCTTATATATACTTGATTCATATCACCTGATTACGTGACTTCTCTCATTTGACCTCTTGTAACATTGGCGTGTTATTAGATCATACTAACATAATCGTCAGTAGTCAAGCCACGCCGCTGAATATATTGCACAAGCTAAAAGAATTTTGGAGCGTCGAGTCTATTATCTATCTTTCCTGGGCGATAGAATCTATCTTTTTCTGTGAGGCGATAGAAGAACCTGACCCATCAGATAAAATTGTCGTTAAAATCATATGATTTTTAGGAAATCTCTAGATCAGACGATATGTAACATAGATATACATCTATCCATTTGAGAGGAAAGTCGGAATCATATGCAAGAATTGACGTTCATGAAATTCTTTTAGAATGAAACCATGACAGGAACATGGATAATATTGACATACTGTTGTCGATTAAACTAGAATTCCTTTTGATATTTCTAAGAGAGTATCAGTTGTTTCCTATGTAGAGAAGGGTTGATTATACAGCACTAGGAACGCTATGATAAAGACAAAAAAAAAACAACCAAAAAAAATGAAGGGACATGTTCTGATCTACAAATGTGATATACAAAAAAATTGTCTTATAAATCCAGAAAAAATCATTCAGGTACAATATCAGAATATTGTCACTAGAATCGAAGGAAATGTGCATTCACAACCAGAGGATACATAACATATTGGAGAAAAATACAGTGATTTGGCAGAAAATGCAGTAACTTCGAAGAATCCACAATACAATAGAGGTCTAATTAGCGAAAACGAGAAAAAAGAAGAATCGCTCTTTTCAGAGTTTTTGCTAAAAAATAACTCAAAGCGAACTTGTTTTATTTCCGAACAGAAATTTGTTTTATGTCATTTGGAAAAAAATATCTAAAAACAGGAATGTCCAATGAACATAAACGAGTAATTTACTATGACATAGTGTCTATCAGAATCACATAGTTGAAAATGCAGCAATGCAGGGGACCAAAAACACAATGAGATATGAATAAACCAACATGGATCAGAGGAGAGAAAGTTGAAAGTTACCACTGGAATAATGAAGAGGAGACAAGCTGGACACTTAACGATAAAGATAACAAATTGTGCAAAGGAAGACCCGTATAAGATCAATAGCAAAAGCATTGGGAGTACGAGGCATCATGTTGGAAGATAGGATAACAAACACTAATACCGAGATGAGGGGATCTGAGAAAGGCCCTTGTCCTGCATTTGTCTTATGATGACTACTGCTCAAGACAATAATATCCAAAAAATGATGTCCAGGTATAATCCACAATGTTTTTGTATACATGGGAATATACTATTGCATGAGTGAGTAAGCTACCCACGAGCCATTCTTCTTTATCATGATGCGTATACAAAAGAGACTAGGCTAGATTTCCAAAAGCGAAGATGACTACATTTACCTTCTGTCTCTTGATTCACGATTGATATTCGTGATGAAAGTCATTATATGGTATCACAAACAAGGCCTTTTATTATAATCATTTAATGTTATCGAACGGTTATTGATATCAGAATCAGATGCGTGCTAAAACTTTTAAAGCTTTTTATTATATCAATGGTTAATCCCTGTGATAAATTCACCGACACATTTCAATTTTGATGAGATGAATGATTTCTTAGTGGAAGATTCCGTTATCACTTACCGGTAGAGGAAGATATTTCTATTAGCGAAGTTGTTACATTCAAGCAGAAGTACCCATTGTTAAGACAGAGAAACAAAGGAAAGCACACCATTCAATATAAAAGAGATAAGGATTGATCATGATTATATAACAGTAATACAAGGCTTAGTGCTTTGATTAAAGATTAATCATTACTCATATTTAGAAGAATGGATTGAAGAGTAAATACATTTCATCATTTAGAGTTGTAACAACTCGCCATCGAAGTTATCAATTGAACAACCGTAGCACTTAAGATTGAAATCAGGTGAAAAAAAATAGAATAAAGTATGGTCAGGATAAACAACATTCACGACGTCAGTGGCATTTCCCATGGGAAGACATCTAAAATAATTCAAAACATCTGGAAATATCTAATTTTTCGAGAATTTCAATGCTATTGTCAAAGTATATCAGAATAGTGCATCAGAAACGTAGAAAAAATGCTTATATCCAAAAATTGAATTCAGAGAAAAACGTTTTCAGAGTCTAGTGACGTACGAATTCAGGTTTTTCTAGACGGCAAACAACCGTATGGCCAGGGGCAATGGAACAAACACGCAAACACGTATTAAGAAATCGGTACTGACTCATCTTTCATGGCTTCATTTATTAACTAAATGTAAATTTATTACTATGAAATCGGTCCAATTTTTATATCTTTTGCTCAATGTTAGCAACCAGTTGATTTTTTTTAAATGCATTGTTTAATTCAAAATAAAATGTTCCTTGCAATCACAATAAACATCTTCTCCAGCATTATATTTTGAAAATGAACACGTGAAAATTGTTTATTGTATGTTTTTTAACAATATTTTCTCCTTTATTTCCATGCTTTTTCTGGATGGACAATCGAACGTACAGGTATGTACGATGTTCTTTTTCAATTGCATATCGTATGGGACTTTGTTTTTGCTTTCTCCGTGTATATCATTCAGCATTCATCATTTCTTCACGGTGTAACTTTTGAAAGGGATTTTTCTATCTATGAATTAGATAATTCATGTTTATTTATTTATTAATTTATTTTTGCTTTATATTTCAACTCTAGAGCTTTGATATAAAGGGAAACCATGCCAGGGGGAACAGATTTGAAAAACATAATCTGATGATTTTCTAGAACAAATTGTGCAATTTCGACTCATCGGGGGAAGCAAATATTATCATTTCTTTAAAAATATCCCCAAAAAGGTGAAGAATCGAGTTATCAGGACAACAAACCCTATTTGCAGATAATCTGATTGAGTTTCTTTAGATAATTTTGTATGGGAAATTTGCGATAATAAAAAGAATATACAGCAGACGCTCATTATTACGCACTCTTAGGAAGTGTCTTTAAAATGGATTTGCCCTTAGTGTGTTACTATAAGTGACTTTATTTTAAGGGTTTACTAATTTTAGTTTTACGAAAAATTCACTAAAATGTCCTTGTGCTGTTGGTACAAACTGTACATTACCGATGAATAAAAAAAGAAACGAGTGATTTCTTTTTCTAAATATGGCAACCAATTTATTGATTACGGCAGACATTTAGGAAAATTCGGCATGATGAAATACAGCATGCAGATGAACTTTTTAATCGCTTGTCAAATATAAAATGAACATACAGTTAGGACGCCTGTGTTATAAAAAAGTACCATCGGAATGAGTGTTGTTACAACGAGAGTTCATTGTATATTGTTGAAAATGAGTGTGTGTGTGTGTACATTTACACATATGTGTATGAGAAAACGTATTCAAGCGACAGCATGGGTCTAATAATTACTTTAATCCCTCTGGTGCAATGTCACTGCTCCAGTCCAGGCAAAAAGCCAACTTTTCAAATGTTGATGTTAAAGACTTTCTAATTAGTTGAATTGGCAGGAGATAAACTTGGCTAAGTGCTCTATTAAGGTATGTTTGGAAAACAATTATTACTTGACTATGCGCATATCACAAACTAATTTAAGTCGTTATATAATGTAAATACAATATCTTGAATAATTTGACATCTTGTAGCAATAAAGGAACTTCTTCAGATTCTCTCCAAATATCATCTTTTTTACGATTCCACGTGTCTGTCCCTCTTTCAATCACTTATAAATACTGTAGTATTTAGATTTCACTGGCTTCTGAAATACTTCAATGACATGAAACTGATATTTTCAAAGAGGAAATCTTTGTAAATATAATCCATTGAATTACACTTATTGATTTCAATGCCTATGATTTCCATATATACATATATAAATAGCAGTAAAAAAAAAAATATAAATATATATATAGAAAGAGAGAGAGACAGAGAGAAAGAGAGAGATAGAAAGGGTATATATGTATATATAAAAAGAGAGAGAAAGAGAGAGAGAGAAAGGGTATATATGTATATATAAAGAGAGAGACGATATATAAATGTATATATATATATATATATATATATATATATATATATATATATATATATATATATATATATATATATATATGGTCTACAAAGCTTTCCATCCTGATTAATTACAGGTTTCATGAATACACCTAAGGTAAGATTTAATTTAGATTAAAGAAACTCATATAATTGAATATTCACGGATGGTATAATAAGAGAATAAGCTTTTGTGTACGATCAATATATAATACCAGCTAAGATGTACAGATGTATGGCCTTGATAAAACTCAGAATATCAAAGAGGGTAATAGAAAGAGCAATTTTGGGAATGATTCTTTGCGTCAAATTGAATACAAGAGAAGACGGAGGTAAAGGATATCCTACAAGTAATTAAGTAACAGAAGTGAACAACGACAGACAAGTTCAGATATGGCAATGATTCGCACAAGCCCCTACATTATGGAATATCGGGAGGCCATTCTCTAGTAGTTGACTGATAAGGGCTGAATATATATATATATATATATATATATATATATATATATATATATATATATATATATATATATATATATATATATATATATGTATATATGTGTGTGTATATATATATATATATATATATATATATATATATATATATATATATATTTACGTGTCATTCACAGACAGCTGTTTCGTTGTATTACAACTCTTCTGTGCGGCTATGGACTATCAATAACCCCATACCTTCCCATTGCACTTAAAGGAGCAGGTCCCCTGGTGGACGCTTGGCAACCGCAGTAGCGTCGGCTGGAGCCATTTTTGGACGGATGGTTTCCTATTCTTCCCACGTTAACCTCGACTTAATGTCATATTTTGCTGCGGTTGGACAACGAATAAACACCCCATCCCTTCCCATTGCACTCAAAGGAGTAGGTCCCCTGGTAGACGCTTTCGTGGCGGAGGTTGCTTTGGTTATAAAGCAAACCAGAGCCGCGTCGGCTGGAACAATTTTTGGACAGATGGTTTCGTATTCTTCCCACGTTAGGCTCGACCTTATGTCATATTTTGCTGCTGTGGGACAGCGAATAAACACCCCGTCCTTTCCCTAATTTTTGGCCATTTCTTCGGGATCAAAGTACAGTATCTGTTCCATGGCAGAGCCGAAGGCGCAGCTACTAACACTTGCCCGTCGAATAGGTTGGAAATTAGGCGGTGGATGGTGTCGAGACCGAATGCACCGGTGCAGTGTGTCACCTAATGAGGTTTTACTGAGGCTGCCACAGCTAAGCGCATTTGAAAACTTTCGACTCGTCCTTGGGCCCCCCTATTAATACTCGGCCGAGCGGGGGGGGGTCAGTTTTCCCGGAGCAGCACTGCTCCATTGCAGTTATAGGAGAAGGTCCCCTGGTGGGCGCTTTCGTGACGGAGGTTGCTGTAGCTTCTACGGTCGCTCAGTAATCAAAGTCACGTTGGCTGGAGCCATTTTTTGAAGGGGTTACCTATTCTTCCCTCGTTAAGCCCGACCTTGCGTCGAATTCTGCTGTGGTGGGACTAGATAAATACATTCCCTGGAGCAGCACTGCTGTATTGCACTTGAAGGAGCAGGTCCCCTGGTGGACGCTTTCGTGGCGGAAGTTGCTTTGTTTATAAAGCAAACCGTAGCCGCGTCGGCTGGAGCCATTTTTGAACATTCTTGCGTATTTACTGTGACTGGCACACATAATCCATCTGCGGTCGATTGGATCAAAAGAAGAAAGTTGTGATTGGAACATGGAATATGAATTGACACAGGACTCACCTACACGGAAAATGTGGTACAAGGACACGTTAAAGGTGTGGGCTTCTGCCATGCCAGCATGAAGCCTCTGTTGCTGACTAACAAGTGAAGAGATCGCATTTGGAGACTCTGGCGGGAACACCTGGCTGTTTGAAGGGGCAGATATCTCAGAGCAATGAACACTTGATCCACACAACAGACAAGTGGTTGTAAGCATCTGCAGGCAGCTGTGTGTTCCGAGTATGGGACTGCAGGGATAGGGGTGCTCTCATCTCACAGAACTCAGACTGCATCATCATCCGACTCTGATGGAGTACCAAGAAATCACAAACAAATGAACTCACATGTACATACATTTTTGTACACACGTGTATAACTAAAAGTATTGCCGTAGATAAATGGTTAAAATGCTTACCTAAGATATCATTACTTCTGTAGTAAATTTGATTTAGATTTACATTTATCGCCTTTTTCTTTACTAATATGAGTTGGCTCTATATATTATGTTTCTACGAATATGATCCATTTATTGCATACAAAGCCATCCCTGAAAAAAAAAGTTTGTTTTTTTCACAAAGAATTAAGAAACAGTCAAGTAATTTCACCTTAAACTGTATAGTTCTAAATCTTAGTTTCCATTGTGACCTCACAAAAAGGACAGATCTTACAAAGATCGTGAATATCTGTGGCACACCTTATTCGCTCATATCAACTTCAAAATATTACATTTCGGTGCTCCGTGTCAAATCGCTGAATGTGTGAATAATTGATTCAGGATATTGATACTGAGCTCTTGGAATGACTGCCAAACTCACAGGACCTGGATCTGATTGTGAATTTATGCAAAAACATGAAAAGAAAGATTCCACAAATGAAAGTTTTCATCGGAAAACATCTGAAAGAAGTAACAAAGATAATCTGAACTGTTTTCGTTGAAGTTTTTTCAACTATTTTGTAAAACATGTTTGCTCACATTAAACGAATGCAGTATTAGTACATAGAAAAAAAATCCTATTTTCATGATCTTCTGCTGGCTTTGTCAAAATTTTGCGAGACATTGTACCTCTGCATATGCATGTGTATTCAAGTACGTGTACATCTTTCCACACTCATTACTATTTTCTATTAAATCGAGAGAGAAAGTAATGAAGAGGTGTCACCAGGGAAAATGAACACGCAAACAAAATAAAGAAGCACTAACAGCGTGCATAGAATATTGAAAAATCAGCGATCGTATTTTATATGTAGAAATATTGAGTTACTTCCTTTGAAATTCAATTCTGAATTTTCATTTTATGTTCTTTCTCGAGTTCTTTACCACAGAATAATAAAAAAAAAAACTTTTCCAATCAAAAAAGAATGTTTGACACCTCAAAATGTAATCACTTTTGAGCCCATAAACGTCACACATAATTTCATTAAATGAAGAACTTTTGGCGATATTGTTAGGGGAAGGAGGAAAAAAAAACGAGAAAAACACATATATTTCGCCCAACCTCGTTAGCATTGGTAAATGATTTTATACACATAACATCAAATTCAAGAGAAGAAAATTCAATGTAAAGGGTTTCTTTTTTAATTTAACTTTTTTTTTTCTAATGAAGTTTTTCAATAACTGCAACCCGTTTACTTAACTTTTCTGAGGGATTCACCAGGGGAATTTTTGTCTTTCCAAATTTTTCCATTCATTTTGGATTTCATCCTGAACAAATTATACTGAGATGGGACAATTCAATACCTTGTCCAATTTTTGCTGCCGTTCTCAGTGGAGAATAAGGAAAACACAGGACAAATCAAGGATGTATACAGTAAAACACTGGAAAGAAAAACATGGATGAATAGAATAAGTGGGAGGAAAACATGTGCAAATCAGACAGTCAAGTGTATATATATACATATATATATATATATATATATATATATATATATATATGTATATGTGTGTGTGTGTGTGTGTGTGTGTGTGTGTGTGTATCTCTTTCTGTGTCTTTGTATGCTTATGCATGTGTGCTTGAGTGCATGCATATATATATATATATATATATATATATATATATATACATATATATATATATATATATATATATATATATATATATATATATATATATATATATATATATATATGATACAATTCAAAACAATATGGACAATAATTCACGTAGTTATCCCTTTTATTAGGCGAAATTTGACATTTTATACGCACATATTGAAAGACTCGTCTCCCATGATTCAAAATGAGTCAGAAAATCAACATAACATTATAATTGGTTTATTTCACAACAAAAAGTCAACTAGTGCATACATTTGGTAGTATCATTGTCACTAGATATGGATTGGAAATTGGTCCTTATAAAATCAATAAGCAGGTGAATGAAACTTTGAAAAAGTTTTAGATCATTCATAAAAGTCAATCAATTCTTCTGTGACATGTGGCCCAATCCTCCTCCAGATATAACTGAAATTCGATCAGAGCGGTTGGAGACATTGGATTGACAGATATACAGCTACAATTCAAGCAAGGCAACTGTGGAAATCCCTGGATCCGTCCGAAAATTCAGTTGATTCTTACTTAAGGTATTGCCCACTCTTCCACGATATCAAATATCATTTGAACCAGGTGAGATATTATGCAACCAAATCTTCAGACATACGTATAACTCTGCGAACGTCATTTGCAGAGATGAATCAGTGTCAGGTGTATCAAATAGATATGAATCGATTGGAAAAACGATTGGTAGTGAACAGAACGACCACCATGACTATGTACATACAGACTTACAGTATAATTGCAAAACACAAGCTACGATAAAGAACAGAAAAAATTGAAAAAAATAACCAACTTTGAAATTACACTGATTGCAGTGCTAGTCTGAATCTAAACGTGAAAAATTGAATAAAAAAGATGATGTCTGAGAACGTCTGGTTCTTTTCCAACAGACACACATTTAACCTAAGAGAGTGAACAGCTAAATGAGTGTCATGACCACATAGACTCCATATGCTTTGATACGTGGACAGAGATATATTCAAGCTGATGGAGATCGATAATTACGAACTTTTTCACTGTTACTAAATCTTAAACTCTTTTGTACTACATTATGCACGGGGAAAAACCAATTCAACTTTCATTGCTTTATCCTGCCTGACCATTGATGTTCAAATATGGAATATAGATTTCATGCTGTCATTTTTGTCTATCTCCAACCTAGAACATCAATTAAGTGTTGAAATTTTGATTTGACTCGCTCCATTGGTTGAGGTTCTACGTAGTATTTACTCATAGCGATCCCGTTGAACCAATTCAAACCCTCAGAGAAACTTAGGAATGAGTTATATCCCTAGCTTTAAGTCAGTAGAATCAGTTGAATGTCTGAAATTCTGAAAAATGAACTGGAACTAACTGATTATCATATCTTTTTTATGATATGATAAGGAGTATATGATGGAACTTTCAGCCCTCCCGCTCCATTGATGAAGACTGTACGATACATACATAACCAGTCTGTCAGCCATCCAAAATAAAAAAATAAATAATGAGAAAACCCTATAGAAAGCAATTGGACAGAAACAAAGGACCAATATAGCATGGATGTACATTGCAAACCATTCTCAACACACTAAAAACCTATTTACGTATGTGTGCTGATATAATAAGGAGTAATTTGTAGAGATGTAAGCACACTCACTCCACAGATACGTGTGATACATGCATTGCCAGCCAGCCAGCCAGCCAGCTGTACTAACTTCAACACTGATAGAAACCAATGTTGAAAGTTTTTATGATAACTTTGGTTGGCACATTCTAATAGACAGTTACCAGAATATTCCAAATGCTGAAAGTTGGTGCAATACAGTTGTCAAATGTATTCAATTGCACTTGTGTTATAATCAGCTTAATCTATATAGACGGACCAAAAATGACGAGGCAAAATGACAAGAATGAAAACCCTTCTCATTAACAGATGGAGTAAAGACTACAGGAAAATCTGACGTATAAAGTAAACAATTTAAGGAAAGACGAGGGGCTATCACTTAATGTAATTGAAAATACATTGATCTAAACCAGTGGATCTCAATCCTTTTTGCTCAGTCCCTAACCCAACTGCTTGAAAAAGAATGATGTCCCCTTTACTATATTAAACGACGGTGAAGGGTTAATAAAATATTGAATTTTGAGATCTATTTAGATTTAGAGTTTTGAATTCAGAGATAATTTTATCACTTTTTTCTATTGAATATGATATTCTATAAAGATACCACATTAAATTTACAATATCCCCTCAAATAAAAAAGAGTTCTATTTTCGACTTTATTATCTGATGAGATCGTTGAATCGGATATTCATTGGGAAAGTTCTGATTCCAGGCTCTAATTCCCTTCGATGCAGTTGTAAATCTCATCATTTTGGGATATCGAGTAATTTTTCAGTACAGAACTCCCGTTCTCCACACTTCTCTGATCGTCGTAACTGTCGGACCTATGCTCAATATTCGTGATACTTATCATAGACTCAGGTTGTTCACAAAGTTAACATTCAGAAATGAAAAAAAAAATAAAACAAAACAATAATTTCATAGAGAAATGCAGGAATCTCAAGCCAATGACATCGACAAGAGAATTGAAGCAACCGAACTGGAAAAAAAACAATGGAGACAACTAGCAGTGAACTCGACAAAGAATTTCACAAGAACGTCTAATCCTTCAAATAAGGAATATGGAAAACAAATTGAATATACAAATCATGAGCAACCAGTTTAAAGGTTCTCCAGAGGTTACTTTATGGGAAGTGGAACAAGCCATCTAACAAACAAAAAAAAAGAAGCGTCCCTGGAAAGTTTTCATGGTGTCGGAAGCAACAGAGAAGTAAAAAAATGAAATTATTGAAAAATAAGGTTGAAGATGAACAAAACAATGACAGGTTAGATATTTTTTAAACGGCTTTCGAGAAATTTCGGATAGACATAATTTTCTGGTAACAGACAACGCTCGAAAAACTCAGACAAAAGCAAAAATGAACATTGTATTGATCAGATTTTAACATATCAATCAGGTTATTCTCGAGGAAAAAGGACTGTTATATATATATATATATATATATATATATATATATATATATATATATATATATATAGAGAGAGAGAGAGAGAGAGAGAGAGAGAGAGAGAGAGAGTTTTGAGAGCCTTTTTATGAGCTTTTTTGTCCGCATACAGTTTGAAGCAAACTCTACCCGATTGTAGGCATTGGAAAATATGTAGTCAATTTTAGTTCCCAAATCGCTGTGATCCGAAGTTTATCGTTTTTACTCACTTTTCCAACGTAAGCCTTATTTGCTTTGTTGACATTAGCCCCCTTTCCATTTTTTTTTCTTCCGGCATCAGCCACATTGATTGAAAACAATTCACCCTCATCTAAAAACTGAACCCTCTTTCTTAACATAGATCCCTTTTTATTTTTCAATTGTTCCCTCCTTTACCTTGACCTCCCTTTTTTCTCATACAGAGTAAAGAGAGAGTGATAAAAAATAACCTTTTAAAAACAAATTGAATTAAACACTATCTCATTTCAATCGATAACTTGCTACTTCTTTCCTTCCTGACAGTGGTTTTCTCAATCCTTTTGAGCAGATACTTATTTTTGTTTTGAAAATGCACTGATCTGCAAAGTACGCTTGCTAAGACTTGAGCATTGGTAAACATCGTGTTTGAAGTATAATATTGAAGTAAAATGACTAAAACATCACCAAAAAGATCTATAGTCTATAGAAAAAGGTTGAATCCTTAGCAGAAAGAAACGATGGACACAAAAGAATCGAGGAAACTTTGAATAAAAAGAAAAGAATGCACAAATAGTATAAGACAGGGAAAAGGAGGAACACAGTAAAGACAATGGATGGAAAAGTGCCAACTGAAGGGTAACCTTTTTATTTGTCAAAGCTTATCTTTAAAGAGGATAGTGGATTCACCCTGGAGTTTTGTTCATTATCTACGCTACCTTTCTTTGTTAATCTTCTCAGACTTTTGTCTCTAAAAGTTTACAAGGGAAATGAGTTAGAAAGGACTTTGATTCTATCCGACATCTATTGAAAATGGTTATCTGTTAGCTTTTATCTCGGCTTGTGTACCGACTAGCGAAAGCAGCAGGGAATCTTGACAACTTCACTGACTAACTTACACTTGATAAAACGGGGGTCGATATATTAGGTGCTTACATGTGAAATGTTTCTGAATAGTAAGATGTACGATGATATTTTTTTTTGAAGCAATGATCTCTTCACAACGTTTCTCTGAGGATAAAATGCCCATTCCTTAAAATCATTCATGTCCATGTAGTTAACGATTCAGTGAACATATGAATTATGACATCTGTTTTATATTACGTTTTATAACAGATATGCAATTCAAATTCTTGAAAAAGAAGTTAAGCTTTCGACAGAAAAAGAGTAAAGCTTCACGTGTCCTATAATACAAGTATGGTGGCCGGTGTTCAAGTCTCAGTTCCTGTTAAATGCAGCAGAGATCCTTGCAAGACTGAAGTCTGATTGAAATAAGAACCTTTTTTTTCTTTCTATTACAACTCTTTTACCAGGATAAAGGTCCATCAAAGGGATATCTCAACCCTAATCACGGAGCTTTGAGTGTACTCAATCAGCTGATGAATGCATAGGTATATGTGTCCTAGGCATTTCTATCACTCTTCGCTCATACCCAGAATATACCCCAGAAATGTGAGGCAAACATTCGAACCATTACACTATTCGGGCATACTGGTATATCAAAGAAATATATTGTCAAATATAGAGCATTGTGTAATATTTCATATCCCCATTCCCAATGTTCAGATAGTAATTTGAGAGGTATGTGGCCCATTACTGTCATGGAGTATTCCATCAGTGTAATGAGAAATATATCCTTCTAACTTTAATTGATTCATTATTGACCTTAGTTATCTTTTTGTTATTCGACTGAACCAATTATACCCAAACAAGGCCAGATTACTTGATCAGCCGGAATGTCGTAACAACATCGAAAATGAGAAAATCTCGAATTTTCCGACATGTTGTGACGTGATATGGTCACAGTTGAAGTCCTAAGGTCTCCAAACAGTGCTTCAAAGGTTATTCGTTGGAACTTGGCCACTGATTTCAATAAACCTCCATAAGTAAGAAAAAAAGGTTTTGGGCTGCTCCTGATATTTATTAATGGTAAATGTATTTCAAAATCTAAGACCAATTAATCAACACAGAAAAGTTAGCAATTTAGTAATGTTCGCCCCGAATGGTTTTTAGATGTTATCAGCAGCTTGTGCAGCAAGATTTTTTTTTTAAATTGTACCTTCTATCATTTTTGGTAGACATCATCACTATAAAGGACATCAATACTAAAATGCATCTGTACATGCATTAAATCTGAAAAAAATGCAATTACATTATCAATCTGATAATAAAACTACTAAGTAAGAAGAAGAAGAAGTGATTTCATAAGTGCTTGCTACAAAACCAACGCTTTTTTGTAAGAGTGAAAAAGTGGCGTAAGGAAATCTATCGGAAAGCGGGGTATATCCAATGGTGGCATGTTGTCAGAACGTGTGGGAAAGGTGTTCGCTCATCTTTTTGCGTGAGGAGAGGGGAGCATTTTGATACTACTGAATTCCTCTATTTAAATAATTTGAACAAGAGGTGTCCAAGTACTTGTCCCGTATGGCCTCAAAACTCAGCGCAATTGGCTAAATTTCAAAGTTTTTCTAGCTTACCCCTCGTTGTATTGCAAGCAACCCCGAATTTTCGTACTTCTTTTATCAGCACGATACCAGTGGGCGTATTTGCATTTTGTGAAATTTTACAATCCTTGCTTTGGTATTGTTTTTTTCTTTTCATCTTGATTCATTTTTGTCCGTTTGCCAATATTTTCTGTAGCTGTCAGGAACATTTGACGCTGGAATAGAATTTACAACGTTTCCAACATTTTTCTTCATTCTTGTCATGTGTAATAATTCTTTTTATTTTCTTCCTCTCTTTTCTTTTCTTCGATCGCAATTTAGATGTTTGTTTTTCCTCTTGGGACTTTTTAAATTCATTTTCCAGCACATTATTTCTGTTTTTTATTCACTTGATCTATTTCTATTTTTCTTTCATCCTTATACACCTAATCGGTTTACTTGCCTAACTTCTGTAGCTTCTTCTTTGGAGAACATATTTCATACATCATCATAGTTCTCATTAGTTTGAGCATAACGAAGCCCAAAACTTGTTCGTTAATCATTTTCTTGCTTAAGTGACGATTCATCACCATCATCATCATCAACAACAGCCATGAGAGAAAGACCATCGTTGGGGTTAGACTGTCCCCGAGATTCGCCACACCTCTCAGTTGTTGCTGTTACGGAGTTCACACTTTTCAAACACGTCTAAAGTGTCAGGTTGTTTTATTTTTTGCTGGGAAAAAATTGTATACGAATTCTTGGGATCCATGTTGTGATTTTTGACATATAGCGGTCATGTGAACGTTCTCACTACGTGGCCTGCTCATTGCAATTTGAGTCTACTGGTTCATTTTTCTATTAATCCTTGACATGTTTTGCACAACAAAATTTTCACCCCGACGACTTATTAATGTAACACTTGGATAAATAGTGTGGACTCATTAAGGAAGACATTCGTCTATTGATGTTAATGCACTATGCGAATAATGTAAGCAGCCACTTGCTGTGAGGGTTAATAGAGATTCGAATAGATAAAAGCATCGGATTAGCCTGATCACGTGGAAGACTGTTGGAATCAGGGGATGAGAGGTTTTTAGTCTTTTTAGGATTATGCCAGGGAAAAGTTGAAGTTTGCCTTATAAGACTGGGTTTTATTTACCGAGAACAGACAATACATAAACAGATGGTGGCTTATTATGGAGTAATTGTCCCTCATTTCAATAATGTAGATTCAAGAGATTGGTCCTCCCTGGCTGTACTGTACTTATAGTTCCATACCAAAACCAGACTTAATCAATGTAATAGTCAGAAGGGTTTTGGCTCTAGGGTAATGAATAATTTAGCTGACTATTTGCACTGTTTTGCAAGTTAGATCATTGATTGATGCTTGTACGTAGTAATCTCCTTCCAGACTAAGCTGAGCTTGATAACAGGAATTCAATAGTTATGTACCGTATTATGGGAGTAAAGGAAACTAAATCCATACTTTTTCAGTGTCTACTGCATTTGAGCCCACCATACATAAGTAGTGTCTATTTTTCTCATTATGCTCACCATTCTCACCGATGATTCTGATCAGTCAATGTTTGCAATATTGAAAATAAATACTCCAGGCTATGGGTTAAAATTCATGTTTAAACGTCAAAAATTTTGGGCCATTCTTACCCCTCAGTATTTTGTGCAGTAAACATCAGGAAAAAGATGATTGTGAATGGCCAGAAAAACTCTCCCGATACAATAAGGTAAGAATATTTATAATTCAAATGCATTGTTAATGGATTCACTTTGGAAATCCATTGCGAATGAATTTATTGTGAACATTAAACACGATTTCTACGATACAAAATGCATTGAAATCAGTGAATTCATGTAATCGTTACCGGAAGAATGGGTATATTATATATATAATGAATTTTGCTGAAGAAGAATATTGTAAACAGATTTTAAAATGAATCGAAAATTATTTTATTGTAGAATTGCATTTCAAATCAATAATGAATTTTAAAGTTCAGCAGGTGAGACATGCATTTGGCATAGATTAGCGGTGAATGAGACTTGTATATTATCTTAAAAATGTCGTGGGCGTGATCCCTACTCGGTGCTACACATTTGTAGCTAGGTATCGAAACTTTGTAAACTCCTGTCAAAGCACCTCGTCGGCCATGCTTGAAGACCATAGCTATATATATATTTTTTTCATCAGATGTCAACCATCGTTATCTTTTTACTAGTCTTTCTTTTCCTTAAATTTAGTTGCTTTTCTTTGCAACGTACTCAAAGCTGCCAGTCTATGACCGTTGATAAACGGCAAGAATCAGGGATCAAAAGATCGATTCAGCGGGAGAAATAAAAGATTTTGTTCACAATAGCTCACTTGTTAACTATCAAAGAAATTCCAATAAAGCTTTCAAACTTAAGTTATGGAAATTTTTCATTCTACACGTAAAAAAGGCACAACCACGAACATGCACATACAGTCATAAGCCAAGGAAGGACACTTTGATCCTAGACAGAAGTGCCAAGCCATATGTGAGTGATCCTCAGTCATACATACATATATATATATATATATATATATATATATATATATATATATATATATATATATATATATGTGTGTGTGTGTGTGTGTGTGTGTGTGTGTGTGTGTGTGTGTGTGTGTTGGTGAGTGGGTATGTGTGTGTGTCTGTCTGTATGTGGTGACTTAAGCGAAATAAGTATTTAGATAATATTCTGCATATAGCTTCTCACTTTTTGCGTGTGTTGACTCACATACTAATACATGGCAAAATAGCGATTCTAGTTTTGTCAAAATTTGTTCCATTCAAGATAATGTCTTCTCAAAAAATGTGAATCTGCTATCCGTGCTGTTCCATCATCACTCATCTCAGCATAGTGTGCCTTGCATTTGCATGCATCATCACAAAAAATTAAGTTATCAGTTTTGGGGGGGGGGTCTCTGCATAAAGTTGTTTCCACAAAGGGTAAAAGGTGACAATTTGGAGGCGAAAGGAACAAAAATCGGAGATAAAGCGCGTATTACATCTCAAAAAAAGTGTATTATTATGCATTTTTGATGGTTGCAAGCCATCTTATTCAGAGAAACTTACAACGATGTATGGAAAACTTTTCTCATCTTTGGGTGTAAGGGAAAAATGGGAATATTCCTGTGTCATAGGATGTTAAATAAAAGTAGGGGTCGAATGTATTTGTGAGGCTGGGAGTGTAGTTTGGTCTGAAATAAAAGGCCCCAGAGGGTGTATCAGATATGTGCTTGTGAGTTTAAGGCTTATCTGAGATAATACAGAGCATTGGGCTCAAGATAGAAATGGTCATTGTTGTCGGGTTAGTATATCTGTAAATGTCCGTGCGTGTATATATGCCAGCCCGTGCGCACACACTTGCATGTATATGTACATTTCTCTCTGTATATACCTGTGCATTATCATACCATCAATTTAGATATTAACCATTAAATGTGCCCATAACACGACATAGACATTATATGTCTGACAACTTCTTGTTATCACTTTCTTATCGGCAAAAAATCCAAGATGAACTCGTGAAACGTCAAATGAACTGAGAAATATTATTTGCACACAACCAGGTTCTCCAAATTATTTCACTTCAATATATATGCACACACATATTATGTAGGTTCAGTATATATATATATATATATATATATATATATATATATATATATATATATATATATATATATATATATATATATATATATATATATATATATATATATATATAAACATACATATATATACATACATATATATGTGATGCATACTGAATATGCTTTTCTGATTGGGGCGAAAAAAAGTAGAAATTTTAGCAAAAGTATTTGTTTTGCAGTCAACAGAAGCAAACATTTTGAAATTTTCAGTTTTTTCTCATCAGTAGATATTTTGATAAAATACTTATCAACAGTACACCTGATCTTTTTCTAAAATGAAGTGAAGAAATGAGTGTGACCAGGTCCTGATAAAGCAGAGTTTTCTAGCATACGATACTAAAATGGTCACAAGTATGTAAAACAAATGCAGATCACAATTAAAACACAATATCTTTCTTCATTTCTACAGTAAATTGATTATTTCATTTCATTCCCTATATAGCCACTATTACAAATATTTCTGATATTTCAGTTTAAGAATTACTTCGTGTTTATTTTTATACTAGTCTTAGCATGCATATGTTGTTTATGCATTGCATAGATAGAACATTACCATTAATAATTAAGCTAAAACAATTACCGCCATTATGTTGATGATTGAATAAAAAGGTTAAACACCATGAACATTGGCAGCAGTATAGTCTTACAGTAATAGAGCAAGTACAGGTTCAGTGAATTGGAATTAATAGCTTGGAAACATTCAGTTAGTTTTGCTGCATAGTTAATCCGGTGCTGAGTCTAAGGCAAACATTATCCATTCACATCTTTGAGCACATGATGCAAAAGTTATTTGTTATTGAAATAATAATAAATCCCGGTAGTTTCAAGTAGTATATCGTTTGCATGTGTGTTATTTATACATCTTTATGCAAAGAGTAGTATCATATTTGATGTCTTGTTTAATATCTCTCTTACTCTAAATATTTTTTCTGTGAAAAATATGTTAACTTTGTTGTCGAAGTATCCTGACGTTTTTTTTTGCCATTTATATTGGCACAGGACTTATGCATATGCTTGTGGATTGCAATAAAAAGAAACCTCTACGTGTAAGAATGGTAAATTCATATTGGTTTGTGCACAATTTGAACAATTTTTTAAATCTATTGCTGTTATAGCAGCATCAAAAATGATCTTATCAAAATCACCCGACGATGCATGGTATTGTCCGTTGCAACAAAAGGTCTCCTGTTCGATTCATCCAGCGGTAAAACCAGATTTGGATTGAAGGAGATGGGCAGATCTCGTATTCGAATATGGATGCAGTGTACTGGAAAATCTTCAACCGATATACAATCACACGTCGACTTACGCCTGACCGACCTACGTCCAATTCCAATCACGTCCTCATAAGAGCCTATGATTGGCTGTAGATGACAAAAATTGCAGTCTTCGCATTTATATTGCTCAATTGCAAATGGCAATAATGTTCGTCATGTTATCGTTAGCCTCCTCAAGAGAACACAGTGTGTTGGTCGTTTTTTTTTTCTCAAGTTCTCAGGAAGGTAGGAAAGAGAAAGTAAGAAAGCAGTGACTTTGCTGAGTTGAACTAATGACTTGGTGAAAGAAATGTATAGGATGATCGTTGTTTCTTTTCTCTGTGGAAGGAAAGTAAGAAGTATATACAATATCGAAATTTACGTCAATACCTATGTGTACTGGTATCTTATGCGGCGTAGTGCTTGTATTTCTCTTAGCTTTCTAATGGTTGACTTACGCACTAAGATTACATGTTTGTGGAGGAACTGTTCTAATATTCTGTAATCTTATTAATATTCATGCCCTCTCAGGAAATCAATCTTTCGGTAATCGCCTACAACAAAACGAAAATATTTCTCCTCGATTCCCCTAGAGTATCTTCAGTATTTTTTTGCCAATTACCACTGTGCTGCACTAAACAGTTTTATTCTACCCAAATTATTTAATGGTGGTCTTTAGACCCTATACACTGCTTGGTTGATTTTTGTTTCGGTTTCAAGTCTTTCCCTATTTCTAAAAATTGAAAGAATGGTTACTGGCAGTATATTGCTTGTCTACTGCGCATAATCTTTTCCATAGACATTCCAGGCCAGGAATATATAGTGATATTAAAAGTACAGATCAAAAATACTATTTTTATCTGATCAGCATACACTATAAATACATTTTTCTGACAAAACTGAAAAGAAAAAAATCGTTCAAAATGTATTGACATTGTGGAAATGCAGTGCAATAATTTTTCAACACATATAACTTCCAGTGTCCGTGATTTTGTTTCTCAACATGCAATCTTATATTTTGGCCGTATGTAAGAGTGTAAAACTGATCAACCTTATGATTGTACAAACCCAAAGTATGTCCGAATAAAATGCAATGAAAAAGAGAAAATATTTTCGCCCATTTAAAGAAGGTCTTATAGGTATTAAGAGTATCTGTTTACCATTGTTATCAAGCAATACATCTGTTCATTCATAATCATTCATATTTGGTACCTTTGGACATGAAACCGAGGAACATGTTTTTTTCTAATCGGGTATATATTGATGATAGGTATATCCTCAATAACATGAATATTTGGAAATATCGAAAGTTTTTCTGCGAAAATATCAGAATATTTTGGGATCAGAGTGAGAATTAACACGATATATACCACAGTACTGTGAATGTCTCCGAGGTTTCAGAGATGTATGCAGAAGATCACTTTCTTTCACTTTATTCCCAGCAATGGCTACTGCATGTCTCCGGGGTTAAAAGACATTTCACTACTTCTAACAGAATAGCAACAATAATTGATCGTTTACCCTTTCAAGACGAACGTATTCAGATGCGTTAAGCCTGAATTTAAATGACTCTGTGGACTTCTAGACGGATATATTAGAAGCATGTATATCCCAGCAGTCATAGAAATATCAGGATATACATAGAGAGAGAGATGTCCCAAGTGTCTCCAAAGGTTAATGGAATAATCATGAAAGCGATCCCACACATTTCTTAAACCAAAGTTATTATTTCAACTGTGATGTAGTTAACAATTCAAACCACTTACTGACAAGGGCACCCTAGGATATCATCCCCTTGTAAAAGAATAGCCATTCAGTCCTTGAATTATTTGATGACACAAACTGCCTCTTGACTTGAAATCGACTTTAAACAAAGGATCTTTGGCACACAGAAACTAACCACTTAAGAATCACTGACCAGAGGGGTCATTCGCCGACGAAACGTGCCGTTCTAATGTTTCAAGTTTCCCAACTGACAACTTTGATCTCAGATAAATGCTTGATTCTTCTGCTATTACATGATATGCAGGCTAATTGTTACATCCGTAGGATATTATGTAGACTAAGTCTCCAATTAATGTCGTGGTTAAGTTCTTGAAAACGTCAAGTCAAACGATTTCACCACAGACACAATTATATAAATAGGAGTTATTCAATCTATAGGAGTGTTTGAATTCAGCAATTAACTCAAGCTGAGTCAGAAAAATTACTAAATTTGTAAATCCACCTACATTCCTTTATGTTTATTTATGTCCTTTCCACTCAAGTACGTTATAATGGAACATAGTTGATTGAAACGACGTAAATAAAGAGGGCTAGTGTATTCGTATATTTAAGAAGGTGGCTTTGATAGTTTATACGTATCAAGAGAATTTGTGGACAAATGAGATACGTACTTACATCACAAAGTCCATAGCCTAATGATGAAAAACCCATCAATTTTGAAAAAAAAAATACGAATTCATGACATATTCCCCCTACGTACTTAATACAACACGTCTCAGTAGATGACACTAATTGAATATTTGACACGGAAAATTCGAACTCCAAAATTAGAAATAAGCTGAGCTGAATAGATATCTGTGACTCCCCAGAGGAGATAATTCCATCTCATTGATGAAATAAATGGGCTAAATGGTGCCTAACTGTACATAGAGAGTGTGAGTTCAAATCCCATCTGAGGCTCAATCGTTATTTTCTTATCAACCATTTTTCTCCACAGGCAGAGTGTAATCGATGTGAACAAAAAATTACTATAAAAAAATGAATGAAATTTAGATGAAGGTAAAAAGTAGTCATTATATTTGTCAAAGATATGATGATTTGTAATACATTATTTAAAAAATTGAAAAATGAAAAAGACAACATCAGCTTAGCCATGGCTCAAATTTATTTATAAGACCCAGGAAAAAAAAATTGAAGCAATTTTTTTAAGGAAAAGAATGGCATCAAATATTGTATATTACAAATCACTGGCGTTTAACATAAGGGCAAAAGTTAGCATGTTAGCCTTGTGAGCCATCGGTCGTTGGTTCAATCCTTATATTCCAGGTCTATGCCAATTTAGTAAATAGTGCACATTCTTAGATTTAAGTAGTGATTAAAGTATTTGCACAGTTTTTCTTGGTACAATATGAAATTTGGGATGTCAAATGCTCACAGGACCTTCCCATTTGCAAGAAGACTACGGACGTATTCTTTTTCTTTTCTCAATCTAGTTCGGAATATGATATGCTTCGCAATTCACTACACTTATTTACATACATTGATCATATTCTCATCTATCGAGATATTAAAGTGTGGTCGACTGTCTGTATACTATAGTTGGCTCCTCTAGCGAACAAATGTGCCTGTATTGTGATTTTGAGCTCCACCGAAGACTCATGTACTATGACCTTGTGTCAGACTTGGTTGAATGGATAGATAAAAGGTCAATTGAGAGCATAATATCTTGATTTCATGTTTGTAGGTCAGTGAGAAATACTTGGAGAAAGCAAAGTCTAGTGAACCACGCTATTTATAGATCAGTGCTGGGTATACACGTGGGAGTTCTCAATACATCGTTTTCATTTAGGTTCCAACTGTAAATAGCTTTGCTTTCGTTGTTGTCTCACAAAACTCACAGAAAATGTCAGAACAAAGTTGTAGAAGGTCATTCTTTTATATAAGACATATATGGCACTGATTTTCACATGGGGAAGAGCAGGGAGAGTTGTAATGCCAGTAATCAAACTGAGAACCTTCACCGGATTGGAACACTCCGTCAGTGGAGGGAAAATGGCTTCCATAGGAAGATAACGGAAATGCCGACGACAACTCTTCCTGAGATAAAATCAATGTTGAGGTTTACAGGTATACAAAGGTGTTGTAAGATTCAGTTTCTCTTACTTAAATCCTGATATGAATAGAGACTGCATTTGACGGACTTTTTGTAAATATTTTTGCAAATATTCCACCCTAAGTAGGTCACAATCCTGAAGTCCAGTACATGTAAACTTTTCGACTGGCTAGGTTCATCCATTTCTTTCTGCTCCAAGCCAGGTCAGTCAGAAAGTTCATGACGTAAGGGAAAATGCTTTTGCTTGCTTTATTGAGCTTAGTATAGAGACGGTTTATTTCTTTGGGGTAATTAATGGGATTACCAAGGAGGGTTTCCCACATTAAACACAGTTGCTTCAATCATTTGGTACAGTTAGTTGGACAAGCCGACCAGGCTAGATGCTGCTCAAATAAAGTGATTACATAAAAAACAATGTGTCCTATGTGATTTGACAGGTATGAGTGAGCCATTGATTGTGACAATGGAGCAGAAGTAATTCATGTTATCAACTGCATTAAAGCAAACCCCTGCGCACGTTTCTTAGTATTTACGTTACAATGATTTCTGTAGTGAAGCGTTTTAATCAAGACTTGTTTTTGCTACACTTTTGAAATCCTCTCTTTAAAATTGTTTATCGTTTTAGTTGTCATATTTATTAGAACAGCTTATTAGATTCCATCAAAATAGTTTAAAAACATTTTTTTATTACAAGCTCTTTTTCCCTAATCGTTTACTTCATTTTCTGTCCTCCCGACCGTACTATATTTTTCTGATATCTAACAAATAACAAAATATTTCCTCTTATTGAAATTTTAAGCTGTTTCTACTTCACGTTGTTTATTTAGATAAAAGTCTCTTCCTAGTAAGCTAAAATATTCTTTGCAATGAATAAAACAGAAAAAATATACAGACATTGCTTAAAATTCAGGGAAAAACTCTTCTCACAAAGAATTGTCAGCAATTGGAACAATTTGATAGATAACGATCCAGAAATAATGGAGAAAGTAAAACTGTAGCGGCCTTAAGAATATATACGATATTTACACAACAAATGAACTGAATTTTTTTTTAAAGAAAAAGAACAACATCTTCAAATAAAACTGCATAATACATGCACGAATGTTTGCATAACTTCACTCTTCATACATGTTATCTAATCATATTATAAATTGCGAGAGTGGATTTTTTCTCTTGATAATTTTGATTTCACATTTTCGTAAATTTCTTATTTGTTTTCAAAATACAATATATCATAGTAGCGGTGGAAACTTTATCAGATCCCACTCACGAGAAATCTCCACATTTTCAGATAGTGGTGCTGATCAACATAACATTTTCTAAATAAAGCATATTGTATATAGATTTGTGTTAATACGGGTGGATCAATAATCCTTTAGTTGTAATTACCTGGAATTTTATCTAAATTTGACAAGGGGAGAGATTACATTTAGAAAAAAATTAGATTCGTGGAAAAAAAAGTTTCGTTTTTCATCGTTTTATCCGTCTGTTTATCTGTCAGTGTGCATCTTTCCCCCATCTCTCTCCCTCTCTTTCTCTCTCTCTCTCTCTCTCTCTCTCTCTATATATATATATATATATATATACATATATATATATATACATATATATATAAATATATATATATATATATATATATATATATATATATATATATATATATATATATATATATATAGTGTAGATCATTTGATTTAAAACATTTGATTTAAATCATTTGATTTTTTTAACTAAATAATCCTATGCCTGTCATTGTTGAGTTCGTTTGGCATCTTCTGGTTGGCATAATTCCTTAACACTCGATTAATATCATAATTCCAATATAGTAACGTTTAAATTCTTTGGATCTGATTTTTGTGTCGTTTTAGCCATTGTAAGAATCATACGAGGAATTTTGCAGATAAAATAGTGTAGATTAGAAACCGTCAAACTTGAAACATTTGGCAGTATTTATGATTTGCTTGACAAAACATTCAAATCATTTCAAACATTTGGTATCAGAAGTGATTATGCATACATAGATTATATCATGATTCTTCTTTCTTTCTGCATCTCTCTGATTATATGCCTACACATTTATACACGCAAACAAAATGACGCACGCACATTCACTTGCACAAAAACACACACACACACACATACACACTCATATATGTATAGGACAAATAGTGAACATATTCAAAACGAGTGATATTTCGTAATTCTTTAACTAAGAGACTCAATACTCAATACTTAGTGATAGATAAGAAATTAGGGAGTAATTTAAATTATTGACTCATCACCGTGATGATCTCTGCTTGAAATTATTCAATGGACATTCTTTAATATTCTTACCAAGTGAAGAGGAGAGGATCCCTATACAACGAGCCAATAATTCCCATGTAGTACATAAATATATCAATAAGATGTCTGCATCGAGTCATATATATTTTCTGATATCTTTTTTCTGATAAGACCAATACTGTGAGTACAGACAATATGATGAGACGCCCATACCTAATTACACTGTCTGAGTAATGAGGTTCCACAGCAGAACAAAGGTTCAACCATTGTTATGGACCAACTTCCCACATTGATATAACGTATTACCTGTCTGCGTTATCGGAAATGGTTACCTGGTTACCGTATATATTGAGATATAAATCTAAAACTACGCAAATATAACACTGCATTCAATGCGTTTGTATAATAATTCGTAAGCGTCTACAAAAGATTGAAGTAGACAGTTTTGGATTAGTTGCATTGAGTGATAGTCTTTCAAATATCGTTGCAAACCACTTAATACTCCTGCATATACGTTAGACAAAATAGGTTCTTTACCAGACAACCGATTTTTTCACCATCCAACGTTTCGAAAATAAAACAAAAACTCTTTAAACAAACCAAAGAATGTCCAATTTTATTCTTTTTACAACCTGACAACTAAACTGAGATGATGATCTCCGGCCATCGACGATGCAGTATTTTATTACACTGGCCATGTCAAACCTGAATATTACAATATTAATCAGCTGGGTATTAACAGAAGGACAAAAGTTGGCCGAATGGCTATAGACAGCGCTTTGAGAAAGCTATATTTTCATAATGCTGACAGTAATTTGCTTTTTATGATTAACTCTTCATTATTACGGTCTGTATTTACACAATGCGCTTATAAATTGACATGGATATTGATTTGTTG
Organism: Thysanoteuthis rhombus; assembly: GCA_963457665.1. Taxonomy (NCBI): domain Eukaryota; kingdom Metazoa; phylum Mollusca; class Cephalopoda; order Oegopsida; family Thysanoteuthidae; genus Thysanoteuthis; species Thysanoteuthis major. The sequence continues at coordinate 32,143,018 of OY735229.1, read as the reverse complement.
TAACTGCTTTCACGTTCAACACATTTGTATATGCTGAAAACAAATGGCAACGTGAAAAATTAAGAATTATTGCAAATTTATATTGTTTTCAATTATTATTATATTCTGAATAGATTTCATCACCAGTGTTTTTATGAAAAGGAAAATTTACTATCTCTCATTTCCTTATCAGCTGAAGCATTGTCAAACGTTATCAATTTTTGACTAGCATTTCTTTATTAATGTATTAATGATACAACTAGTGTGATTGAGATGAAGACAACATCGAATATTATTATTATTATTATTATTATTATGGAATCTCACACCAGTTGCCTGGTGGTAACCGCTGGAGTTTGAGTGACAGCAAGTCTCCTCAAGTCTCCAGCCCTCCTCTCCTCGTACTCATAGATCGCAGTAATTCTGCGATTTACAGTTTCACACCGGTTGCCCAGTGGTTATCGCTGAAGGCTGAGTGACAATAAGTCTCCCCAGGTCTTCAGCTAACGTCTCCTCTCTCTTTCGCATATCATGACAGAGCTACGCTTCGTTGCAGTCCTTATATCTCTAGCACCTTCCTCAGTATCCGTCCAGTGCCCAGCAGTGCTGTGGTCTGTACGGTCTCTATCCTCCCCCTAACCCCGATCTCCTCCAGTCTCTCCCTCAGCGTTTTGGGGACAGTTCCTAGTGCGCCCACTATGACCGGTACTACCCTGGTTTTCATGTTCCACATTTTCTTTAACTCCCTTGCTAGGTCCTGGTATTTTTCCCTTTTCTCACCCTCCTTCTTTTTTACTCTATGGTCTGCAGGTACAGCAACGTCTACTATTTGGCAGGCCCTCCTTTTTTTGTCTACTATTACTAAGTCCGGCCTTCTTGCCTGGATGAGGTGGTCAGTTTGGATGTCATAGTCCCACAGTAGTTTGTGGTTGTCATTCTCCAAAACTGCCTCTGGCTTGTGCTGATACCACTTTTCCCCATGGTCGAATCCCATTTGTTTACTTAGTTCCCAGTGTATCATCGTTGCTACTCTATCGTGTCTATGCTTATACTCCTTTTGGGCGAGTTGGCTACATTCACTAGTTATGTGGTTTACTGTCTCATCTCTCTCACCGCACATGCGGCATTTGCTGTTTGTCTGTGTTCTGTCGATTTTTGCTTTTATGTAGTTTGTCCTTATGCTTTTGTTTTGGGCTGCCATGATGAGCGATTCTGTTTCTCTCTTAAGGTTTCCCTTTCGTAACCACGTCCATGATTTCTCGTCTGCTATATCTTTTATCTGTCTTTTAAACTCGCCGTACAATTTTTTCCCTTCCCACTTTTCTTTTCTAGTTTGCTGTACTGTTCCATTGTTTTCTACTTTATTGTTTGTGGCACTATCCCTCGCGCTCTTTATGATTTCTTCACTATTTGTTTGCACATATCTATCTAGGACTACTTTAGCTCTCTGGACACAATCTTCTATGCTGATGAGCCCCCTACCACCTTCTTTTCTCTTAACGTATAGCCTATCTGTATCATCCCTAGGATGTAATGCTTTATGCATCGTCATAAGTTTCCTTGTTCGCCTATCCATTGATTGGAGCTCTTCCTTTGTCCATCCTAGGAATGGTCCTGTATACCTAATTACTGACACAGCCCAGGTGTTCATTCCTTTTATTAGATTTCTGCTATTTAATTTGGTTTCTAATATTTTCCTTATCCTTCTGAGGTATTCTCTCTTAATTTTCTCCTTCATCTCTTCCCGTTTTATCGTGTCACATTCAAGGACACCTAGGTACTTGTATCGGTCTTGTGCAGTCAATGCCCTAATCTTGTTGTTGTCCGGAAGTTCAATTCCCTCAGTCATTGAAAGCCTTCCTTTATGCATCACCATGATTGCGCATTTTTCTATCCCAAACTCCATTCCTATGTCCTCACTATATTCCCTTACTTCGTTGAACAGAGTCTCAAGCTCTCCCCTGTTTTTTGCAAACAATTTAATATCGTCCATGTACATTAAGTGGTTGACCTTACCTTTTGTTTTAGAGAAGTGGTACCCTTTGCTGTTTCTCAGGATTCTGTTAAGCGGTATCATTGTTAGAACAAATAATAGTGGGGACAACGAGTCTCTTTGGAAGATTCCCCTTTTTATCCCTACCTCGGCTAGTTTGTCCCCTGCGGCTGTCAAATCTACTTTCCAGTTTTTCATTGAATTACCAATGAATTTAACCACCGGTTCGCTAATTTTGAACATTCTAAGGCATTCGAGTATCCAGCTATGTGGAATCATATCGTATGCCTTTTTGTAATCTATCCATCCCATTGCGATATTCTTTCTCCTTTTCCTTACTTCTTTTAAGATCATCTGGTCTATGTAGAGTAAATCGTTTGCCCCTTTGGTTCCTATCCTACACCCTTTCTGTTCTTCTGGTAGTAGCCCCCTTCTATCCATTGATATGTATATTCTCTCTGCTATTTGCCCGGTCAGGATTTTCCACATAAGTGGTAGGCAAGTGATTGGTCTATAGTTGCTTGCTATGTTCCCCTTCCCCAGGTCTTTTTGGATGAGGGTGGTTCTGCCTTTAGTCATCCATTCTGGTGCTTTGCCTTCATTTAGACAATTTTGGAGTAGGTGGGTGAGTCTACCGTGTAACGAGGTGAACTTTTTGAACCAATACCCATGGATCCCGTCGGGACCCGGTGCTTTCCAGTTGGCTACTTTCCTAAGAGTATGTTTCGATGTGGTCTCATTCAGTACTATTGGTTCTCCCTTGTCTATATCTTCTAGTTCTTTTCTCATGTTTCCTAGCCATTGCGGTGTTACATTGTGTCTTTTTGGGTGCCCCCATATGCTATTCCAATAGTTCTTGGCCTCTGTGGCATCTGGTTTTATGTCCTGCCTTCTTTCCCCATTTAAATCTTGGTAAAACTTTTTCTCATTGTTTTGGAATGTGCGGTTTTGTGTGTATTGGGCCGATCTTAGTCTGTATCTTTTTAGTCTTGCCTCTTTAGCTAGTCTTTTCTGGTGTAACTCTTCGACTACAGTTGCGATGCCTTTTTGCGCTACCTTATATTTGTTATAAAGTCTTACTCGTGGTCTGTCTGTGTGTGGTGTATTTCTAAGCAGTACTTCGTCTCTCTGTAGTTGGGAGATCTGCCTTTGTAACCTTCTCTCCCAGTTGGGTTTCCCTTCCCTATTATTGCCCAGGTTCCTATCTTGTGTTGTGAAGCTTTGTGCTACCATTTTCGCCCCTGCATAAATTAGGTTGTTGAGTTCTAGGAGGGTGTCTGTTTCTATGTGCTGTAAGAGGCAGTTGACCTGTTCGGTCACTTCTCCGACTTTCTTTCTGTCTTTGTCTCTTAGGGAGGGGAGTGTTGTTTTCTCTCCTCGCATGATCTCTTTCAAAGCTTGTATTTTGCTTTTCTCTTCTTCCGTTGGTGCCTCGTCATCACCCTCTGGTGCATAGCTTACTGGGGGGGTCTCATGGGGGATTATTCTAGTTTTGTTATCGGTACTAGTTGTGCTGGGGGGGCATTCTTCAGATGTGTCACCTGAATCTCTCTCTACATTAATGCGAATCTCTAGTAGTTCAGTCTCAGACAACCATTTCTTCTTTTGAATTTGCTTTACTTGGTCAGCAAGGCGTTGGTTCGATACTTCCACAGCAGATTTTTCCCTCCATATTTGGAGCATACGCTCTCTATAAGATCGCACTGAAGGCTTGCTTTTATAGTAACAGTACATAACTAGTCTATTCTCTTCCCTTGTCCATCTCTTTCTCTTTATAGCAGTCGCCCCCTGAGGACTGCACTTCCCCTGGATATCGCTAGTGGTATACGAGTTTTGGCCAACAGTAGCTGTGTGACGACTGTGTCCCTCCTGAAGGCCATTAAGGGTACACGAGCCGAGATTTTGGCCAGCAGTCACAGGATGACGACCGGGTCCCTCCTGGTGGCTAACAAGGGAACACCTGCCGGTTACGACACACAGGTCTTGGATCTGTGCCCCGTTTTTTGCGGTAAAATGGTTTGGTTGTACTGTCATGATTGGGGTTTTTGGTTCTTTGGAGGTAGTACCAGACCTTGGTGGGTTGGTTAAGACCGATGTGAGTCGGAAATAGCCCAAGAGCCCCACCGGCCCTTTTGGTTCTTTTAAGGTAGCACCATACCTTGGTGGATTCATTGAAACCTATGTGCACAGTGGTAATCAAAGAGCCCCACCAGCTCCTACCACCCAGGGTATGGCCTCACAAGGACAAGCCATTCAGGCTTGCAGAGATATCTATCTAGTGATATGACATTTGCCTGATTGTTGAACTACAGAGATAACACTAAGCCTTTCTCTTGGGGAGGGGGGTTACATACATTAAAGATCATATGTCTCCCTTAAATGTTATAAGTCTTGACTTAGTATAAGTCAAGATATTCGTTGTTTTTTTCTTCTTCTTCTTCCAATGCCCGCTGGGTAGATAGATGGCCAAGCGACCACCGCCAATTTATACTATACTAATCTCGGGGGCGGGGGGGAGGAGGTTGCAAGTGGAAAAGTTCATTCACACACACATATATATATATATGCTCGCCCCTCGCTTTTCTATACTTCTATGGGACAACTCATTTTGAATTATAAATTATAAATATAATAATTTTAAATTTAATTTTAATTCCACTTACCCACGTGCAGGTCTAAAAAAACAACTTTTTTCTTCAACTCGGCAGTGGCCTTCTCATTGCAAGAGTATTATTATTATTATTATTATTATTATTATTATTATTATTGTTGTTGTTGTTGTTGTTGTTGTTGTTGTTGTTGTTGTTGTTGTTGTTGTTGTTGTTGTTGTTGTTGTTGTTGTTGTTGTTGTTGTTGTTGTTGTTGTTGTTGTTGTTGTTGTTGTTGTTGTTGTTGTTGTTGTTGTTGTTGTTGTTGTTGTTGTTGTTGTTGTTGTTGTTGTTGTTGTTGTTGTTGTTGTTGTTGTTGTTGTTGTTGTTGTTGTTGTTGTTGTTGTTGTTGTTGTTGTTGTTGTTGTTGTTGTTGTTGTTGTTGTTGTTGTTGTTGTTGTTGTTGTTGTTGTTGTTGTTGTTGTTGTTGTTGTTGTTGTTGTTGTTGTTGTTGTTGTTGTTGTTTGGAATCTCACACCAGTTGCCTGGAGGTAAACGCTGGAGTTGGAGTGACAGCAAGTCTCCTCAAGTCTCCAGCCCTCCTCTCCTAGTACTCATAGGTCGTTGTAATTCTACGATTTACAGTTTCACACCAGTTGCCCTGTGGTTATCGCTGAAGGCTGAGTGACAATAAGTCTCCTCAGGTCTTCAGCTAACGTCTCCTCCCTCTTTCGCATAGCATGACAGAGCTACTATTCGTTGCAGTACTTATATCTCTAGCACCTTCCTCAGTATCCAAGTAGTGCTGTGGTCTGTACGGTTTCTATCCTCCCCCTAATCCTGATCTCCTCCAGTCTCTCCCTCAGCGTTTTGGGGACAGTTCCTAGTGCTCCCACTATGACCGGTACTACCCTGGTTTTCATGTTCCACATTATTATTATTATTATTATTATTATTATTATTATTATTATTATTATTATTATTATTATATTTTTCTTTTGTATTATCAAGTAGAATAATTTTAGAATCAAGATTTAAATCATGAACTTATACTCTATTTAATCCATTGATGAAGTGCAAAGTTATCAAGTTCGGCCATGTATATCTCGAAAAAGGTCTTATCCGTGTAGATGAAGCATGAAATCGCTTGCAATGGTTCGCAAAATTAACATTTCAGCGATAGTTTTGCAACACACATTTCTTTTCAAATGGGACAGGTCGTATGTGGTCCGTCTACAAAGCATCCATCATTTTCCAACGGCGAGAAGCCAGAGGTTGCACTGAGCCAACTATTGACTATGAGGTTGCTGATAAATCTATGATGGTGTGTTCAGCCAAAATAACCCTCAACAAAGCGTTAAGAATTAATATGCACCGTCATTCTGGATGTTGCGTTCACACAGTACGAAAGCCCACACATCATTGCTTAATACTGACGGAATACACCGACGGTAGATTATTCATTCCCGCTCATGGTGCCTGTTTTTAAGTCTTTCTGTATCTCTACTCTCTGCTCTCTCTCTCTCTCTCTTCTTCTCTTTTATATTCGTTGCTAAGTTACGTAAAGGTTGCACGACCGGTTCCAGAGATATTAAAAACTGTCCGATCCTGATAATTCGAATAAATGCTTGAAACAAAATCATATATGAACAGAAAGTGCAAGAAATGTGTTCATCTATGGACTTTTGGCTATTACTCATAAGTTCATGTAGAAGAAAAAGAATGTTATATCATAACAAACTGCATCCCATATGATTTTTTTGATGTTGGATCAATGTTCATTTCTAATTTTATCAACCTTGTCCCTATCTCTTTAGGAATTTGACGTAACTAATTTACCTTGAAACAAAATACATGGTTCATGTTTTGGTTTTTGATCAGAAGCCATCTTGAAGTTCAATTTCCTTTATAGCAATTCGTACGTCAAAATAATCATTTCATTAGAGTGGTGCTCATTTTTAATGGAAGTAATTGAAGTTTGCATTTTTCTTGAAGCAGGATCCATATTCGCTATATCTGCTTGCTGAACTGGAGTCTGGGATTGCTCATAAACTTTCAAAAGCCCCGATATACATACTTGCTGGGAGTGATTTCTGTGTTTCAAGCGCACTGACCAATAAGCTGGGAATGCAAAAATGTCAGCATACACTCCTGAAAATCATTTTCCTTTTGATCCCCCGCACACAACTTATGAATTGAGAGCTGATACCAGGAAAAGCAAATTCAAGATTTAAATTCTAGCTAATAAACATCAAAAGCTTTCAGTATTGACTTGAATTTTCAGCTTGTCCAGAAGATGATCATTACAGAAGTTGATGAACGAGGCTTTAAACGTGGGTAATGCTATAACGTAGTATAATCAATACCAACTAGGCTAGTGCACGTTCTAGAAATGCATGTTTGGAATGGGCTTGACTTTCGAGCCACCATAATAGTCATGCGAGAATATGTTCTGTCCGTTGTATGGAACCACGGCTCCGTATTATTCCAGTGACCGAGGTGAAGGCAATTGATGTAAATATTTTATCTGAATTTCAGATATTCTGAATCGAAATTCATGTATATATATATATAATCCCTGATAAAAGTTTAGGAAGCAAATTTTTTTATCTGTTTTAATAGATCGAGAACCACCGACAAAAACAACTTCAAACATTATATAACAATGCCTTGTGTGATGATTCACATATATTGAACAAATATCAACTTTGAACAGTCGCTCGATTTATCTTGATGCAAATACACACGGATACACTCCAGTAGAGAATTCTCAAATTCTATTCAGATTCATATTTGTTCATTTCTCAATCTTAGTCACTTTTCATTGCAGCTCGTCAGAATGTCAGTCTAAGACCATAAGCAAGCAATGCAGGTCGAAAATAAAAATGTGAACTCTCTTAGAGACTCTAACTTGCATCTTTTTCTTCCTGAGAAGAACCCCGTTTTTGTAACAGCTGCCAATTAAGAGTAGGTAAATATTTTGATGTATTCCCTTGAAAGTATTCAAATCTTCATTAAGCTGACGAAAATTGAATGTTTCGGATAGATATATCGAGTTATGAAACTCAATAAAATCAGTCAAATGTGCAGTGCATTTTAAAATCATCTTATGTAGGGGGAAATCAATTCAAGGATACGGAAAAGGGATGATCAAATATGTTCCTTTTCTAGTCTTGTGTTGATCACTAGAAGAGTTGAAATTCCCCAAAACAAGTGCAAATACAGCCACACAAAAACTACGGTTAGATTTTGCATGAATTTACATTGTAGGCTCTCCCTCGACTAAAATCTCATTTTGCTGGGATATTAAAAAAATGTACTCATTGTGAGAAGTGAATGTTCGAATTTTTATCTCTCTAGTAACATTGATGCAGCCTCTATGCAGGATACATACATACCCAGCAAGCCAACTCAATCTGGGAATCTAAGAAACGTTTTTCGACGGTTTTGCTGACGGTGTTGATTGACATTTCTCACCAAACCTACTTGAAGTATCAATTGCAAACCTTGTATAGCTTAATAAGAATAGAATATGACCCTGAACGGAAAGGAGAAGTTGCAGTGGAAAAAAACACGTGCTTCCGACGATGCATTGGTCGATTTCAGTTTAGCCTTTTCTGGGGGCTGCACATTGTACTCACATCTAATGAGCCCTTGGAAGGGGTAAAACTAATTCGGCCGAAAATCAAATGCCGTCCTGGATATGGAGACAACTCAACATTTGGGAAAAAGTACGAAGATCTAGTCTTCGAAAGACAATGACGAATTGAGTGTTAATCACGTCAAATGCTATATATTTTTGATACTTCTCAGACAGTTTGATTTCAATAGTGACTGGAAGATTATCGTTATTGTGGTCATCATGATCATCACGATCATCATCAGTCTTTTAACATCTGTCGTTTCACACAAATCTTCCCCGGGATCAACCATATTTCTCTATCATGGGCGTCGCAGAGTCAATATTTCTGATTTTGTCAAATTCACCTCTCTATCTTGTATTCTGTCGGCCCAAGTTTTGCATGTGATGTCAGGAAATCCATTTTGTGAGTCGTGAAGTCCATCGGTTGTCTGCCATTCTTGCATTATGACCTGCATGGTTCTCAGTTTGTGGGTCAGTCTCTTGGTTGGGGTCCATTTTTCAGCTCCATAAGTGATTATCGGGAGGATGCCTTGGTTGTATACTGGTTTTTTTTCTAGAGTTTTTGGTATTTCCTTGTTTTTAAAGTTGAACGTGCTCTGCCGAAAGCTTGCCTGCCATGGATAATTCTTTGCTTGAATTTTTTTTCTTCTACTTTGACTTTTTTGCTTTCTTTGCCTAATCCACCATATTTTATACATAGAGAGAGAAACAGGAGAGAGAGAGAGAGGGAGAAAAAGAGAGTGAGATAGAGACAGAGAGAAAAAGAGAGTGAGAGAGACGGAGAGAGAAATGCACACAAAAGGCACCTTTCAAAAAATGTTGTCATTTGATATTTGCAATAAAATAGCCTCCATTGAGGAATGACGCATTTCAACTCAGCTTTCACACATCACTCATTAATCCCGATGACAGTTTCTTCTCGAAACAGTTTGCAAAGTCCCTTTTTTATCTATAAGGGACCTGAAGTTGTTGGGTGCCAAGTCTGGGCGGTACTGCAACTGACAGATCTGGATGATGAAATGTTCCATCAAAAACCTAGCAAGAAGTCTATGCCCTTATCAGCCATTGTAAATGCGACGGTTGAACACGTGCAGCAGATTCACGGAGAGATACCTGCTCAACATGCAAATTATAACTCTTTCTAATTGATTATAAAAGCTGAGAGATCGAGTCTCGAGATATCCTAAACTCATGGATACTTTGTAAACCATATCACCATCGCAAGGTGGGGGGGGGGTTATTCCCCTTAGAAACCACAATCAAAGCTTCCTATAATCACGAAAAAACCCTCTGAAAACCTTTGTCAAAAAAAACAAGCCATTCATTCATGCATCCATCTCTCTCTTTCTCTCTCTCTATTTGTATATATATATACGTAGATAGATAGATTGATAGATAGATGTGTGTGTGTTTGTGCGTGTGTGTGGTAAGTTGTTAATGATAAAGTAAATCTATTATAATAAAATCTTTCGCTTTTTCGACTTAGTCAAATTAGAACTATGAATGGAATAATATTGAAATGTTCGTTTAATTCAACATCGAAGATCAATATTTTTATTTTTGCAAGAATGTTGATTAAAGCTGGGAGGCATCCCTGTAAATATGATACATCTAATTTGAATTCAAGTATTTCCTTTTTTCTCAAATCATTTCAAACCGTCGCATACATCGTAACAACTTGTCACATACACAATCACAATTATATATATATATATATATATATATATATATATATATATATATATATATATATATATATATATATATATATATATGTATATATACGTGTGTGTGCATGTGCGTGTGTACGTATGAGGGAGTATAGGAAAATATTCAACGACGTGCAGGTGACGATGAGAGCAAGCATTATCTCATATAAAACAGCTCTGAATTATTGAAATTTCTCATCCCTGTCCCTCAAGACAAAGAACAATCATCCCGGCGCACTTGACGTTTTTTCCTTATCTTTGGATACTCATTGACAGATTTGTCCCTTCTCACCTTCCATAATCTCAAAAGGACCGAAAAAAAGTCGATATCGAACAAAGGCCGTGTTGCCACGAGACATAGGATCTCGTGTTTCGATTGCAGGTGTCGATCGGTAACCATGTTTTAGCCGATGTGGTTATTGGCAAACAATATTCTAATCTTTGTCAGTTCCGATCGATGAACGTAAAACCTCTATCCTGACACATGTATATCACGTGTTGCTACATCTTGGTTCTTCCACTACCGTCTAGCCGTTTTGATTTTTAATCCTGGTGATATTTATCTTATTTTCACTGTGTTTTCTGTAGGTTGTTTTGTTTTTTTTTTATAAAGTAAACTTATGTAGTAAGTTTTTCTATTACTTATGCATACAAAGTCTCTGAAAACAGAATTTACATTAATTTAGTCATGCAAGCAAGCAATATATATATATATATATATATATATATATATATATATGTTTCCTGTTGACTACAAACTCATTTCTAAGTGTAACTCTGAGGCCTAATTTTCACGATGAATTGATTTTGGATAACTAAAATATTCCAAAATCTCATCGAATCGGTCAATCTTGCATATTCACCAAGTTTGGTACTAGATTTTGTCGTAATATTTGTGTTTTTTTTTTCTCCGGGGAATAGTTTAATGCAGTTAAAAGGTCGAAAAAAGGAAACTACTTAGATAGGCAATAGCCTTTCTTCCTGTTCTTTATTCCTCACACAGGCAGAATAATCATGAGTAGTTAGGATTGATACGTGGGTTTTTCCATAATTTTACCAAATGGTTACGAGTAGGTGAAATGGTTTCTTTGGTTAGGACTAACAGGGAACCCATATTCCAGTGTTATGTGTGTGTGTGTGTGTCGACAAGACAATAAAAATCAAATTAAAAGATTCTTATATTACAGGTTTTTTTATGTCGGTTTTTGATGGAGACTAGAGAAATAAATCTCTTCATCTAAAAGGCGTCAATATGGATATCTCCCGCCAATTACAACCTAAATGATCAGGAGAAAACGGACTTAACTCAGTTGACGGGTACCAAAAATGCACATTGATGTAGATGATGGCATTGGATGTCTTTCAGAAAATCTTCTTTCTGCAACTGAGAACCAAGTACGTTCGAGGGAATGTGTCATCGGAAAAAGACTTCTTAACCTGATAACATTGAAGAAGCAAGACTTGAGATCTTTTCTTAGCAAGGAATTCAACCAATAAAAACGAACATTTCTATAGAGCGCAGTCGACGTTCAAAGGAGAGAAATTCGAAGTTCTTTGATATGCTGTATTTCTTCTCGGAACTATCATTCTTAGACTATTAACTTCCCTTAGTGCAATATTCTTTGTCTTGTTAATTGTTTATGACTTTCTTGAAAGAAAAGAGGCTGTTTTTTTTATTTGAATTGAGTAAGTTATCATTCGTATCTGTGCCCCTTATTTACTGTCAAGCGGCTGGGTTTGTGAGACATTAATGATTTGTATGGGAATGAAGTTTTTATTTATTCTATTTTCGTGACATTTGTAGCATTGACTAAGTGAGTGTCTTAAACCGAAAAATTGTTCTTTTTTCTTGAAATCAAGTTTTCATTCATTTTATTGCGTGTTTTTATTTTCAAAAATGGACATAATCGTAACTCTGTTTGAAGATTAACTGGAGTTATGTCCCCTATGATGTCGGATTATGGGAATCAGCTATGGTTTCTAAGTCCAATATACATATAAAGCTTCATGGAAGTGATTTCAGTTGCTGCCTAACGAATAACTCAGCCTGTCAACTTCAAAACTTGAGAACTTGATAGCATTTGGTGAATACACGAGGTACAGTACGTCTATGGTTCATGGTGGTTAAATTATTAAATCACATGAATATGTTTTAATAACCAATCTACATGGACGTAATTGCGATAGGTCTGGTTAGTCACTCAATACAAACCATCATATGACGAACATCTTTTGGCAGCATTTCGTGTTGGTATGATCAATCACATTTTGTAAATGGAGATATCAGTGATTAAGTTACATCTCTCACATTTTGGGGAGTGTATTCATACTGAAAATTGCGATTGGGAAATAAGGGATCAATTTGAGATGTACTAGCATTGCAAATTGAACCCCAACTAGAAACCTTTTACGGGAGGTAGGAGAGGGTTATACAATAACATTTCGCCCTTAAAAAATGATAGGGAGTGGTTATTCAAAAGTTTCGCCTGAGAGCATTTGGGGTTGGTCTAACTCTGGATGGATACAGATAAGTGTCAGAACACATGGATAACCTAAACTGAGCAACAGTGATTAAACTTGTTTGTTGCGGGTAGCAATGATTAATAAATATTACTTCCAGTCTGATGCATTGATATCAGGTCGGATAACCGACCCTGTTGCCCGGAAACATACTTGTTTGGCTTTCTCCTCTGTCTTCAAGCTGAAAACCAAGTAGCATTCAAAATAACTGAATACTGAGTCGACTTGTGAAAGTACATTGGCTCAGTGGTCGTCTGTCTTCTTATTTATATTGTTTTTGACAGAGACGAGTTGTGTACGATTACTAAATCAGCTTAACATGGCTGTATTGATTTAACATCGAGAAAAAATTGATTTGTGTATTTGCATATCATAATGAATATACTTCCATATACATATACATATGTATGGATAGTATAATATGTATATGTATATCTATCTATCTATCAATCTATCTATTTATCTATCTATCTATCTATCTATCTATATATATATATATATACATATATATATATATATATATATATATATATATATATATATATATATATATACAGATATATATATATATATATATATATATATATATATCACTCTCTATATGTCTCACTCTCTAAAGTACACATTATATATATATATATATATATATATAGTCACAAAAAGCCAGAAAAAAGATTTTTCATGCATTATATGCCCCAGTTCTGTCTTGATTTGAATTGAGCTCCACAATACTAACTATATATATATATATATATATATATATATATATATATATATATATATATATATATATATATATATATATCCAATATTCTCTTTTAAAAAATATGATTTAACACTTCCACGTTTAAGATATATGGCTACCTTGATTCCATTTGAGTCTTTTAATGTTTTTCATGGTGCATAAAATTTATTTCTCCAATATACTGTGCTAGCTTGCAATCTCTGCATTCGAGGTTGGGCATAACTATCCAAAGTATACGCTGCATGCTCCTCAGTTTGAGGGGCGAAAATCACTTGATTTTCAGCTTACGTTATCAAACAGTTTAAAGTTTTTATAAGACAATAAGTATACAAATTAATATTTCAAATCAATTGTGAATTTCTATTTGTATACTGATTAGTATCAACAAGTTCTTCCAAAGTTTGCTTCAGGCTCCATTTTTGCTCAAACAAAAAAGGGGGAGGCCAAAATAGCACCATGTTTGTTTTTCAGCACACTATTATACAAGTAGATGCACCCACTTCCACTCTTCCTTTCTTTCATGTACCTACCATTGCTTAACCTCCAGCGACTCAGCCTGCTTCTTTCTTTCTTTCCTGTCTAACCACCATCCGAATTTCAACAACTCAGCCTGATATATCTCCATTCCAATATTGGGATGCAGGAACTATTTTGATGGGGTTTTCTGTACCTTCTGATAGTCAAGCAAAACGTGTTGATAATGCGTATAGCGTCTCACTGTATAGTATCGGTAGGGGAACTTATACTGCACTTCATGACTGCAGTGGTGAGTTCGACCCCTACAAAGAGCACAAAACCTTTGCAAAACAAAGATACGCTTCATAGTAAAATGAGTTTCCGGCTTTCCTATCATTTTGTCTTTCATTCCGTTCTTTCTTGGATGAAATTTTTCTTGATAATTTCTTTTTATATACGTGTAGCATTCGACTTTTACCTTTCACAATTATGTTAGAAACAGTAAACAAAAATTGTTTGCAAAACTATTAACATTTTTTCTTTTCATTGGTCTCTCTCTTTCTTTCTCTCGCTCTCTCTCTCATATATATATATGTATATATATATATATATATATATATATATATATATATATATATATATATATATATATACATGCGTGTGTGTTAGTCTGTGTGTGTGTATGTATCACGTGCACAGGCTGTGCTTGGTGAACTACTGAGTAAAAGATTTCAAATATTTACTCTTTTCGTCTAGAAAAATGTTTTCCCAAATAAAAGTAAATTTTTAGGTGGAAGTTCTATTTGCAATGCAAGCATATGCTAAAATATTGAAGCTATCCCCAGTTTAGTGATAACAATCAAATATAATACGATGAATAACCGTTTTTGCCTTCTAATTTCTTGATTCGTTACCCCTAACACGGGATCCTTTGAAATGACGTCGCTCATGTGACGGTATCTTTTGAGTGACTGAGCAGAACCGTTTTACTCTCCCTTTTGTTTGTTTTTTATTCTGGTCCAGATCTTGTTCCTTTCTTTCTTTTCCTGTTTCTCCTCTCCCATGATCATTATGCATTTCTTCTCCCCACTTTCTCATTTTCTTCCTAGCTCTGCATCCGTTAACCCAGCTGTTTTCTCTTCCGCACGTAGCATATTGATCAAACTCAACCTTTTATAGCCATTGTTTGCCAGAACAGGATTCCGTGAAAAACTTGAAAAGTTTTCTGACATTTTCTAGATTAATCAGTTGAAACTCATAAATAGCAAGAGATAAGTATCACCCTCATGACCTTTACCACTTAGTGTATATGACGGATTCTGGCGAGCTTTTTACAGGTGGTATGTGATATCGGCTGAAAAAAAGGTCTCACCGTTTCATATCGATATCTAACCGACCATAAAATTAAAACACGTTGCCATACACAGATACATGCATGTATGTATATATAAGTATAATCTTGTGTATATTTACCGATAGCGTATGATGGCTTGTATTGTCTGTACTGTGTACGATGGATGAACAAGATTGCAAAAATATCTATGTGTCTGTACATGGCAATGGGCAATGAAAAAGCTTTTTGGCACGAAGTAGGAGAAGCTGTCCCGATTGTAAATTGCCAAGTGTCACACCTTCCATCATTTAATATAACGAACAGTGAATATATATGGAATAAAGGAAAATGTAACTATGCTCAGATACTACCGTATAGATATCAGTGTCTGATCGAAATTCTGTTTTCCATTAGTTTTATACTTTCTTCTATCGGGACCGGTTTACTTACATTGCGCCTAAAAGGCATCTCTTACCCATTGCTTTTTACAGGCACTAAAATGATCTCATGTTTTATGCATCCGTAGCACACGCTGCACTGATATTATCGTCCGTCTCTGTCTCCCTTCTTCCTCTCTCTCTCTCTCTGTCTCTGTCTCTCTTCACCCTCGATAATTATGTGTGTGTATGTGTGCGTGTTTGTTCATGTCCGTGTGAGAGAGACAGATTGTGTGTCTTATTATGGTTAGAACATTTATTTCCTACTTGGCAGATTGTCTGAAAGTGATCTACATTACCTCAAATTATCACGAAAATTAGTGTCTTCATTCCTCCAAATGAAAGTCAGCCAAACCATAGTGAAGGTCGGCCTGCCCACTCTTGAAATCTTAAAAATTAAATTTCACCCAAAACTGAGAATTGCTTGAATGACCCGTGGTGTGAAATATACACACATCAAAGCTAACAATCGCATTTAAATCTTGCTCATGATTTATGGTTGCATTTGGGGTTCCATTAGGGTTGAATGTCGACTCAAAATTTTTGCTGTGAAAAAAAAAACAGGATTATTTCAGGTTCGAGTTAGATTCTTTAAATGAATTATTTCCAAACTGGCATAAGCACTGACTGAAATGGAAATTCACATCCAGGGATTTTCAACGACGATCAGAAGGTAACACTTCAGCATTAGATTTGCATTGTAGATTAAAAAAACAAAACAAAAAAAAAAACCTCCTCTGTGAAGCTTGAATGTACCAACTGACAAGTTCTTGGTGAATTTTTGAGATCTATAAGTCTGAACAACATAGAAATAACAGAAAACTGTCTATCTGAGTTCGAACTCGGTCGTCTGATTCCATTTCCAAGTTTGATCATCGGACTATTATGCTACATATTTTTCTATCAAGATAAATGACCTTGAGAATAGAAATTCATCATTATATCAAACTTAAATTATTGTGGAAAAAATAGTTGAATCGTAAATTTGGAAAGATCACATTAGATCAGTGCTACTTATTTTGTTAATACCTGGTACCAAATTACCCATGAAAATCATCTTGTGGCTATCAATCTGTGATATGAAAACGCCTTACTTGACCATACCTTCGGTGGTCACCACATGTCAACTGTACCTGTTTTATGTTCATCCTGAAATCAAGTCATCAGCGTACCTAGAATTTCTAGAGTTTCAGAATCAATTGAAAGAAAAGTTTGTTGGACTTAAAAAAAAAGGTTGAAATAATTTCACGGACAGAGTTACAAAAAAATACGTATGTTATATATATATATATATATATATATATGTATATATATGTTTATATATATATATGTTTATATATATATATACATATATATACATATACATATATATATATATATATATATATATATATATATATATATATATATATATATATATATTTATATATATATATATAATCTTTCTTACCTATCTATTGATTATTCTTTGGAAATCCACAAAGTTATGAGACTTTTGCACCAAAAATGGGAACAGGTTGAATGCAACTTCAATTAACCTGACATTATTCTTACGATCATAATTATACCTTGACCGACACTGGGTTTAAAGTTGGTCATGCCATCTAAGCAACATCTTTTAATCCAAGAGAGAATCAACTTTGTGTATGGTTCTTTGATTGAATCTTGTGTTTCCTAGGCGCCAAGCCTTTTTGATTTCCACCCTAATGGATGAAAACGAAAGTATGATTACTTAGCTCAGCCTTAACTAAGTTTAGCCCCAGGATAAAGTGGTCGGGCACTCGATGAGGATTGGATCAGCTATTAGATTCGTCCCAGTTACCGCCTCCTTATTGATCAAGGTTAGGTTTGAGTGATACAAATCTGCTTTCCCGATCTCACATATTTTCGGACAGTTTTGCTGTCGCTTAATTCTCTGGCGACAACGATTAGATATTGAACATTTCAATGAAAATGTATGTACTGTGATACTGAGGATATGACGAAGGTTTATCCATGCTGACATGTAGTTTTAGGCTCAAATAGATAAAATAATGTTGTCTAAATGATTTTTTGCATTTTACGTTCCTGGAGACAACTTAGTTGGATTAATAAATCACAAAGCTAGAAAGACATGGGCGTTATCAAGCCAGTGAGATTATTATCAGAGATAAAAGTGACGATTGTAAAAAAAAAAAATGGTAAAGCATCAGTCTCTTGTGAGACAACAACTCCTGTGAGACAACAACAACCGGAGTAAAAACAGCTGTTGAGGAATTAATGAAACTAGGATTTTATGCCAACAAGATTTTATGACAACCCCAGTGACATCATGCTAGTAAATCGAAGGGAAACATCAATCTTAATCACATAGATTGATATGTACTTAATTAGCTACTGGTTGCATAGGGATATCAGTTCACATTTTCGACACTCTTTGCTTAAAAACGATGTTAGCTGTGTGTCAGGAAGACTTGTAAGCCTTTACACTATCCGAACAGAAAAAAGTTAAATTGCACCCTGTATCAGAGATTTTGGAACAGCCGTGAAGAGCCTTGCAGGAAGTGTGAAACGTCAAAAATATGAGGAGGTATTGCATTAAGATGATGACGTAGGTAGAACCATCAAGGATACCGAAGAGTACTGGAAAATTGAAATGAATTGCTCTTACTTGATCCCAATGGAGATAATTGCATAGCACTTGTATAAGAATTCAACGAGTAAATTAGTACCACCGATGCCCTATAAAACTTGTTGCGTTTGCATGTAAGATATACTTCCGAATGTAACAACTATTTTGGGGAAGAGCTAGGTAATGATGGAAATTCGAAGGAAAAATATCAGAAGATTCGTGAATTGGAAAATGGGGAACAGAAACAATGATCATTATTATCAGAGAAATGAACCATTACAGGAAGCATCTTCACGGTGAGGTACTGTAGCCAGTGCAGAACTTTTGTTTCTTAATTCTTGCCGGCATAGAGAACAAAGATTCTCTCTAAAGCCTAAAATATTATCTAGGAGAATAAGTTAGCTCGGGGGATGCACCTCCTACAAGGGAATGCTGAATAAATGATATGGTAAATGATATGGTAAAAGAAACATTCAGCACCATTAAATCACAAGAATCTCAGTTTGCTATCAAATAAGAAATTTAAATTGTGTCGCTCCCTTATGATTTTGCATCAAGCAGCAAAAGGTATTCGTATTTGCCAATATCATCAAGTAGGTAACATTAAAATAAATGCTATCAAAATGTGAAAAGTGTGAGAATGATAGAAAACGCCTCCGGCATGACGAATATTATTTCAACAAATTGTTTTCCATCGTCCAGTTTGTTTTTCTATAATTGAATATATCTCCCCTTCTATTCCAAGTCATATTTTCTTCCTCTTTCATTTAAGAGTCTGTTGTATGTTCCTTTTTTCCCGTCTGAAATGTCATTCTTTTCTCTTCTCTCTTTCTTTTTTTTTTTGCTTTCATTACGTTTCATTCTGGTAACATCATACTATTTCGTTGGTTTATTCACAATTGATTCCAGCTTTCTTTCCCTGTTTATATTTCTCCATGCTTTATTCGCTTAACCATAATCCCACGAATGGCCCATCCGACAAGCTGGATATTTTGAGTCTCTATGAGCGCGTGTGTGTATCCAGACGATCCTGGTCAAATAATCTGGACTACACCCATCATAATTTGCATGGGTATACTATTAAACATCATCTGGAAACGGATGTTTCTTTCTTTCAAAAAGGTGCTTTTGGGATCTCTACGGCCATCTTTAGACCAACAATTACGATAAATTTTGCCGTTAGTGTTCAGATAATTTTAGATTTCAATTTGCTTTACATAATTGTTGATAATGAATTGATGTTCTAGGTGATTTTATATTATTCTTTACGTAATTAGTTCTGGTAAACGCGCGGGCCACGATGATTCATTATTGCAAGATACGGCTATTATATCACTTCTTCAGTTGATTATCCCTTGATTCTTTCTTTCTCTGTTTATATTCCATTATTCCTCATCCAAATCTTTATCTCATTATTTTTCTCTCTTCTCATACATTCTTACACATGATTTCTGTTTATATTTATCTATTACTCGTTTGTTGTTTTTCTTCTTTCGTTGCAATTATATTTCCAATCCCGATTCTTTAGAGATGTTTACCAATTTCTTTTCATCTCAATTTATCAATAGCTCCCCAGATTTTCTAAATCCCCTTATTTTTCCAACTGATTATAGAATAATCTTTTCTTGTGATGCATAAAGGATTGTATCTCTTTTTATTTGAAATAACTGCTGTAGAGCTTTTCTAAAGAGACACGTGCATATAGATATAGTACCTTGCCCAAGAAAATCATTTCCAAACATAGATACTAGCTAGTCAGATATAGATCTCAGAACATGTAGGGTAGCATGTCTAAGAACAACTCAAGCTACATAGAGTACCTTGTCTAACACGAAATCTCCAAAATTGTATGGTAGCTTATCTTAAGAAAGCTTCTCAAAACATATATAGTGTATTGTCTATAGCAAACATCCCCAACTAAGCATATCCTTAAAAATATATAGTTGCTTCTCTGAAAACATCTCTAATTATGTATAGTAGCTTGTCTAAAACACATTTCAGAACATGTGTAGCTGTATGTCTAAAAGAACATATTACTGTATAATCGTAGTTTATCTAAAAGAAAATACAATTCGAAAATGTATAGTATCTCATTAAAAAAAAAACATCTCGAAACATGGATGGTACCTTGTCTATAAACATTTTCGATCACGTAGGGTATATTGTCGCAAGAAACATTTAAACAGATGAAGTAACTAGTATTGAAAAAAAGACCCCAAAACATACGGTACCTTGTCCCAGGAAATATGTTCAAACACGTATAGTATCTTATTTTGAAATAATAAAATCACCAAATCCGTATTATATTTTGCCCAATAAGATCCTCAAAATGCATAATAAGCTTGACTAGAAAAAAAAAAACATTCACAAACACGTACAATTGCTTGTCAGGAAAACATCAGATGGAACATACAGTGTCTTGTTCAGAAAACTTATGCTAGACTGGGGTTGTGGATACTTTTGCGATCCCAAATGACGTAAAACTGAGAAAAATAAAACTTCTTTATATGTTGGAATTTTGAATGTACACAGACCCCAAAGGGTTTTTTTCATTATATCTGTCAATCTCATGCTATACACAAAACCCTTACAAATCTAGTTGGGCATTTGTAATACTTCAGGGCGTTTTTCCATCGGAAATACACGTATGGAGTTGAAGAAAACTTCTAGTCATAGGCGATTTCAGTCATACGTAGCCCTAAATAGTTCAGTGTTGAGAATCAGCGTTGATTCTGTGAATCAGACGTTATCTATACACAATGTATTTAGCAGCAACAGCACATACCCTCCCAGATGCATGCTTTGTATCAGAGTGATGGCCAAATCAATTTTAATGCAGTGGCTGACCGAAAGTAAGATGGTATGACGAGCTAGATAGATTCAGAAAGTCTATATCTTATGACAGACACTAATAGGTAGATGATGGTGGTAATGATAAAGAGCAATATGGCCCAATTTTCAGCAGATTACAACTGAAATGAGTTTGAGCTTCAGTAGGAATCAAACACTTGTACGCAATTTTTTACACTGACCCTAACGTGAATATTGATCACAGTTTCATGACAAATGTCGTGTTGAAGTTTAGAAAGGTTAATATATAATTTATACAAACACGTTGAGTTTTACAAATTCAATGTTTTGTTCCCCCTCAACTAACAGTTCGAGTACTGAATTGCAAAGGTTGTTTAACTTCAAAGCAGCAGTTGAAAAACAATAAAGCATCTTCAGAAATAAACGGTAAATCTCCAAAATATCATACTCAACATGATACAATATGATTGAACGAGAGATAATGCCGTAGCTGACTTATATATATGTTCATACGGAAAGATTAACACATACACACCAACAAACACGCGTATATATACCAAACACACACACACACAAAAAAATTCTTTCACAGGTGAGCTAATGTTTTGCCATGAATCGACTTATACACAGACACAGACACAGACACGCACATATACTCACACACACACACACACACACTCACACACACATACACACACACATACACACGTATATATATATGTATATATATATATATGTATATATATATTTATATATATATATATATATATATATATATATATATCTATATATATATATATATGATTAAATGTGAAGAAAGATGTATGACAAGATGATATTATCACTGAAAAAGTGTGAAAACGAAAAGTGATTGTGAAATGAACAATTTATTTGCACGTTTAGCTGGTTTCAGCTTTGTCAGGAAAAAATCCATGTAAAGTGAAAAAAATAACAATGTTTTTAAATTCTGTTTCATTTGTATTTCTTTTATTACATTGCAGCAGAAACCAACGAAATGTGTGAATAATTTGTTCTAGATACGAAAATTTCGTGTTTTTCACATTGTCTTTCTGTGTCTCTGCGTGTGCGTGAGTGTCTGTGTGAGTAAAGTTCTTATATACATTGAAACACAAGATTTGTTCACTCGTACATAAGCAAGATAAATGAAAAAAATGCTCCTTCTAAGTCAATTTCAACTATACATGCATATATATATATATATATATATATATATATATATATATATATATATATATATATATATGTGTGTGTGTGTATGTGCGTGTGTGTGTGTGTATGTATGTGTGGGGGACTTGACAAATTTATGTACCCGATGAATGTGAACATTTCGTGCCAAATGCACGTGTCAGTGAATGGCAGTATGTTCAGCACAGGTAATTAATTGCAAACAAGTTGCCAGTTGTTTTAATGTAGACATTCATCGGATATCATCATCATCATCATCATCATCATCATCATCATCATCAGTAAGCATTCACCGTTCGATATACACCTTGTTCACAATTCACCAGATCTCTCCACCGTCAGCATCATAAGTTTGGTACTTTTCGAAGATATCCGTTCCGTTTTGCAATTTTATATTTTGTCTTATACGGTTGTGCATGTGATTTATGGGTATGAACGTTGTGAGTCATGCTGTTCAACACTTGTCTGGCATTCTTTCAACATGACCAGCCTATTGAAATTTAAGATTTCTCAAAGATTCTATGATATCTCATACTTTGATATGCTGGTCCTCAGTTTAATGGCCAGTCTTTTGGCTAGGTTCAATGCTTCAGCTCCATAAGTGACACATTTATTTTTCATGTTGAAAGCTCAATTCACTCTGATGAATATATATATATATATATATATATATATATATATATATATATATATATATGTATGTATATATATATATAAACACACACACACACACACATATATAAATATATATATATATATATATATATATATATATATATATATATATATATATATATATATATATATATATATATATATATATAGGGGGTGGATTCGTGATAGATTAATGATTGTGAATCCTTTAACGATGAGAGTATTCATAGTTGAATCATGATCAAACAAAGCTTCAGGAAAGCTCTATGTATTATACACCATTGATTTATTGTAGGCATTTATACCTCATTTCATATTTCTATTTGTGTTTTTGCTTCAATCAATTATTATCAAAATTAATTTACTGCATAACCAATAGGGTGGAGCAGCCAGTGAGAATTGAACTCACTACAGTACAAGAACTGAAGGATTGATTGGAAAAAATTGCTCTTGAGCGAGGCAATTATGTTTATTTATCATCTACCGGCGGCACAAGGTGCTTTCATCGGGAAAAATCGAATAAGTTAAAAAAACAATAGCATTTTCCCCAATTGACTTTTTTCTAATCTATTTATTGCATTGTCTTTCTTTAGACAGTATCCATTGTTCTTTTAATATTTCCCTCCAAGCATTGTTTTTGTTTTCTTGGTTATCATTACCACTGATTGCTTTCTTTAAACGTTATTTATTTATTCGTTGATACTTGTGAAAATATCCACGAACATATCTACGAAACGATTCGTCAAGGAGATCTGTCCATCGTTTCAGATGGTCGGTAGGACTTATTCTTATCAGGTTATTATTGCTCTTTAAAGGAATAGTAAAGAGTTATGGACGAGCATCATAAAGGTGGATTTGTTTCCAAAATTTCTGTCCGGCTATTTTTTGGGAAGTTTGCATGAGTATTTAGCACCCTTTTGCAAGCTATAAATTCAACCGTCTTTGTTTTACATATCACATTATATTTCACTTGGTTTACCATATGTGAAAGTCATGGCCTCGTGAACTCCACCCTGCGCAATTCTACGTATGGCTAGCTAGAAAGTTGGATTCATGCCTAGTGCAAAAGGAACACTGTCATAGCCAGTGTTGAACTTGAATGCCTGTTTGGACAACTCAAAATTTTGCAAAACGTCAGTTAATGAAGCACACTGCTACTTGCTTTTAAGATGCACACTAATCTAAAACCATTTGATCTTCATTCTTTTCATCTGCAATAAATGGTGTGTTTTTCCCCTGCTTTTCATGTATAAAAAACTTCTTGATAGCAAAAACACAAAAATTCAAATCGAAAACACAGACATGAATAGGTGAACCGATACATCTTATCTAAAAAAAACTAATCTTAATGAAACCTTTAAAATTGAAAAAAAAAACACGCACAGCAAAGAATCAATTTGCGATGGCAAACTTTCGGTAGAGATACCCCAAGCTCCAAGACCAAGAAAATCACATTAGTTTTCAAAATCAGCGCACCCTACCGATACTTACTTATACAGCAAAGAAATGAAACTCAACCGAAATATTGGTCCTTAGACTGGGAGCCACGTTAACCACAGTTAGCGAAAGAGAAGGATACTTAACATCACACAAAAGGATCACGAAACAGTGCAGTATATTAGAGAAATAATTGGGTCATAAATTCCATAGGAAAACTTTAATAGCAATGGGCTGGTAATGTTGCAAGGGTGCCAGACAGCTGATGGACACCACAGCTAATGTAGATTCCCAGAGATCATATGCAAAATAATGGCCTACAAAATATTGGCTCTGAAAGTATTGGCTCGACAACACTAATGATAGGGTGGTTAGGCAAATCCTTGGGAAGGTCTACGTCCAAGACGGACTCTTGATGGCAGATATACGATGCTAACCGTCAACCAACACTGTAAAAAAACTTGTAAACATAGGTATCTTCACATTTAAACCTGGTCTTGCAGGCTATGTATGTATCACGCGTATTGCACCGATATTGTTTGAAGAATGCATGATCTATCAATTCACTCCTTATCATGTCTTGGGAAACATTTTGCTTTTTTTTCTCAATTCCCTCTCAATAAATAAAATTGAAAGCAATGAGTGTAGGCTAAATTGGTCTTTTACTTTGTGCTTGATAGCATTTCCTCTTGTTCCTTGTATTTTTCTTTTCAATTCAGATTTCATCAGTGATCACCGCCCGATAAAAGGCATCATTGACCGTTATCTTTATTGACCATTCCCAACAGAGCTGGATGCCGAGAGATTTCTGTAATATGACTGTTCAAGTTGTGGGAATAACTTGACCTGTTTTGTTTTTGTTGTTTGTTTTTTTTTATTAGTTTATAACATTTTTCAAGCATACCTGATCTTGTTTGAACATGCCATGATTGAATGCTGGAGAAACGGACAAAACTTTCAACCTTTTGGGTTGCTTACCGCATTTGGGGAGAGGAGAGTGAACACTATCCACTCTGGAAGTTCACATTATAGTCAGGAAAGGTCTGGAAAAAACAAGGAGGCAACCAACATCAACGTGCAGATTTAAATCCGGTGTGGTTTTGACTATTCTCCAGGGAGAATGTATGAAAATTCAAGAAAAAAGGAAGAAAAGAAAAAAAGATATCACCCAGATCCAAGATTGTACCGTGGTTTACATTAGAAAAAATGATGTTTACCACCATTAAATTTGGATGCTACACCTGGAGATGGTCTTAGAGTGGATTGCCGAATTCTCATGTTAACAGCCAAAACAGAATGGAAACATCTTTCAGGAGAAAACTCTTTAAATGATTATGAACGTTTTCATAAGTATTTATTAATTCAGTCTATTTTCAACAAGCTTTAACCAAAACATCCCAGTTCTATGAATTAACGGCAAAAGATAGAAATATCCAAGTCACAGAATAAGCCCTTCCAATTAAAGCTACAGACGGTTTTTTTTCTCTGACCATGAATTCGAGTTGCATAGTCAATTGTTATAAATAATACAACCTCCTCAGCACCATGTTGTATTATCATGGCTACCAACTCATTCATAACCCATCAACTGAGCTGCTCCTGCTGCAGATAATTGGGTAGAGTCCCGAGAATCGTAGAATTGTTAAAATCATTTCGCTTGAAGCAGTCATTTTCTAACACCGATATTCAAATCTAATTTTATAAAATCTCCAGTCAACTCCGTTTAGACAAACAATAGATTTATAGCCATGTTCATTAGAGTTCGGCTCCTTGACAGAATGCATCCCTATTAGCCGGCTGAACAATACAGAAAGTGGCGGCATTTGCCTCGAGGTTTAGAGATGATATCGTCAGATGTAAATAGACAAGAGAATTTAAGGGGCTCTTACAATCGGGAAAGAGAGATGTAACCCTGCTCTTGACATATTTACAAAGCAATCGTTTTGCTGTCATAGCATTTTAATGATTAAATTCTTTGTTTGCAGAAGTTATGAAGATGCTTGCGGTTGTGCTCAAACCGTATTTGACGGGAATCGAATTTGGTCAGCTAAACTAGTTGCTATACAACCACTTGGTCACTGAATTGTGAACGGCTGAATAACTGCCTTACAGCTGTCTTCAGTTTCCATGGATTATTATTATCATTATCATTGTTATCATTATTATTGATTGTATTATTATTATTATTATTATTATTATTATTATTATTATTATTATTATTATTAATATCATTATCATTATCATTGAGAGATGATTCAAATATATATATATATATATATATATATATATATATATATATATATATATATGTATATATATATATATATATATATATATATATATATATATATATATATATATATATATATATATGACTTGTTAGCTTAGTTGGTAGAAGATATGAATTCGGTAGAGAAGTGTTGGTTTTATAAACCGTTTACGGTTTAACATGACGAGACGAATTTAACCCTTCAAATTAAGCAGAGGCTGTTCTTGTTCTTAAAATTGAGTTCAACGAAAAAAAGAAGATAATCTGTTGAATTCTCGTCCTTGCTCTAACTTGGGTTTTTCACTGGAGATTACATAACAGCAAGTTCTCCCAATGGTACGTGACTATCCTTCGTCTCTCTGCTCAGTTTAGTAGTTTTTCGTCCAGATTATTATGATTCTTCCTTGGCCTCCCCCCCTTTTTTTCTAAGGTTTGTAGATATTGTTCATTGATCATGGGCATCTCTGAGATTTTCATATTAGATGATTTCATCAGTTTTATAGCAATTTTGCATTTTTTCAAACTTTTCATTTCTTTCAATTGTAATCCATGGAGAGTTGCATTGATTTTTCACCATTGTCTTTTAACTTGACGACGAGGATCCGATCCAGTCTCCGGTCTGGAGTGACAAATCTGTTGGATTTCAAAAACCCAACAAATTTTCTGAGACAGATTTCCTATGGTACGTGACTATCCTTTGTATTTCTGTCCAATATAGCAGTTTTCCTGTCCAGATAGTTATAATTCTAATATAATGCTGATTATAGAGTAGTATTCCTATTTTCTTGTGAATTCTCAGAGAATCCTGGCTTGTCCTGGTTTAACATTAACAAGAAATTTGTAGATAGGTATAGTTTTTTTATCAAATCAATGCAATCGCAAAATCATTATTATAAATACTCCAGACTTGTTTACGGTGTAAGTAAACTAGTCTCAATATAATTACCACCTTAATCATCTTGAGAATTTATTTTACTTTTCTCCATGATCAAATACTCACGAATCATACAGACTGGCTTCCCCAGCCTCAAAGTCAACTCCTACTCGGACTTAAGATAGTCACTGCAACTCCAGTTATATACGTACAAGGAATATTAGTTTTCATAAATATATAAGATTTCCTGGTTTGGCTGTCAGTAGGAGCGCCTGCTACTAATTCCTGAGTCATGAATTTAAATCATGTTAGGAAGAAATTTTTTCCATGAAAGTATTTGTGTATTACAGTGACGTAAGCCCTTGTGCCTTTTTCATGAAGATTTTTGCATATATATAATGATTGTTAGCTTGGTTAAGTCGGTAAGAGAGACACATTCTAATCAATCAGTTGTGATTTTATATCACAGACGAGAAATCCTAATTTTATGTATCTGTTTTATGTCACGTAATGAGAGAGACGAGCGATGAAAAATCAACTAAACCTGCGTCAGGAAGATGCTGGTGTTCATTGCGGTTGTTGTTATGATGGGAAAATATCAGAATCTGGCTGCAAGTGTTGACAAAAACTCCAGAAGGCTTCTATTCAACAAAACTATGCAGATTCATAATAATGAAAATAGAGCAGTTTGGACCACACTTCGAGCACGAGTGGTGTCCTGGGGTTTTCTTTGATTGCTTGAATAGCAAGTCAGAAGCTTTTAAATAATGATTACAGTTAAGATGTCCGGTGAAGGGGTATAACTCATGACTTAGAGTTGAATGTAGTTCTATTTTTCTTTTTTTTTTTTCAACATTTTCATTCACCCCGGGTCATAAGCATACTTACTAATAGCATATATTTGCTTCAACGAAACGGAGTGAGAGCAAATCTTTTCTATATTCCTGCAAAGTTTTCATTATTTTTGCTGATTTTACTGACATTAATATCTGAATATTTTCAGGTCTTCCTCAAATTCGAAGAATCTCTCTTGTATATATGCTTTTGTTGTACTTCACAGTAATAGCAGGAATATTGATCAATATTGGGATCAGATTCGGTTAGTCACTCAATAGAAACCGTCACATGACATTCTTTTAGGAGCTATGCTAAAAAATGGAACAAAGGTGACCAACCAATAAGTTTAAAATAATTAAACGTTTCTGATAATAGAGAGTGAATGTTGAAAATTACGTTCCTTTATAGATCAATTGTTGCAGCCTGTACACGGGATGCATACATACATACATACATACATACATACATACATATATATAGACAGACAGACAGACAGACAGACAGACAGACATACCTGCACACATACATAAACAGCTGGACCAACATGAAAAGTTGGGGGAATATTTTTTTTTTTTCTTAAACGTCAAAATGGTCAGCATTTACAGGAATGCTACTGCTGGAAGTTAGATATACATCGAACAAAATAATCAAAACTTTACCTCGATGCATATTTTTGGTAGAGCGTCCGTCTACATTATTCACTACTTTTTTTCATTAGTAAAACCTTAACTGATGGGTTAATTCTTTTGAATATCACTATACAAATACCATTATCACTGCAGATGAGTATTTGTCTATCATCGATTTGAAAATGCTATGAAAATTAAGATAAACTACAGTGATTCAATTTCTTGACGTAAATTTTAGTAAACGAATGGCATCCACTTGAGTTACCGCTACAGATATGAATGATGAAACATTTGAAGCTCCGAGAATTGCCGCTTAGTCAGATTAGGGAAAGAGAAAATTGATCTTGAAGCAACGATAGTTGGTCGGCAGACGATTTAATCGAAAACGAAAAACGATAACACTCCACCGGAAATCGGAGATCAATTTGACAAAGAAATTATATATATATGTTGGAAAAGCATACAATGCGCTATAATTACAGAATATTTAATAATTCAATTTATAATTCCATCAATTAAATATTTAATAACATACTATAATCATTCGATTAAAAGGCTGTCTCGAATACAATGCAACCGTATTTGTTTATCAAAAGATAAGTAACGTATCCAATCCTCTCGTTGCTAAATATCTCTGCAAGATGGACGCATATTGTTTCAGTCGGATTGTGAACTTGACTCGTCGATATTACGTGCTGTTAACCATTCCACAAACGGCACCAACGCTTGATATTCAAGTGCAAAGCAATACCGTCATTCTCTTAGACATTGTTCAGTTACTCTTGAAAAATGCTCCTTTCGAAAAGATGCTTCAGTATCTTTATGCACAATTTTGGACAACTCTTGAAAAATCATATTAACACCTGCACGTGATTTGATGGAAATTACAGGTATATCTATTGGACAGAACAAGAGGTTTCAAGTGTTTCATGATTATTGACTTTTACAAAGTTATATCCAGTAAATATCATCTATGCATGAAAGAAACTGTAAGCACCTGCTCTAGCAACGAAAGCATGTGTAATTCGTCGGAAATAACTGACCTGCTATTGATAAGCAAAAATGCATTTGGAAACTTTTCTCTCTTATTGCAAGATTAATCCAAAAATCCGTACCTTGCATGGACGAATTTCAGTGGCCTGCAAGTGTACCAGAACTATTTTTCTAAAAAAGATCATTTACCATAAATTATCTTTAAAGATAGATCTCTATTTGAAATCTTTGTACAAAATACCAGCTCAAGATTTATGCTTTTTCGATCTGGAATCATTAGGGAGATCTAAAAAAGCATTTCTCTGAAGAATTAAAACATAACTGGATACTGCGTAGTGATGTATTTGAGCCTTCATCAAATTGTAGACCCGAAAATGTGACCAGGAGCACCAGGAAGCACCCACAGACGGACACTCAAAAAGAGAAAAATTCGTAGCTTTTTTTACAGGTCGGTTTGGCAGCTCATTGATTGGGCGAAAGAGATTCGATATCCAACCAAAAATGTCGACTCTTCCCTGTTTGCTTTTATTTGTGCTTAGAAAACTTGTATGATCAATAGTCTTTTTATGCAAGTGTAGAAATTTTGGAAAAAAAAACAGATTGAAACATGCGTACAATTTGACCAGTATTACATGCATTTCTTTGTCCGAATTGTAGGTTTATTAGTTTGATGATTATCGACTTTTACGAGATTATTCACGGTAAAACCATATATACATCTTTAAGCCCTGGCTCTAGCTACTGGGAATGTGTGTTACTCTTTGCAAATACAGGCTTTCTCTGCTATCCAATGGAGAGCGTTCGGATAGATTCCTTACATAAGTAAAAACAGTGTAAACTGAAGAAACGATTTCCATATGATTATATTGGAAAATGTTTGAGCGTTTCCATGTCCTGAAAATGGTGATGATAATAAGTTAGACTGAGTTGTTGGATGTTATGCTATGGGGATTAATAGGAAACCGTGTTGCACATTGCATCTTTAATGGTTTGCTGAATAAATATTTGATTTTTGTTGTTTGTAATCGTACAAAACAGGTTATTTTCCAGTATTCATACGTTGCATTGCACTTGCTTGTAAAGTTTTCAGCACCTGAGTATCATGTTTTTTGGCAAACATCTCTGGAGTACATGACTAAAAAAAAACTAAGCAAATAAAAAATTTGTTAAGAACACTGAATGTTTGTCATGCAAGTCACTCTGTGCAATATAATCTCGTTCATGTAATTCGTGATTCAAATATTGAAATGTCAGCAGATCTTTGGCAAATACGCAAGACGCATGCAGTCAGAAACTCTAATAATAAAGTTTGGAAAAGATAAACTCAAGGGATGTCCGTCATGGGAGAGTACTGAAGCGAAACTGCTGCTCTAAGTTTGGTCAAAAGTTTCAGCCAAGCTAGTTTGTGTCAAATACGATGTTCCTGAATAAAAATAATACGTCTTGTTTCCTGAACTTAATTTGGTTGTCACGTTATATCACTGCTATATTTAACAAATAGCCATCTTGCAAACGATTTTCTATATAGTAATACATAGCAATATATTTGGTTTGGCGGTTCTGCAAAAATAAGTTTTGGATAGCGTGCCAGAGTATCACGTCACTGATACACGTGATTGAATCAGGCCACTGCACATAATCTAGTTACGTGATTCAAGTTAACTTCAGCAGTATGCGCCTCTACACCATTGACATCTGCATATGCATGTGTATATCTCTCGCTCTGTCTTTCTCATATATATATATATATAGATGTGTGTGTGTGTGTTTGTGAGCACATGTAAGTGGGTGTACCGAGAAATGGATATATATGTTCCGACAGAAAGATCATAAATTGCGTTACATTATAACAAGATTCATTTTTGTTCATACAATTTTGTTTCTCAGTATCAATACACTTCCTATATATTTGCCTGTTATCAAAGATATTTCGTTTTAATGGTACTTTTAGACATACCAAAGTACTGAATGTCAAATGTTAAGATACGTAAGTTGTTGATCAGGTGTTCAAATGATTGACTCGTACAAGATATAATCAGGGCTGCTGATTGTGGTTTTCGAGGCTGAATTTTTGATTGGAACGAATTTTATTATCTTTGGACGTCAAGCTGTTGTGCTTTCATATCAGATAAAGTTGAATTCGATAAATAACATGCAACATATATTCAGCACATAGTTTTTGTACAGTGAGTCTACGATTTGGTTCATATGTATATATATATATATATATATATATATATATATATATATATATATATATATATATATATATATATATATATATACATATATATATATATATATATATATATATAATGTCCGTATGAAAAAAATATGAATGAATCAGCCTCTTAATTAAACCAAGCCTGCTGATATTTACTCATTTCTTGCCACATCACCAATACCTCTCCTACCACGGTGCAACTTGGCTTTGCTGGCTGTAGACATACCATCGTCCTCCAATCGTTTTTGTATAGACAAGAATGAAAAAAAATCCATTATTTGTGTGATACAGAATTTGCAATAATCATGTTCAACCGGAATAAATATAATATCATGGTTTGACGCTTTTAAATACCGTACGATCAGCTCCAGGCGCTCCCCATCTACTACTTATGGTCAGAGTAGTCCATCCGTTATACAAGTTCCTAATATCGTCTCATTCAGAAACATTCATAATGAATACTCAACATCGGGCCTTTACAAAAAAGAAAAAGAATTTAGGAAATACTCATACTTGATCAATGATTGCACAAATTGAACGAGACCTTAAAAGATGAATAATAAAGTATGAATAATATCTATGAGGATATTTTTTTCTGTTCGGGAGTTGAGGATTATTATGATTTGTTCAATAGTTATAACAGTTTGTCTTCCTTATCTGATATGGTGTTTGTTGATTTAATTATTGATACCAATGTTTGGTAGCTTTCTGAATATTGTTAGACGTGAAGTAGTATCATTATGGATGGTTTAGTCGGATTATTTTCCAATTCATCGTTGTTGTTCTTTCACTAAAGTTGGGCCTCTCATTCTCCATAGCTTTTTTGATCAGGCAACCTCCACCTGAGATTTTTTGGTTTGATCACACATGAGTGATATATATATATATATATATATATATATATATATATATATATATATATTGAGGTTGTCTTGAAATTGTCAGTTTAGGCCATCATCATTATTAGAAACCGTGAGTTGAACATTCCAAAAGT
The DNA here is from genome assembly GCA_963457665.1 of Thysanoteuthis rhombus. Lineage (NCBI taxonomy): Eukaryota > Metazoa > Mollusca > Cephalopoda > Oegopsida > Thysanoteuthidae > Thysanoteuthis > Thysanoteuthis major. The sequence continues at coordinate 32,110,076 of OY735229.1, read as the reverse complement.
TTTATTCAGCTTTCAAGTTGGTTTGGTCAGCTGACTTACCATTTATCACAAGTCCAGGCAACTATAATAGTTAGAGGCCTTGAAATTTCAACATTTATTCCTTATTATGCCTTCTTTCTCCTTCTAAAAAAATTCCCTCCTAAATAATTGTCTACACAGGGATTCTTTTTGTAGTTTATGCTTATGCTTAATTCATTCCTTACTTTGTGTCCACACATTTTTTCTGACCACTTTCCAACAAAATTAGAGATAAGTTACTCATTCATTGATCCCCCTTATTTCTCTTTTTTTCCCCAAATGATCATCCTCGACATGCCAACAAAATACTTTTTATACTTGGTGTTTCTTTTACCGTAAGACTAAACAAGCGTATGTTTGTTTGTTTATGATTTTTCTCTATTTACATCAATTCATTTATCAAGGATAATCATCCTCATTATGCTATATCTATTATTACGTGGGGTTAATCTGAACAACAAGATTAATACCATACGATGAATACGATGAATATCCTTTGTCGATGAATAACTCAGCTTTGTAGTTGTCATCCTGGCTGATCAGCCCCTTTTAGCCTTGCGATGGCTTAACACTACAAACACCCTCATTATCCTCAATATCTTTACTTTATTAGCGAAAGGTTTAACAGCAGTCGACTTTAATCTACAAGCTCTCTTTCTTTTTTTGTCAATTAGGATGACACTTGAAAGTGCAATTCTATAGGGTTGTATAGGAATATATATGCTTTCGAGAGCGGAAATAAAATATAAAAGCAAGGTTTTTATCGAAAAATAAGCTTTGCAGCACTAAGGTTCAAACCCATTGCTTCATTAAAATCAATAAGGTAAACAAAACAAAATTAATTCCTCCAAGCAATATTATCCAGAACCGACGTGTACCATTTTCATTATAAGCACTTCCTGTAAAAGGGACTTGCAGACTCCAGCAAAGCAATACAAACTGTTCTGAGCTTAAAAAACTGGAGTGAATTCGTCATCATCTTGTCGTACGTCACTGTGCCATTGTTATTTGATTTTTATTCTGGTTCTTGTCTTCAGTCATTGTTACAAACAAAAATAAAGTCAAAACTCACAACTAAGATTTTGGTAATGAACAAGCACTATTCAAGAGTCATTCTGATCACTGTGACCTAGTGATTGCATCTTCGGCTCAACCTTGGTGGTGTGTGATTTAATTCATAGTCTAATCATACAACAGACCTGAACAAGTGTACTCAATACCTTTCTGCTACGCACTTGATACAATGATTATGATTGAAGAAACTCTAACGAGTCGAACGGGTTTGGCGGAAATCACACAGGATACATTGGTCCTCGTAAGATCAAGATGAGCAACGTGGAGCCTTGACCGACAACTATTTGGGCATACTCGGTGCTGTAAGTTTTAAACAGATTTCCAACTGTCTGGGCATACTTAACCATGCCCTACCTTCGATTGGTTTATAAAAAAAAGACTGTTATACAAACAGTTTAATGGTTAGCTAATTTAACCCGACAATAGTCTTATCATCGAAAAAAAAATTCCGGGATTTCCCGGACAAAAATAACGGGTCTGTATAAATCTTAAACGGTAACCCCCATCCCCATAAAATATTGAAAAATGCTTTTTTGATAATCAAATTGGATTAAGTATTGGCTCACCTTGAGATCTTCTCTGTATAGTGAACTCTAATTTTGAGAGCCCCCACTAACTTTGTACAATAAGCATGGATTTATAAATAACAAGTCTGCTCTAAGAGAGAGTGTCACTGCTTCATCATAAAGAGAAAGAACTGAGCCTCATATTCTGATCCTGTCGAATTATTATAAGGGTTGATTGAAAATCCAAATTACTGTTTTTATCTTGATTGTCACATATGCTGTTGCAGACACAGCGTTTTGGCTGTGTTCCAACCAGCTTTTCTCAGATGCCCACTGTCTTATTATTAATATGAGTTCATGATTAGAGATATCTGAATTAGTTCAATCCCTGGATCGGCTGGTAAAATCCATATATAACCTGGTTCAGCGTATACGATCAGAAACAAACAAAAATTGATAAACTAATACTCTCACCACTGGCATCGATAGCCGACCAAATGGCACGTGAAGGAATTTGGAATTCGGAGGACTGACACCTTTTCTATAACAAAATCTAGAACAACAAATATGGGGAAATGAGTCGAAAAATAAGCAAATAATAATGAAAATGCCTCATTTCAAAAACAGGGAGACAGTATTTGTTGTTGGCTGCTAGTGCTTTCGATTGGATTCCTCTAATTGTGTCAGCATTCGTCAACCATGAACATTTCCAATATCCTAATCTTAAAAGTTCAGAATGTATGAGTGGTTTTGCAGTAACTGGCGAAACAAGTTCAACTGAATCAGCGTATGTTCATCTTGCACCAATGCTTCTGGGGAAGTATGCATCAATCTCCCTCTCAAGCTATGAGCGACAATCTCTCGAATGCTGGCCGCATCAGAGATTATTTTACATATAGCAGTTTGACTGAGAAATAGTGATGAGCAACGGTAAATCTGAACAAAGATGACCTGACCCATACCAAGCGTACAGACACAGAATAGATATGTACATCCGGATGCTCACCATATACTACTTGCAGCAACATTAATCTACTTGTTATTTAGCTTCGAACATTTCCTCATTCAGAAACAACATCTATTCCGAGATCGCCTAATGATTGTTGAATCACTGATTAAGGACCCTTTACAAAAAAAGGGTATGGGAAAGAGAAATAAGTGTACAAATTAGATGAAACCTTTACGAGAGAATGCATACTAAATTATAAACTGTATCTGTGACATGCCGATAGTTTCTAGTCAGGAGAGAGGAATAATATTTGATAGCAGCCGACAGAAATAGACACGTACACAGAACAGCCATAAACTGCATGAATTGAGCTGAGACTCGGGGGATTTAGAACTGAGGGCCAAGGTTCTTATGAAAATAGACAGTCGCACGCGGAGCAAGATGAGAAAAAGCAATAAACTGGGGAACAGCTACAACATAAATTCGATTACAAGTTATCGAACCAGTAAGCTCCAACAAATATAACAATGAAGATTCAGGCGTAATGCAACAATTTGATATCTGTTAGCTCCAAGCTCGCATTTATTATGTTGTTACGCATGAAATGACGTATGAATATATACACAAACACACACAAAACAGCAGCTTTGTTAACAAATATTAGGCTCTCTAAAGCATGGGACTTGAAACATTTTTGACTATCGATATTTCCATGGCATCCTCACTCCTTCATCGAGCCCAGGCATGTAAATAATTAAATGAAAGGATGGTAAATATGTAGACGTATTGATTTAGGTACGTTTCTTTCAAAATCATTTTATATTTTTTTCTTCGTTCTGCAAATGAGGAAAATCGAACGAAACTGAATGAAACCTTTGCTGAAACAGACTAAGATATGTATATTATTATCATCATCATGCCCCAGTAAACAAAATATAAAATAAGTCTGATCTGTCATTCGATAGAATCTGTCACGCACCCAACATCTTTTGACAGTATGTTGGAGGTGGTCAATTGAAAAATTGGAAAAAAATCTATGAATAAGTCATTTACTGTGTAGAACAGTAATAACCAGAGGAATGTGATTTGAAAAAAAAATGAAAGAAAAAACCTTTAGCTTTGATTTAGCATGAACTTACATGGTAGATTCAACCCCTTAAAAACCTATGTCAAAAAAACATTTTCCTAGATATGATAAGTGAATGTTGGAATTTTCAGCCGTTTTGCTCAATCGATTCAGTCTGTAAGTGTGATACATATAGAGCCAGCCAACCAACAAGACAACTTGAAACGGTTTCAAAAAATGAACCAAGTATACATTCTATACCGATAATTGAGCTTTTTTTCCTCATCTCACCTAAAATGGCGTCGCTTACCAACCTATCTTTCTACACCTTGGAGGTAAGGTCAACTTACAACGTAGGAAATGCGAGGCCTTTCAGGTCATTTCAGCTTACAAAAAGTTATTTCAGGTTCTTTCGAGCCAATTTTGCCGGCTACAATTTCACACCAACGATGCTGAAGTTGAACCTATGATTGAATCTTGCAACATCAAACATAATAGACTTGGCGTCATCCGTGATCATTTTGGTTCATTTTTATTCTATCTTCCGAATTTTGGGCAATGATTTTGCACCTATGTAACTGAAGTGTTTTCTAGGGAAAAATCTCTTCCTAAAAATGAGAAACATAACTCACCTAAGTAATTTCAGGTCCCTTGAAGTCATTTTTGGTCATTTCGAGCCATTCCTTATTCACAACTTTGCACCAATGAAAATGTGATTTAGCATAAAGGTAGGTTCGTTCACGGCTGGAATATTTGAAATTTGATTTTGATATCGGTGTTAACGAAGGTCACTATACACCACTGCTTTACCAAGTTGCCGGCCAAAATATTGCAATTAAGAAAAATAGATGTACATTTTTACTCGGTTAAAGTTATAGGCAATGTAAAACTGATGCTGGAGATCACTTGAGTTCACCTGAGGTCATTCCTTGAAATTGTACTAAAGCACGACTTCTATAGGTTGCTGGTCTTTCCCTGACTTTTCAATGGTTTTTTTTTTAAATGATGGTTGGATCTCAGATCAACCTTCCAATCCTGAGAAGAAAGCGTTATCTAATGTATCCAGAGGTACACAAAACAAGACAACGACGTCAGTTTTTTTTTTGTTGTTCATCAGAATATCCTTCCCATTACAACTTTTTAAATGTGTACATAGTTTGCAATGATTTTTTGATCTGCTGTGTTCCGTAAAAGGGATATATCAAAGAAAATATTTTTCGCTTTGTTTATTTCAAATGTCAGCCTTTAACTTTAAGAGTTCAATTGACAACATCCAGCGTTTAGGGACTTACCTTTGGTTCAAAATGATTAAAGTACCCCTTGGATAGTCCCATAAACCTAAGGGTCAATACCGAACCCATCGCATCTCTTTGAGGGATACATTTTGTCGGTTATTATGAACTCATTGATACAAACAGAAGCTTCATACTTTTCACACTAAAAGTTTATTCGTGGGTCAAAGCAAAACAATCCCTTTGTTAATAAATCAGGTAAACAAATTCCAAAAACAATAAGGATCGTTATTATTCCATTTCTATCCACACAGGCTTCAGTCCCTAAATGCAACTTCTTCAGGGTTTGAGATCAGATTTCTAGAAAGTGTCTTCGAGTCGACTAGATTTACCATAAAATTGATATTGCAAACACTGACAATCAGTGTTTGCGATTTAGTTTTTCTTTGTGCAAAAAGAAGAAAGACGTTAAATTAACACCAATGTGCTTAAGCATTTTAGCCATTTTGTGGGATATCCTCATCATACTGTTGGGGGAATTTTGAACTTATGGCTCTCTTTGACTATTTTTTTTTTAATTCTAGGGACTAACAGGAAAATAATTTGTCATCTGGCTCCCAGATGAGTGAAATAAGTGAATCAAATTAGATGTAACAGCACCCATTCTAACAGCATTACAAAGAAATTTTTATTATCTAGCGGCACTTAGCTTTTTGTATTCACCGAGAGATATTTGCTTCCAACCACAGCACATGTAGATTTTATGCATTATATGAAAATCTGATATAAATAAACCCTTAAAACAATGCTGCCTGCGGTAAAATGATGCATTGGCCTGTGGGGGCTTGATAAATATTTTGTTCGTACTTTCTTGTTTTCTCCCTATTGATCTATTTCGTACGTATAGAAGAAAATTATAAAAGCAAAGTCGTTATAATTGGTTAGCGCCAAAGATGTTGTAATAACGAGTTTACCGATTTCCTTTTTTCCATAGATAAAGTACTTTCATTTGTGGTATGTATAAATAAAAAGATCTTAACAATCCGGCTCTTGTGAGTGAATCTAGCAGATGCGTCTATCTATGGGTTTTTGGATATATATCTGATTCTAATTTTTTTTTTATTCATCCATCAATAATTTCTGCTTGGGATACAAATGAATAGATATAGGTTTTATCAGAAATGAATAAATATTCATAAGCTGAGGCGATTGGCTTATTTATGTCTTCTTAAATAATCAATCATTTAGCAAAGTAAGAAAACGAGGAAGTATCCTTACACAGTAGTGTGGAAAGCTGTTGTAGGCTTCCACACACACTTTGCATATCTTACATTAATCATATTAGGATGTACTGAGATATTTACGTATATATATATCTATACCTAAATAGACTACATTGACAAATTATATACATACATACATACGTACATATATATATATATGTGTGTGTGTGTGTGTGTGTGTGTGTAAGTGTGTGTAAGTGCGTGTGATAATAATATATGATATTTTATATAAATTTATGTATATATAATATTTTGAAACCTGATATGATGCACAAACACACGTATATATGCGTACATATATATATAGGCAACGTAGATGCTGATGCAAAAGTTTCAAGCACCATAAAAGTGTATTTTGAGTTTACTTTGATTTTGTGCTCTCATAGTCAGTCAATTGCCGTAAGTTGTATACAAGCATGAGGGAAACTAGTAATGAGGAAAATGAGGTACATAAGAAGTTTCAAAGATGAAGGTAGATCAGAGTTTGAAAATTCCATTTGCCATCATGCACGATATGAACTTTGTCACGATATGAACTGAACATGTTGGATCACGTTGGACACCTTTGATGAAAAAAAGAATTAATGATGGAAATACAACTTGACAAGAATCACAATGTTATTTTGATTTTTAACTTGTTAATTCCCTTGGAAAAAAGAATTCTCCAACAAAAACTATATCATCTTTTCTGAAAAAAAAGCCGGATTATTTTTGGTTATGAAAGGCATTGACAAGATATAACAAATCATCTTTTTGCTGAGACTTTAATTTTCTCCCTTTTTAAATGAGAATACTTTCTTCTAACAACAGTTTTTCTAACATCTGCTACAGTCATTACAGCCAATCTTTATTATATTCTGTTTGCTACTTAAAAGGTACTCTGATATAAATACTACTTATTCAGAAAAATCATCGAGGTAATGAAAAGCCAGTCTTCCTTGGATCTATTTTTCTGCTCTGTTGGTGTTATTCATAAGCCCGATTATTGCTGTTGAACTGGATACCTCTGAAGAATTCTGTCCAATACTCCTAAGATATTGTACTCGCACTTTGATACCTATCTAGATAATTTTATTCAGCATATGTTTGGTTTCTACGCAGTATTCATACTAAAGAGGAAGCAAGATGCCAGTCTTTCTTGTTTGGTAATGTTGGTAATAATGCATGAATCACTATCAGGGTTTTGTTCATGTCGATTAGGGAGAAGAAATGCATCAACCTGAGGTTTTGACGGCACAACAGCACATACGATGAGAATGACAACTTAAAACTCAGACTTGGATATTTTGTGCTCACCTAACACTAATTTCCTTGAGAAAGACATGGATCCATTTCTCCGCTCAGATATGGGTGCGTACCGGGTTAGCTGTGAAGCAGTCCCTCTTTTGCGTCGAGTACTAAAGAAAAAATACCTTTGCTACGAACAATGATTGTGTCTCCATGGACCTTTCGAGATATATATATGGACTCATTTTCTCATATATTTCGCGACACAGGAAGCGATATGATTTTTCCCCGTTTCCACAAATAACTTGAAGTGATAGTGAAAAGTGGAAGAAATATGACACTGGATTCCCATTAGCCATTCATTGTCACCCAAGCGTTAAATACCACGGGAGGCAAAAAGCCATACATAGTATAAGAGAGGACAAATCAGACAACTCATAGAATAAATCAAGAAGTGCAGACTTTATAAGCCAAACACTGGCTCTTTTTGGAAGCAGTCAGCAGTGAAATATTTTTCGGTATAAGGCACGGATGAAAAAATGATTGTATTTATAGCCTTATTGTCAGTGAAGGATGAGATACTATGTCTTAATTCTGCCAAAGTCTATTGTTAATGAAGAGCTACTTCCAATATGGCAAAAGAGACAGATATATGCAGACATCTTTATGTTTATGACATTAACCCTTGCATACAATAGCATTTTTTTCTAAATACATTAAAAGGTCTATATTTGCTATTGACAGGGTGCATATTTCTGAAAGCTGTTGACAAGAAATAGGAATTTTGATACGATTTGCAATCAGCTCAGTTTTCTTGTAAAATGACTTAATGGATTATTAATTATCATTGATACCTTTTTTTTCTAAAATGATTGCTATTTGGGAAGAGCAGAAATGTTCTCTCAAAATCTGTGTTCTTCGTCGTAAACACTCAGATATCCGTTATTTTATTTTCAAATACCTTTCCTGTTGACGAACACGTGGTACCTGAATGTTATATCAAAATGTATACACAGTGTCCTTAAACCAATAAGAAAACCAGTTATGTATACACAATGTCTTTATACCAATAAGAAAACCAGTTTGAAATTATGTTTTTCACAGACGGTGACTATACTCAGCAACGTGGCTAATTCAAAGGAACTCCTTTATTTTCAACAACACCATATTCTATTCGAGCCCCTTGATTTTGTTAGCACAATGATTACGCAAATCCATTTCTCATCTCTCACCAAGTGTATGATCAGGGTATCAGCCTGAGGAAAAAAAAGGTCTGCTTCATTTCTTTGATTGTACGCATAGCGAAGTCATTACACTAAAAGAATAGAATGAATTGTCTGATCAGAATTTGAAACATTTGCAAAGGGAGATGACTGGCCGGTCAAACGTGCTGTAATGTATTACACTTATGCAAATATTAATAGTGGCCATCATTCTCTTTTATAATGTTTCTAACGTGAGCTCAACCCAAACTGTTGATGATTTGTATTGCCCCTTTTAATGTGTATTGTACGTACAGGATACTAATTTCCTTGTCCGTAACAGTTGATGAATCCATTCGAATATTAAGGAATGGTAGAGGAATCTTAGTTTATACCAATGGACTAAATGATCGAGTGGGGTACTTTATACTGTTGACAGTGCTCTTCAGAGCCACTTGTTCCGGCATCAGATATACTTGAATTGATTCCCGACAGGGTAGACTCTACATTTTATATTAATAATAATTCCAACCTATGACAGTTTAACCGAACTGAAGTGGATGGGCACATTGTTTCGAATTGTGGGTAGTCGGATATTGATTAGAAAAATTGTTACCGTCGAGTGCTTAAGTCCATTGTCATGGGCGGAAAAACAAATAAAAATCCCACTGTTCATTATCAGAACCCGTCAATAAAATGTCTTTGGGATGACTATTCAGCTTGTCGTAATGAAATATGATTTTAGGAGTTTTTCACGTTGGTATCCATTTCTTTGTTGTTCTGTTCACAATGTCTAGGTCTTTAACGTCCATTGTGTTTGTCTCGAATGTTCAGTGATGCATTGTTTTTAATATCCTTTGACATAATCAGAGGAGCACTGTATGTGTGTTTCTTTGTTCTCTGTTGTCACCGATTCATTTTTTCAGTTTTAGTCTGTGGTATATGATATCAGCCTGTATATACACACTCAAAAGGACGAGAGATCTTTTCAATGGTAACGTTGTGAGTCAAGAACAGATCTCATTACTTCATACAACACAATAAAACATATGCATATGACTATCTTGGCTGTGCTAAGATCAAACTTGGTCTAAAAGGTAAACAAATAGATTCCATTTCTCCATACATTATCCTGAAACTACGTGTTTATTTTTAACTCCTTAATTGATCGTTCATACAAATAGGATTGAGCAGAAAAAGTCAACCAGAGTTGGGCTTTAGATGTGAGAATGGAATTGTCATCAGTTTTTGCGTACTCTGTCATTGTTATTTGTGCATGGCTCCACTCATTTTCTTCCCTGGTCATAGTCTTCAATCATTGTTACATACAGATATGAAGGCGAATCTCAATAGTAAGTGTTAAACAAAGCTGGAAAAATACTTACTCAACCTAATGGTAAATTAGCGTTAGAGGCAAGAAAGAGAATTGCTTCTTGCGATAAAAAAAAAGAAATTGCTCTCAGATGGATACGATCCTGAAATCAATTATTGCCTAGACCACTGGGCCACGGAAATACTAGTGAAAACTGTCATTTATTTGTAATCATGAATTGTACGGTAAGACAAATACCTCAAAATTGTGGGCAAATATTTACTTTAATTTCTGGTGTTTTTTCATGGTTTAATGCTTTTATTATTACATCAATTGTTTTAATGATTTCCCCAACAACAAAAATAAATGATTCATACATACTTGATTTTTTTTTCTTCTTAAATATGATATTTTCATGACAGAAATTCAGTGTTTACAGAAGAAAATACCGAGAACTCGTTAATGCAAGTTGACATGATATGATGACAACGAATCACTTTTTCTTTTCTATTTTCTCCGTTGTTCATGTCTGAGATTCCAGATTTGTCTAATTACAAAGTTACAGCCAACAGTCAAAGTTTGACAATACATTAAGAAGATATACATTTCACATTAAAAAAGCTGTATGTTACTGATAGATGGATATGTAACATTTGTGATATGCTATTTTTCAACACGTAATGTTGAGGGTGATCAATTTGAATGAAGGGAAGGGGGGCGATAAATGGATGTTACTTTCCTGGCCTTTCGTTTGGGAGTAATCACAAAAAAGTCTGATGCAAACAGAGAGGCCGATTTTGCATTAACTTATTTGACAAATGGAACCCTTTACTAAAACCAGTTTACTCAAAAAAATATTCTCCCTGCGATACTGGGAGTGAATGTTCAAATATTCTGCTCTATGCATCCAGCGGAGCAGCATGTACGGGTGATAGATGGCCAAACAGACAGACAGACCAACTTCAAAACTGGAAAAAACTATATTGACAATCATTGTTAATGTTTTGGTTGGTGGTTCCAGATTATAACCAAACCCTATTAGACGCCAAAATACTAGAGATAAATTGGTTTCAATAATTTACGCAGCTGAATCATTGCCCTTTGTCTATATCATTTTTTTTCCGGAGAAATGTCTGATTCGTACACATAGTTTGCCAAGTTTGAAATCAGATTTGGTTTCAGTAGACAATCTTAAATGAGATTTATCACCGATCTAAATTAGACATCGGTGGGAAAAATATTTCTACCAGTGATTTTAGATTATGTTCAATTTTAATTACCACCAGCTTGAGTCTATTTCGTTTAAACAAAAGATTTACACTTTGTGTGAAAGTGGTTTGACTATTTTTTTTATCAAGTACATGATCTGGAATGATAAGTCGTGTTTTTAATATAATTCCTCAACCTTACTAGCTGATTGAAAGTTCCACTCAGTTGTCTGCTTAAGGGATCAGACATCTTGTCCTATTGTGCTATTTGCTGTCTTTTTATAACTGCCTTTTTTCTCCAGATATTCAGATTGATCCTGTACAAAGCAGTGACAACAAATCAAAGTAAAAATACCGTGTTTTAAAATTATGAATAGTTAGGTTCAGGATAAGAGTGGTTTACTTCTGAGTCAAACAGTTTGGAGAACCCCAAAAGCATATATTCCAACTTGGAGCTCTAGCGCAAGTAAAAGTGAAATACTCATTATCAATTGTTATGGTTAGATACTGTATGTTTCAGAAGCAATCTGTCTGCTAGGATGCTGTGATACTTTTCAGGCCTGCCTCTAAACGCTGAAGATTGTGTGTTTCCGGTGCGTGCGAAAATCGTAGAGAACTCTTCATAGCACAACCTACCCAATGCACTCAGCAGATAATTGAGTACGCTTTAATGTGACTGATTACGGAGGACGTTTTGTACCGGACAAAAGCGATCAGACAGAAGCAATCATGTCTTTGGCAGTGGGAGCTGTGTTACATCAACGAGAGTGATTCGTTAATTGTTGTTTAGAAGTAACTATGTCACATCAAAATTGATTCAGAACTGTTTCATACTGTCATTTCGTTACAGTAAATTCCGTATCATTCGTTTCAGATTATATCTCTTCTTTCCCATGTCACTCTCTGGTATGACATTATATTGTAACTAACCAATATCGATATCGACATTAAATGGCATGTCTTGGAATAACCTGAATTTGACACGATCGGATATCATTGATTTATCTTTGCAGCTATTAGCTAACGAAAAATGCTTTCAAAATTACGGTTCCAAATTCTCCAAGATGGTAGACTCTTATCATTTATTTACCCATACAAATTAAATCACGAATGCTTTTGATTCTAAGTATATTATGGATACACGAAATGAGAAATAGAATATCATGTGAAGGAAATTCATCTGTTGCCCATAGACTGTATTTATAGATCGATTAAGTAAATGAATATGTTATCATATTATAATTGGAATATCCCAATTGCCGTTTAATTGGGCTTTTAAAAGAGCCATCGTAACACGAAATGTCACATTCTGATACATGAGTCTATCGATTTTCGCTTTGATACTCTCTATCATCTCTTAAAAGTTGTAGTGTCACTAAAATTTATATTACTTGTTCTGATGATTCCTACCACGAAGGTTGGATCTCAAATAGTTATTGAATTATGCTGAAAGGAGTGGACAACCTGTCTGTCTTATGCACATGATATCATTGATCACGATATGAAAATATACTGAAAGCAGAGTACTTTTACGAAAGAAGTATATAGATAAACTAATGATGTTAACTAAAAAAATCAAAACACTGTGTTAATGGCAGTTTGTTTGATTTCGAATCTCAATTTCCAAGTGTGTGCATTCCTTAGTTAAAGAACTTTGCGACATGCCCGAAGGAAGGATAATTCTTTACATCAGTTGGAGAGACCATAAAACTGCACGGTACATTATAGAATCAAAACTGGAGACAGAGATATAAGACAACGATTGGACATCAATACTCGCATGGAAAATCCAAAAACATCAAATGCAAAATTGTTGCCGATAGAAAATCTGATAGTGTGACGGTTTTTACAGTTAAAGGAAGTATTAGCGCTGCAACGCCTGCAATAGAGAGAGATGGTGAATTTTGGAAAAGATTCTCAATCAAAGTGCTATGATTTAAAATGTATTTAACAAGTTATTGACAGATTACGTCATGTACATATCATAAAAAAATCTGAAAAAGAACAATCACCGTCACAGTCAATAATTAAACAACCGTAGCGTCAACATTTAAAGTCATGTAGAAACTTTCAACGAAAAATAAATAAATTCTATGAATAACATCACCACATTTTTGGTCGGGATAATAAAATCTGAAATCAGGTTAAAAGAAAAATAAACATCAAAAATAATTTAAATTCTAGGTGGATGTATACGCTATTTATAAACCTGTCAAAATAAGTCCCCCAAAATGTCAAAAATCTTCTCTCTGTTCCCAAATTCAACAATATTTTTCAAAGTATTCTGATAGAGTTGTCTGTAGACAGAACAATATGGCCAGTATGGCATCGGAATACAAAAAGACACATACACATATAAGCATGGATAGAACCTTTCACTACTCTTGGTGGCCACGATTGATCAACAATTAACTGTTTCTGTTCCTTTCCATTGAAATGTTGAATCTTTCAAATAGTCAAATGCTCTTGATGGAAACTCTTTTGACATGTTTCTACATTCGCTTATCATTATATGCGATCTCAGGCAATGAAATGAGTGAACCGATTTCAAACACTGGGTTAAAGTCACACTATTGCCTCTCGGAAAGGCATAGATCAATATCTCCTCGTTCCAGCTAGTGGATTGGACTCTCTAGCCTTGGAGTTGCGACCAGTTTATAAGAGGGACGACTAAGATTACAAACTAGGCGGTTGAGCCCCCTTACGGGCAGTTTGACCCCACTCCCCCCATAATACGTCTTTTTGCAAAGCTGATACCAGATGTATTGCTTTCTGCTTTTATCTGGACTATAATAAGGTGATTCTGACGATTGCATATCCAATGATTCTCATACTATTCGCCCAAGCTCGTGCCCCGTGGTGGGCGTTTTAGTTTCTGTATAGACGGAACAGAGCATATTGTATAAGAATTATGATAAGGAATATCAAGCTGAAAAAAATCTTTGATCTTTTCACAAAGATTTAGTAACAATTCAAGACTTCACAGGAGAACATCATTTAGATGATAGTGTGCACTTCAATGAAAACTTGAAAAGTTGACAGTTTCGTGATCCAAATTCGTGATAGTAGCGTTGAAACTCCTATTCATTTTTTTCCATAGAAAATACAATAATTTATTCTTAATAAGTACCCATTTCCGTGCAGAAACATGATTGATGTAGAAAATAACAAGTTGCAAATCCTTATTAAAATGCTTCAATCCTACAATATTTAAGAAGTTTGTTTCGGAATCGATATTATGACTCATTGCAATATGGGCTGGGCAGAAATTTATGACCAACCATGTCGTTGAAAAAGAGAATTTAGTTGCAGGCATGATTAGGATAATGATTACGAACACATAGAGAACAATCGTTGACAGCATGAAATTGCTATAATCAGAAGCGGGATGATTTTAATTACAGCCCACCAGCTAATTAACGACTGTCGATTGCTTTGAGGTAAAACAAAATTATACACGCTCTAATTAGAGAGATAAAGTGCGTCTTCCTTATGATTTATTACATTGATACTACGGAGGATCATTGGATATTGCAGAAAGGACATTGCGGGAAATAAATCAAGATATAGACAGTGTATTCGCATTGGTATAAATGGATGGAAAAAAAAAAAGATCCCAGCCAAATGAGAGTTGGGCTACATCGTATTAAATATATAGAGAGAAACTGGGATACAGCAAGAATACGGAAACCTGGACAGGAAGGAAGAGAGAGAGAGAGAGAGAGAGAGAGAGAGGGAGAGAGAGAGAGAGGGATAGAGGATGAGAGAAAAATAGAGATACACGAAGAGAGAGTGATAAAAGTCATGAACAAGGAAGGAAACATGCACACCCACATACACATCGGAGGAGAGAAGGATAGAGTTGAAAATAAGGGAAATGAGGGGAATGAGTAGGAGAGACAGTGAGAATAAGGCACACGTACATAGGGTGAGAGACGATCACACATTGTATATATATATATATATATATATATATAGAGAGAGAGAGAGAGAGAGATAGAGAGAGAGAGGGGGGGGAGGAAATAGGTAGAGACAAGAGAAGAGGGACAGAAACAAAGATGGGAAAAATTGTGAGTAAAATACAAAATATTGATAAATCATTCAGAACACGACTTTCCAACGGGCACAAAGATATTTTCTTTTCTAACGAATCAAAAGTACTGTAGGGCGTATTTTCTCTGGTAATTACACATTAGCAAATGGGATTTTTTCCTATGAAAAAATGAATAACACAATAAAGAAGTAACCACTAATTATTTAGAAACTAGTTACCTGTACCATCAATAACAACAAATATTGAATACATGGATACCTATTGTATTTTATGTACTGTACATCATAAATATTTGCAGTGGAGTGAAATCGGAGAAGAGCATTCTTTTGCCAATGAATCAATTTATTGTTTTTATTCCTATCAACTTTTTTACAATTTTTAGATTAATTTTTAAATTCAACATTTCTATCACGTCGTTAAAAGAGTTAGAAATTAGTATATCCTCTAGAGTCGGCCATTTTCTCTCTCTTAACAGTTAAGTTATTGTCCCAAGCACACAGTTCTTGTCATAGTGTGTCATTCAGGCCCGTTGTTGTTTTTTTCGAACAGTCTGATTTTGAGTGAGGACTAAGACTACTAGATGCGTTCTCAAATAAAGAGCTGTAGCCTCTAATCTTTGCAGCATGAGTGGAGTTGTTAAAGTTTCTCTTTGATTGGTCTGATAAATCTTCATTGAAATTTAATAGAAATTCTGTTTTACTTTTACAGTGACTGGATATATTTATCAAAGGGATCTCTCAACAACAAGAGTTACAGATTTTTTTTTCAAAGTGAATTCTCCCCTCGATAAAATACTGCTCGATCTTTAGTCAGTTGATTTTCTATACAATATAATCTACACGATATTTCCCAGGTCGGTTCCATCTTTGGCAAACACATCCCCCGAAAAGTCACTTTCACATAAAATTTAGAAACTTTACAATCACGTATAATGTTCAGGGCGTCCCCAGTGCTAGCAACAAGGGCAGTTGCCCGGTGCACCGAGTGCTAATGGGCAATAACCATGTGTCAAATGAAAGGACCTGTAAAATTCAGATGAGAAAAATAAGGAAATGAATAAATTGAACGGGATAATAAAAGTGAGAATAAGTAAAATTAATAACTTGAATTCAGATCGCTCAAGTGTATCCAGCAATAAAAGACATTTTGTCGTAGTGTAATTATTAGATACGGTTGCCAAAAGGTAATTCTCTTAACAATCTCAGTCAGGCTCTAGAGGGTACCAAAGTTCACCTCTTTCCGGAGCGACAGAAAGCCAAGGGCTGGTCCTGATAATATTGCATTGTAAATTTTTTTTTCTTTGTTTTTTTAAAGTATATTGAAAAATATTGTATATAAAAGAATCACACTGTTTGTTTTATATAGGTTTTCAGAAACGTAATCGAATTTTCAATATGTATCATTGATATATCAAAAAGTATGTGTTATTGTTATTGTAATTGTTCCTACAATTGTCAAGTTATCAAATTATCACAGTGTTCAAATAATCGAGAAATAACAGAAATCATCAATAATCCGTCTCAACAATAAATTTTATAGCTTTTTTGCGGTTAACGAGAAGGTATTGACTTGAGGCTCTTACTCAATAACCATATCATTGAATGTTAACAATAGAAGGACTTGTAACTGATTCAAAGTGTTTTGAACAATACGCAATGATGGCAGATATCTGACCATTTAGATGACTGCTCTCTGAAGAAGCTCTCTGCATGAAAATTTGTGATGAAAACACAACGCGAGAATAAAACTTGAGCTGTACATAGCTTTAAACTTACTAATGACCTACTGAACCAAAATATAGATATCTACTTTATTGGATCGTTTATACAGGAGAACTCTCATGCAGGGAGACAACCCAAGTATGATTGTCTGACAAGAAAGGCAATTCTAGCCTTTTATTTCTTTAAAATGCATCTGAGAATAATGTGTGTATTTTTGTTAATATATCATTATGTTCGGAAAATTATTACATACTTTCGTATCACAGTCCCTGTTTTCACACCCTTTGAAATACAGCTGGCATTCAGTGACCTTCACTGCTTAAAAACATCTTTACAAGTATGTCCGTAGCAGTGCTACCCATTTAAAAACTCATACAGTCATCAATCATGCACCCCGAAACCTGTATTCACAAAGAGCTTAGCCTTTACTCGATCTTTACTATATGCTATAAACTACAAACTGTCATATACAATTGAAGGTAGATTAAATCGAGACGTCGTTTACTACCATTTAACTCTGGTATTTCCTTAGTTGATTGGCTTCAAATTTATAGCAGTGGAATACATAATCACTTCCCTAAAGGCAAAATACTTTAATATTATTATCTGAACACCTTAGAAAAAATCGAACACACGTACATACGTACACATAATCACACGTAAACACTGCACTGTACCGAGTGAACTGATGGTTGCTTTAATAATCCTCACCAATAGCCGCAAGTAATGATACTTGGTCACACGATCAAAACTATGTTTGGCAATGTGATGGTGTCAGATCGTCCAGAAAAGAGTAAACATATTAGATTGGTCATGCTTGAAATACTGTCAATAATTGTTATCGGTGGTTTACTAGTAAAACAGATAAATAAAGAACTAACAGACGTAGAGAAAGAGAGAGAAGGCAAGACTGACCCTCAAATCGTATGAATATTATGAATTGTAAAACTTGTGATTTCGCTAGTGAAATTCCTTAATATTCTTGTAATTCAATAAAATCTGTAGTTTTGCTGTCAGTATATCAATCGTAATAGTTTATATTGCTACAGTAACGACTTTCTTTCCTCAATGACCAACCCACTACATTGGTTTCAAGTCAAACTAAGTTTAACCAAGTAGGTATCCAATAAATTTTACTTCACTGATCACAGAAAACTTACAGTTTAGTTAGATACCAAGCCAGAGTCGTAGTGCGTCCAGTGTGGGTAAAAATCCCTAAAATAGTATTAATTAGTAGCACCGATGTGAGCACGTGTGTATTTGAAATGTATTTATAGACAATCTTGTCCCTGATAAGATATTATCAGCGATCGTTTATTATGTCGTTGATTCAACTAGATCTCTCCGTCACAGCTCAAAATAGAAAAATGAAAAGTATTGATATATATAAAAAGGGAATGTCAAATTTATAATTCATTCAATCCACCTAATCAAAATCTAAACAAAGAAATCGATTACTATTTAATAGTTTGTATTTTTTGCTCTATCTTTTTTTCAAGTCTTTTTGGGTTTTTTTTTTCTTCCAAGTCCAAAGTCAGTAATTTACTTTCGCAGATCATTGCTAGTTAGATG
The DNA here is from genome assembly GCA_963457665.1 of Thysanoteuthis rhombus. Taxonomy (NCBI): domain Eukaryota; kingdom Metazoa; phylum Mollusca; class Cephalopoda; order Oegopsida; family Thysanoteuthidae; genus Thysanoteuthis; species Thysanoteuthis major. The sequence continues at coordinate 32,091,652 of OY735229.1, read as the reverse complement.
ACCCTAACTTGATACCTCACTGTTGGCGATTGATACGGTGCAAACACACAGTGTGCTAAGATTAATGCAAGATTTGCCCCCAAATGATTCCATCAATGTATAAAAAACACTATATATAAATAATGCATCATGCGTCAAATGTATGGTCCAACATGACTGCATTTTTCACCGATGCATTTATTCAGGCGGCAAATTTTGTTTCGATGGTGGCAAATTTTTCTTCTGTTCTATTTTTTTCAGTTTTTGTATGTTGGTTTGCCTTACACAAGGACACCATGGACTCTATGACTCCAAATGGAAGAAAAATATCCAGGAAATTTCGATGACTATTTGATTTAACCATATTGTCTTTGCCGGGGACCTTCAAAATTATTTTCACGCCAGTTATAAAAAAATGCGTGCGTAATTTTGGAACGAATCGTAAGTCGCTTTTAAGACACCCTGTATTTCAACGCTGGGATGTTTCAGAGAAGGAAGGGATAAAGAAAAAATGCCATTATCTCGTTTGATATTCTGGCTTAGGAAGCGAATAATTTGCGCTGACGTTGCTGTCGAAACAAAATCCTAAACACATCACAGGAGACAATAAACATTAATAATTGAAACGACCGCTACTCCAATATTCTGCAGCCTTGAAATTCCTTGTGAAACAGCATGATGTCTAGAGTAAGTATTATTTAGTAGAGATACTGAAAAGGCGACAGTGATTATTTTGCCATGGTGAGTTAGGAGATTAGGCCATTTTTGGACAGTGCCGGCGATTTTCAATAAAAGTTTTCATCTTATGCTTTTGGCTCAGTGTCCATCAAAATCTCAGGCTAGGGGCTAAGCTTTAAGGTGCTTACATCAAAGACATTGTTTGGTTGCTGCGCATGCGTAAGAGGTTTCTCGTTTGTTTAAAAGGAAAGTGTAGTTATACTCTAATTTCGTTTTCCCCTTCGTCAATCCATATGTATATACGTACATAATGATGAGTTCAATATCTCATATAGAGCACAAATTTGTTCTGTATCATTTGGTTGATTTTTATTACAGATGGACGATTACTTTACCTTAGCATTGACTTATATATCAATAATTCGTTAGTTTTATTTTGTTTCTGTTCTAACAGGTAATGTTTGCAAAATTAGTTTATCGGCTCTGCATTGCTGCATTGAGCAGGCTAGAAATTCTTTGAAAATGAGGTATTCATTGCTTTTGTATATACTTATCATTTTATAAACAGGTTTGCGTTTGATTTTATGTGTCCCCGTTCATATCTTGCATTTCATATTGGGTATACAATTGGAGAAAAAAAAACAATTTATTCCAGGCAGTATTTAGGGTTTACACTTAACTTGGCGACAGATGAACTCAAAAACGACCTGACTATGAATGAAAACTACACACTTCTTTTTGACGTCATGAAAAAAACGCCTGGCTTTGTGACATATGAACCAGAAGAAATGTCACGACTATGATTAGAAACTAAATACTTTTTTATTACATCATGGAAAAAAATGCGCAACTCAGTAACATATGAACCCAGAGACACGTCACGACTACGATTGAAGACTGAACACTTTTTTGACTTCATGAAAAGGTTCATTAAAATAAACATGACGGAAGAAAATACCCTGAAAATTGTATTGGAATGTTTTTGAAAAGCTCATTATTTTGATGTATATTGAACCAAAGGAATTCATGGAACTGGAAAAGTCTTAGCAATAAAAGATACTTAAAACGCTTTTGTAGCCAATTGTAACATTCAGAAAATACTGGCTATTCAACGCCAATGATGGAGAAACATAGTGAATCATAGTGAGTCTATGTCAAACGGCGGATACTAAAAGACTTATGCTGATGATGTATACTTATCTAATATACCAATATATCATTATTAGTTTATTTCCACCTTTTACATGATTTGCATTGAATTTTCCAGGAAATAAAAATAGGAAATTTCCGATGCACGCATGAATTGATATGAATAATAATAAACGAATTTTGGAATTAATAAGAATGTTTTTGTCGATCTAAATGACCATTTGAAACATGTGTCATCTGTTTAAATCTATAAAGACCTGCCATTTTAGCAAAGTTAAGCAATGCCGATAATAAATTCTGTCATTGGGCAAATAAAGTAACGTCATAAAAGCAATTGCATGCCTTATTCTTTGACATCTGGAACAGTCTTAGTCTCTGTCCATCTCTCTCTCACACATTTTCACTCTCTTTCAGTCTTACATTCTCTCTCTCTTTCTCTCTCTCTTTCTCTCAGTCCCCCTCATCTAGTTTCTCTCCCCTAATCCTCCCATTCTCTTCCACTCAGTTGTCAATCCTAGATGTGTATTGTAATCAAGAAAAATAATATCTATTTCTCTTTAAGGGCTCATTGTCAACGGAGAGCAATGAAAAACTCGCTGCCTTTGTCCAGGTAAATCAGCAAGTGTTATGGACGATAGTTACACGGAGTGATAAAGACTTTGTGCAATTGATAGGTACGGAGCTAGCAATGGAATCTCCAATATCAGTAGATTGTCCTTGGCATTGTCCTGGCCAACCCGATTACAAACCAGCCTTGATAAACGTAAGACTGGCAGAACAGTTATTACTGAAACATGAACATATATTTGTTTAATGACGGGAATCGTTCGATTTACAAAATTCAGTGATGGCAAAAAAGAGATGTATGAAGATCTTGGTTCCAAGATGTGATAAGACCCTTGACATTCCAACATTCATCTCTCTCCGTCTCTCTCTTTCTCTCTCTCTCTCTCTCACTATATATATATATATATATATATATACGTATATATGTATATATCTTCGTTCATTTATATATATATATATATATATATATATATATATATATATATATATATATATATATATATCACTCCCACCAGCTCTCTCTCTCTGTCTCTGTCACTCCGTCTCTATCTCTGTCCGTCTGTCTGTCTCTGTCTCTCTCTGTCTCTCTCTGTCCGTCCGTCTGTCTATCTGTCTGTCTGTCTGTCTGTCTGTCTGTCTGTCTCTCTCTCTCTCTCTCTCTCTCTGTAATCCTGGAAATCAATCGAAATTATAAGAAATCCGAGTGGGCCTGTCCGTCTGTCTGGAGGATCACATTCTAGTCAGCTATCATTAACCAGGACCCGATAACTAGTCTCTGGTCCAGATTAAAAAAATATCCAAGCCATATTGCATATCATGCAAACCTTGAAGTCCAATTATATGAGCAAAGCGCAATGTACAAACCAGAATTTTTCCTCATTATTCATTCGTATTATCAAGTAAAAATATTGTAACATTGTATTCATTAGATTTTACTAATTTCACGTTCATTCTAATTTTCAGAGAGTTTTACACGACAGTCAATTCAAAGAATTTTTTTCGTTATTTATTTATTATACTGACAAACAAACTGGTTGAACTTGTCCAAAATCAGAAAAGATGTACGCAAGACTTGGATGCTACCAATTATACTTTACTATCGATCTAACAAATAGTTGAAGTGACAAGAAATTGTCTTGCCAGTAGAACCCATGCAATCTTAAGGCAGCCAAAATTCTTTCCACGAAAATTTACACATCACTTCCGATGTTTCTCAAAATCAAATTTCATTCCAGATTGTTTTAACTTCACTAAAGCCACTAAACTCATTCTCGTGGTGCTTTACGTAGTATATAATAAGGTCTTGTCACCTGAGATCAAACAATGGAAGAACAGGTCTAGTTAGTCACTCAAGAAATATCATCATGTGACTGGCGTCATTGGGCAACGGGTCGGTTTGGATATACTCAATTAAGACTTGTAAATAAGGAGAGGTAAATGATTCAGTTACTTTTTTTGCCTTTCGTTAGATCATTGAAAGGGTGGATTTCCAAAAATGAATCGTGAACCTTGCTGGAAACAAACAAAAGAACGATGTAGCATAAACTTCCGTCGTAGATTGAAAATCCTCCCAGAATTGTCTGATGCAAATTTTCAAACATCAAAAATAATATCATTCGAGACATTACAAGCAATATTGAAATATCCAGCACTGTAACTCCATTCGCGAACTTTATATGCTTGAAAAATACTTAGCCAGACGGCTACAATCCGTTAGAAACTAAACCGACCTATGTTGACAGTTTTGGTTGACGGTTTCTAATATGGCAAAAAACAACTTCCACACGCGTTGAAAAAGACCAAACAGGAATACAATTTTTAGAAAGTAAGGCATTGGTATGAAGCCAAGATGCATTACCATTGATTTAAAAAGGGGGACTTTTCAAGCACCCTCAGTCTTATAAACAGAAATGAGTGGAATTTCTACTAAAAATGATAGTGCAGCAAAGATTGCTGTTATGTATGGCTTCAGTCTTCCAAATAGCATGTCGTGTGAGGACATGTTGCCGGAGATTTTGATTGCATACAACTAAATGTATGAAAGGAAAGTGTGTGAAAGTAGATAGGTGACTGACCTTAATTCTCAATACCAAAGCAGACATAGAATATCTTTGGGGAAGGTGTCTTAGAAGGCTCACGGTTCCCCCATAGATTAATCGTAACTGCTCCTTCGTTTTACACAACTTCGGTTACCGGGAGAATCTTATTAAAGTACGTTTGTACAAGTTCTAAAAGCCGTGGATATCTATGCTACGTGTATTTTTAGCAAGGCTTATTTAAATCTTCCTATTGTATTAGATATAACCATCCTATGACTGCGAAATTGACTCTTTGCCAAAATTGATTTGTTTCTTGTCATTCGTTCGCTGCATCATTTGCTTCGTTGGAACAAGATTCACGTTATCTCTAACGATCAGTCTCCGGCATTGTGGCGCCATATTCCCCTCCCTAAATAGTCCTATCTGTACATGAACTTGAGTGAGGGCGTTGGTATTTATATAAGTAAAAGCCGTAGGTGCCACATCCACTTTGTATCGTCCTTAGTGTCCATTGGTCGCGTTAGGTCATGGGCCTTGTCTGTACGCTTCGGGGATGTTATTGGATTCGGGGATTTCAAGGAAACCTGGAGTTAGACAAAAGGTCGGAGATCGATCTTGAACAAGAAATATCGCCAAGAGTGCATCGAGGAAGAGATTATAAAGACACTGACATAACCACGTTATCAGATAAATTAATGAACTTGCTTTATCCTGAGGATGAATAAGGGAAAATATTTTGACACAAATATCTAATGGCAAAAGAGCAAAAGGTACTTATAAGAATAAGAAAAATGAAAACAATCTAAGAATTACCATCGCAAAAATGTATACTCAAATACATATACATTCTCTCTTCCACCACTAACGCATGCACACACTATTACATACTTGCTCATAAGTTCCAAAACTGCATACACACGAGCTTGATTTAGTAGATGTTACTTAATTATTTCAAGTGAAAGAGATCAGAAAATTATAATAAAGACTATAAAGAAATAATGGTCTCATGTCAATTAATCTGTTAGATAGTTTAATAAAGAACACCCCAGTGTTAATTTGATATCACCTTCCGCAATTTTCGTGGACCAAGTGGTATAAATAGTCTCCAGTTGAGTGATATCAGGGTTGTTCGATTCAGTGAGTCAAGTCTTAGTCGTTCTCTTTGACCAAACCTTAGCGTGCTCAGATTGCCATGGGCTTAAAGTGCCATAGCTGGTCACCTTTAAATATAACGGTAACGCCAGACAAGGGATGTCTGACCTACCAATGCAATGGCACCCATATGGTGTTAAACAATATATTCTCTACTCACGCATTCTCAATTTTCGATTGCTCCTTTTCAAATTTCCGCTAGGAATTTCATGCCTTACAGATTTTTCAAATGTTTTGGTGTTCGTTCTATTTTGGTTCCTATTCTGTTCTTATCTTAGGGTAGTTTGACCAAAAATGTCCTTTTTCTACGTGTCTTGCACTTCATGACTATCACCCTGTCTAATTACTTCTTGTCTTCTGAAAGTCCCTAAATGTCACAGTATTTCATGCCCTTTCAGCATAAAATGTACATACGTTATCTCATGTAAGGCTTTATGCTTTGCCATCTATGTCCTCGTTTTTTTTTTACTCACATTCCCAAGGTATGTGACTGTTCAGGAGTAACTGCAAGTCTCATTAAGTATCCAGCCTTCACACTCTTCACGCTCTCACAGTTAACAGTGATGCGGATGATAACTCCTTCACATTAGTTGCCTGGTGGTTATCGCTCAAAGCTGAGTGACTGTAAGTTTCATCCGGTCTCCAGCCCTCCTCTCAAATCGCCCTCATCTATCAAGGCAGCACTGTGGTTTATACCGCCTTTATCATATCCTTTTCTCGTACGTTAGGCCGTTGCCAACAGCTGAGGGTTGTAGATATAATGATCCCAATATTCTCTGCAGTATTCACGCAATATCTTGGTCTGTAAAGTCTCAATTTTTTTCTCCTATCCCCGGTTCCTCCAATCCCATTTCCAGTATTTGCATTTTCACACTACTTGTCTAATTGGTGTCACTGACGACTGTGACAACGAGTCTTATCGAGTGTCTAGCTTCTATCTCAACACTGGTATAGTCTTCAGAACTCTGCAGTTTCACACCATTCTCATGATGGTCACCGTTGAAGGCTTTGACAGTAAGTCTGCTCAAGTTTCCATATCTCCTATCAGCTACATCTCATTTCACAGCAGCGCTTTGGGTTATACCACCTCAACTTTCCCCATCTTTATTTACACATGCCGTTCCATCTTAGCAGACTGGCAATTGCTGACGGCTGGGGGTGAGAAGTCTCATATTCTCTCTGACTATCATCAATAATTGTACAGATCCCAGTGTTGCTGAGGTGTGCAGAGTCTCAATCTATCCTGTTATGTCCAGCTCCTTCAATCTTATTTCAATGACTTTGGGATAATTCCAAGTGAATCAGCTAAAACCCTGACCCTCGCTTTTCACACTTTTTCTTGCTCCCTTGCCAAGTCCTGGTATGTTCCATGGTGCTCACTTTTTTTATTCTTTATTTTGTAATCCATTTGCACTGTCACGTCTATTAGATTGGAGATTATTTTCCATTGACCATGTCTACTGGTCGGGCCTTCTAGTTGGGCTGGTATGGTCGGTTCAGATCTCAGAGTCCTATCGTATTTTATGATTTCCACTTTTTAGAGACTTTGTGCTGATACTATTTCTCTGCATGGTCGAATCCCTGTTGTTTACGTAGTTTCCTCTGTATAACAGTCTGTTCCCTCTTGTGTGTTCTCATAATCTCTTGGCTAGTTTGGTACTTTAACTTGTTATGTAGTTCTTACAACATCATTCCTTAAAATGTATGAGAGGCATTCCCATTTGGTCAAGGTTCTATCAAACTTCATTGAGGTATAATTTGTTCTCGTGCATTTGTTCTGGGCTGACGAGATCATCGATTCCATTTCTCCCTTCAGGTTTCCTTGCATAACCATATTCATAATATTGTCCTATTACCTGCACCGAAATTTCAATTGAACTTAGCATTATACTGTGAGGAATATCCTTAGCGTCATGTTCCTCTCGTACTTGATGGATAGAGTTTGTTCTTGTTGCAGAATTTACGATTAAAGTTTGGTTCTTCACTGGGGATTGGATAACATTTCAACTGCGTTGTAAATTCGTATTGGCAGTATATTGAATTCTGTTTTTACCTATACATGGGGACTGGTTCGTGGGTATAACAGCAGTTCCAAGAGTGCACGTGAGGATGGGGGCTAGTTGAGTTTTATATTAGTTGTTGCTGTTGTTGTTGTTATTATTATTATTATTATTATTATTATTATTATTATTATTATTATTATTATTATTATTATTGACAATGAGTCCTCTCAAATCTTCGGTACTGCTCTCAGCATCAGCAAGATATATGTACTTGCATATTCACAAAGGTGTGTCTTGTGGTTATCACTGGACGTTTATTTTAAACGTCACCTTTCAATATTCCAGTCGTCCTCAGCAACGCATTTGTCTTTATAGTTTTGATTCTAATTTGGACTATAGATATTTTTTCCCAATTTTTTCGTCATTTTCTTAAAAACTGTTCTGAATGCTCCCATAACAATTGGCACTATGGGGTACTTCATATTCATCAATGTTCTTAGTTTTCCTTTGAGGTTTGAATATTTGTACGTCTTTTCCGCCTTCAGCAATTGCCACAATACCTCTTATTAGAAAGTGCGTGCTGCAACAAATGCGAACGATGTAAATGCTGATAGGAGAGCTGGAAACTTGAGGAGACTTGCTGTCACTCAGTCCCTGATGATGACCACCAAACACTGGGTGCTATCATGCAGACTCATGACTACTACTACTACTACTACTACCACTACTACTACTACTACTACTACTACTACTACTACTACTACTACTACTACTACTACTAATAATAATAATAATAATGATAGTAATGATAATAATAATAATAGCAATAATAATCGCAATAATAAAACAATAAAAAATAATGATAACACCATCACCAACAGCAATAATGATGATAATGATAATATGATAAAACAACTATGATTGAACAAAACTTGAGATTTTTGATATGTTGTATATCTGAATCCATTTTAGAACATTCATTGTATGTTTTGTCAAGAATGGGGAAATGAAATTCGAACGTTCCCATTAACGTCTTCAAATTTATTTTTCAATAGAATTTTCACTGAAAAAATACACAATGTATCAAAATTTAAGATGCACTGTTTGAAAGTTCCATATAAACCGAATAAATTTGATGAAGTAAAATACTGCAAAAATACTCTTTAAATATCTGTTTCATTATTCTAATGATTCATTCTCCCTCTCTCTCTCTCTCTTTTCTTCATCTACTTTCTTCTCAAACAGTATGCTGAACATCCAAAAGGAGCCAATCCCTCATTTTTCCCAACACTGTCAAGTCATGCGTTATCGTGACATCATTTTGGTAGGTGGTAGTAGTTACACATTTTAACAATTGTAATGAGAATAGTAAATTCCGATAATGATAATAATAATTATTACCATAAACCATATATGTGAATTTATTGTTCTAAACTGAAGTCAAGAACCTCCTTAAATAATCACCAGGGTAATTTAACGAGAACAATTTTCATCATAATGTTCCCACCGTTTTCTTTGTACAATCATAAGATGGTGATTTTATGGACACACTTCGTTTTAACCGAATATAATGAAAAATGATGACTTAAAGAAAAGTTTTCTTGCTTCTAGTCATAAATGTCGACAGCTTTTAGCAAACATTAGCCCACAAGACTGTAAAATGTTTAACTGTCACTAATAATTTTTTATCAGGTATCTGCCTTTATTATGTAATTATGCTTGCAACCGCAACGTCTTTTAAATCGTGGAAGGACTAAGATACACACAACCACAAAAGCAAAGATATGACAGAAGAAAGACCTACATTTGTGTGAAATCGGAATTGTATCCAAATGTAGAAATGAGTGGGTGGATATGAAAAGCAAATTTTCTCGTCCCACACACGCACACACACACATGCACACACACGCACACGCGCACACACACACACACACACACACACACACACACAAGCATGTCAGTAATTCAACTTATGCTGATATATTTTTGTTTACATATATATATATATATATATATATACATATATATATATATATATATATATATATATATATATGCGCGTGTGTGCGTGTAGCATGTAGCATCAGTTTGTTTATAAATCATAATTAGGATAAATACAAATATGCAAGTTTTGTTTTTCGTATAACTGTGCGCATGAGTGTGATTGAAATGATAGGTCAATCAGTCCGGGCAAATATTCAAATTGATTCATTGTTCTTTTCTTTTAAATGAATTATACTTGCATTTAGACGGATCATCATAAGTTATACACATTTAACTTGAAGGAAATTTGACTGCTGCAATCATTGAACCTGTTACTGTTTAGCAGGGTGTTTCAACTCAGTGTTCATTTTACGATTGACCTAAACAACTCTAGGTAATACAAAGGCACAAATAACTGTTTTCAACCTCTTTCCACCTCGACACGAAAGCTATGATATGAGGGATGGATATACTTGATCCGACAGGAGGATTATGAATTGTGAAGAAAAGTTAGATCCATTTATCAGTATATTAAACAGTTCAGTAAGACTTTAAACCCACTGTTAAACCCATTGTCTTATCGGATTGGTTAGATAAAAATGTTTTTGTTAATACTTTGATGCACCAACATTATTTTTAATTTCCTGAAAAATACACTCCTTGAACCAAACGAGAGAATCCATAAATCACTTCATCCCAAGCTGCTAGGGTGGCAGTTTTTATTTCCTTTATCAAGTTAGATTGCCTCTAACGTCCAGAAACTTCTGAGACAAACATCTCTATTCGGCCACAGTGATATTGAGACCAAGGCTACCAGCGGACCACTCAAAAATGTGTATACTTCGCTCTTGATGAAATTGCAATCATACTCTTCCAACATGAATAGGACCAGACACCTTACATTCGTAATTTCCAGCATATTCTTTTCCCCCGTCGTGTTTAGTCTCTTATAACCGAAGTGAAGTGCAGTTTTCCCATTAAATCCCACGGCATCCGAAACCCCGTGATAAATCAAAATATATATCATTAGGATTCAAATATGATATAGTAGTAAGATCAAATTTTACATAAAACACGATATATTAACATTACCAACAATTATAAAAGTAATTCTCTTCCATGACATGACATACTTTAGGACTGGATACATTTTTCCTGAAAAAATTATCTTTCAGCATCAACAACCAACAATACCATAGAGATAAAAAAAAGTGCAATTTCTTCACGCACCTCTTTCTCCTCCTTTCTCTCTCTTTCTCACTCTTTTTCTCCTTTTCTCTCTCTCTCCCTCTCTCTCTCTATCTATCTATCTCTCTCTATATATATACATACACACACACACACACACACACATATATATATATATAATATATATATAATATATAAAATATATATATATGAAGAGAAAGAGGTAGATACGAATATTTGCTATCTCAAAGTGGTCAATGGTTATCGAACTTGTGAAGCTAAGTAGCACTGTAGCATAAGTAGTTTTGTATTCGTATACATATAGACTGCTCATCAATGGTGGCCTGGTATCATAAGTGTCTGGGGAAAAAAATGGCTCAGGTGGTAAATAAGCAAACTAAAGTGAAAACATCATAATTATTAAAAATGTTGCCTTCAGGAAACAACATCCACAGAGGTAAAGTTTGAAGGTTTTTGCCAGGAAGTTCATACATTCATGCAAGTTGACTATAAGTATCTTTTCTCCTTTTGCTATTATCGACTTCCATAAAAATCTACTACTTCCACTACAGCTGCGAAACAATTTTTGTTGACAGTGTTAGGTAATGCTGGGTTCAGTGTTCGAACTACAGGTCGGTCTAGCAAAAATATACATTGTAAATTGAATCTACAACTTGAAACTATTTCAGATGGGATTTTTTTTAAGCATGATAAACAGTAAATGTTGAAAATATAAGCTTTCATTGGTGCGACCCAAGTGTCTGATAGACACATAGTGAGCCAGGCACCTGAACCAATTTGAAATCTAAAGAAACTTATGCTGAAAGTCATGGTGATAGTTTTGACTGATATTTTCTAAAAGTAGCCCATCACTTCATGTGTACGGGTCAGTTGTGTGACTAATGGAAATTTCTATAATTCACGATTAAGCCACAGACCTGCTGTGACTGGAATATCAGTCACTGGTAATAAATGGGTTAACACATTAGTGGACGCTGACAATAACTGTTTCCTCATTATTATCGACTTCTTCAAAAGGAAAAAAGTAAATGATTTTCAACAAACAACTTGCCTGAGAAATTGAATTGTAACGCCATCGTGGTCAATTAATGAACAACTGTAGCGTCCAAATTTGAAAGCATGTAGGAGAAAAACCATCGAAAAATGATTATGACTGGAAGGACTCGACCACATGACATCATATTTCTAGTGGGAAAATATAAAAAATAAACAAACTAAAACAAAATGTGTGAAAACATTTGCATACTGGAAAATGTAGATGGTATTGATGGACCCGTCAAAAGACCCCAAAAGTTCTGAAAATCGAGAAAATATTCTTTGGGAACTACTGATGCCGATTGTAAAAACCTGTAGAACGGTATAGCCAATAGTGTTGGAGCACACTAATACACAAGCACATAAACACTTACGAATATGAAAGAAGACTGGGTTCTTCCCATGATTGTTCACCATGAGATACCACGGTGCAGGTAAAAACATGCTGAACAGATTACATGGATACACATAAAATTTGTTATTGCAATGAGGATGTTATATATATATATATATATATATATATATATATATATATATATATATATATATATATATATATATATTATGACATGTAATTTAATTGCTTTCACTTCAGACCAAACTGAGATCTCAAGTGGGACTCTACGTTGAACCAGCTTCTTCCGGTCATAAATCGAACATGACAACAGATTGATCTTTTTTAATCGCCTACTGTTATCAGTTTGTAGTTCAATTGCTTTTCCATTTTCTAGTATTGCCTCATGTCTCAGAAAAATGGCATAAATCTATCATGCTTAGCCCCATCCCCGGGCTGAACATCGACGTAACGATGCTTAAGTGGATGGCTGTCTGATGTGATGAGCTATAAATTAATGAATCTCCAGTGTCCATGCTATCTCTGGCTCCTCTACAGAGGTTTTTCAAAAAAATGCAACTCTTTGACAATCTGCACGTAAACTATTTTAGTAATTTTTTTTTTAATCACACAAACTACAAAAATATTACAGAACGTCACTTGATACTCATACATTTAAAATTTACAAAACATTTTGAAAATGATATTCTTTAACTGTGATAGCAAGTCCATAGCTGTTTGATTACGTAAACGAAATGCCCTCCGATAAAATCGAATTTCTTCAGTTTTCAAGTGGTCCTGCTTGCCAAGGTATTCTTGCATGTGCTACATGTACAAACAATATTACATTGTGGTAGTCCCATTTACAGTGTATTTTTATGCTAAATTTATTTGTGTCCAGCAGCAATCACGCTCTTTTCGACAATTTGGACATTTCGGTGATAACTGATCAATAAAAAGTCAGATAAGTATTATTCATTGATCAAATCTTCATCTGGTGTTAACTGATCACACTTTACTCAGCATACGTTTTCATTGAGTGATTAACCTGACTGGCTTTATTACAACCTTCAGATAAGACTTTTGGTGTTAATGACAACAACTTTACAGGAAACCTTCCTCTCCTCTCCCTTTTATGACCAATATTCTATAATCAAATTCCGGCTTTCTATTCTACATACAAGCGTTTGACCACCTACACTTCCGCCTTTTCATTGCACTCAACATTTAGCAAATCTCTCAAGAAATTCAAGCAAGATCACTTTTTTAATTTCCATCCAACGATAATTTCCTGGCTTTTATACATTAGAGATCGCAATGTGATCACGTATCTCACTGCTATAAATGTTAATCACATCAACTTTTGGGAGTCGAGTGTTGAATGGCTTGGATCAGCGCCTGGATTTTGTTCATCATTTCCCTCTATCCGTGTGTAGTTTATCATATATTGTAAAGGTGAATCTTATGGATTTTGTGTGTTCAAAGACACTTTCCTGGCTGTATAAATTTCGAATAGAATCCGACTAAAAATCAAAAATTCGATTTCCTGTTACAGCACAGTCATTGATAATAACATCAATTACATTATTAATAAATATTATTTGAAGAATTTTCATAGGCATGTATTTTTATCACCTTTTTGAGAATATGTAAAGACTTTTCGAACACAAAATTACGCAATTTCTTCTTGAACACGAAAAAAAGAAAGCATTACTTTCCAGACATGAAAGTACGTCATGATATCCCAGACATGGATAGCATAATTTATTTCCAAACACGAAAATTCGGTATTACTAATCCAACTTAAAAGTACGTCAGTACTTCCCATGGATTACGTAATTACTTTCTGAACATGAAAATTTGTGATTACATTCCAGACATCTAATACTTTTCCCCAATAATCCAGATATTGTGCTGCCTAACTAAATTAACCCTGGCATCAAGCCATTTTCCAGTCTGTAAAATCACGTTTATGAATATGGCCGGGTCAATAATTGGTGCTTTTGTTTCACAGGAGTTTGCATGAGTGGCCATCATCAACTCCAGAGAAGTGCCATTCGTTCGTCGGCAAAGTTTTCCTCTAATTAACCCGCCATTGTTTCGGAATTAAAACTTAAGTTCTCCATTGTAATTAGTGTCGTTACGGTCTTCTCAGAAAAGCATCAATTAAACACCCTGTCATTAATGATTGAGGAAATGGAAGACGGTGGGCAGACGTCATGGTGTTACAATGAGCAGAGAAAGATGAGCTTGATTATTAATGGGTGTTGGTGATGATTACCGAACAATTATACGAAAATCTGGACGAAAAATATCCTGTAACTATCTGGTCCAACATCCAGCAGACGCAAACACGCTAATGATCAATTACAGTCAGATTGCGGAGAATTTACTTCATACCTGGATTTACCAATAATTGGCGGAAACATTTCTGGTCGGGGTGACTAATGGAAACATCAATTGAAAATAGAAAAAAAATCATTCAATGGAATGAATATTTTTTACAATTTATTTTTTGTTTTGGTACGTATGTGAGATTGAATTTGTATTTTAGTGATATGGTAATTTGATACAGCTGGTTACAAGGCACTGTTTGGATTACTCAGATTTAACATGCATAAACACGAACCAGGATTACATAGATATTTAGATAGATGGATAAATATATAGATCCATAGATTAATAAATAGATAGATGGATTAATAGATGGATAGAAATCATACCATACTTATCAAGTTGAGTGCAGACGCAGCCAAAATTTTTTTTCGATCTTCAAAAGCCTATTTGCCAACGTATGCCCAGGATTCCCATTAGTACACGCAGAACATATCATGGGGATATGCTGTGCAGTTCCTGAGTAATGCTGTAACATAGAGACGGACATTTGATCAATTATTCTAGGATATTCATGTATGCAGTGACTTCACTTGAAGGGAACCTGGGTACAACTTACTCTCATTAATATATTCGGTATGTGTGAGAACCCTGATATATTCATCAACCTTTAGGGACCAATGGGAGTTAGGAATGGAGAGATCAGAGGACAACTTTCTGATATTCGGTGACGTGGCGTTATTACAGGATTGCCAAACCAAAACACATCTCCAGTTGGTGATATGAATTTGGCCAGAGAACAAGAGCAAGTATGGATCAAACAATTACGCATTCAATCAGAGTCTTTTATTTCAATGCTTTTTTGTGCAGTTGGAAGTACTCTGATGTCCCGAAATTACGGACCCTGGTCCCTGAAATTCGGGAAAATCTTGCTCAACGTATTTCTTTGAGCATTCTGAATTCCATTCAAGCAAAATCAATCGAAGGCAGGAAACCAAGTTGTGCTGTGTCTTTCTAATAAAAACACTACGATAAAAGATAAATCGCTTTGGTACACCTGTTACAGACTGCATTCGATTAGCTGGCACCGAACCAGTTTATTACTGTATGTGTACTCTTATATACATGCGTGTACATACACACACATAAGTACATGTTTAAATACCCTATTTCCCAATTGCAAGGGTTGTGATTTAATCCACTTAAAATCTACGAATTAAATTCCAGCTCAAAAAAATCATTTGGTCAAGATTTGAATTAGATTACAGCACCGTCCCCCCTAGGATATTTCCGTCTTTCACATTAGACTAATGAGTCTTACAGAAATATGTCATTTTTCAGAAAAAAAAACATAGAAAAGTATTGAAATGTATACAAATATTTTGATCAATATTATATTTTCAATATTTCAATAAGCATTCCATCCAGTTCGCCCTCTGCTCTTCTTAGTATCGTATATATTTCTAAAAATAATCACAGCCAAAATAACATGGATTATTTGTGTAAATGGCTTCCCGTTATCTTTACAACAACATTTCAGGTGTTGTGCAATTCCAAAATTGATTATTAGTGTTATAATTATACGACAATTGGATTTTCGCACCAAAAGTCTGGTTGATATCGCTGGAAAATGAGTAACAGCAAGTCTCGAATCAGCACATTTATCAGTACCCATGCAGGCCACATCAACGCCATTGTGTAAAGAGTCTCAATCCGTCCATGTATAATTTATTCACCTTTATTCGATTTTAAATGTTTCTTGCAATGCTCCAAATGCACCAACTATCATGAAAAAGGCCCTAACAATCATCTTGTACCGTGTTCTCCCCACGGCTGAGATATATTTATATATTCCTAATGTTTAGCTACCCGTTATCTTCAATTATCATCTGACACAGTAACATCTATAATCGGCATTTTTTCCCTTGTTTACAGCTCCTTGATCCAGTTCAATAGCTTGGATGGATTAGTCTATTTAGAACTCTAACTCATATATGATTTTTCCCAATTTCTACGACCGTTTTGGGATTTTGCTAAAAAACATTCATGTCTAGCGTGGAACTGGGTTAATTTTTACAGTCACGTGGATAGAGTTCTTCCCGCAGAATTGTTCCTGTTTTTGTATTCTTGAATAATTTCTGCGCTCATTGAGTTCTCACACCAATTACAATTATTACTGCACACTGCAGATCAAGTGACAGAAAATCTCCTCAACATGCTCGCACTCAACTTGAGATTCTAATTATTTGCCGAATAGTCACGATATCTCTTTTGATATTTCTTACATCTTTTTTTTTTTTGTGATCCTTCCCTGAACTCCAGAGGCAAAACTTTCACGTTTGAATTCGACAATATCTCCCATTTCTGTAGATGTCCCTTCATCTATCGATGTTTTCACTTTGTTTTAATTGTACCCAGCGATCTGCTGGGACAGCCCAATGTTCTCTTTCTCTCTCTTTTTCTCTCTCTCTCGGGCATTTTTGTCTTTGTTCAATTTGGATTTTGCCTCCTGTCCGGGATCATGTTATCCAAGAATAGTTTATCATATTTTCCATTATGTGATAATAATGAGGACATTTTTGCTTGAAATCGTTTTTGCTTTGCATTGATTTTGCTCAGTAGCAAATCAAGTGACCTGGATTGTGTAAAGAAATGAATAAATACATCTACTGCTGCTTTTTTGCTACCGAGTAAAATCAATGTCAGCCAAAAAAGTTTGTACAAAAACATATTTATTCATCACATTCTTCAGATATGAATCGTCCATCCACTGATACTTCATTTATCTTCATCTAAAGCTGATTCTAGTTTGTGGATACATAATTGATCTTTATTTTCGAACTGTAGTCCCCTGCATGGATCGTAGTTGAGTATACCCCCCGTTTATGCTACATGTAATTTTACTTACTTTCCGATGTAATTTGTTTACATGTTTATTTTGCAATTGTTGATCTCATCTGTGAGTACACATGATTTGTATTACACATTCTCCCGTGTCTATATCTATTTTAGCTTCGATGGAGTGCATTGAAATATCTATTCAGTAAAATGAATAGGTTCTTCCAGTCATTTCGTAACAGACATCCTGATGCACCAGCATATGTACTGGAGTAAGCTTAGCATGTCAAATTAGCAGATCTATGGAGTAAGGAAAATGAGGCAAAACCTTATCACGTTTTTTTTCAGAGGTGTCCACACATCCGTATGAGAAAATATCCGGTCAGTTGGTACATCAGTCCGACAGTCAGTTCCAGTTATGTTGAACGATAATCAAAAGGTGTTCCACAATTAAATGGTGTGATATTATTGAAATAACATCTTTTCTGGTCAATTTTTATCAACTGCTAATGATGTCATCATATAATATTTAAGGTCAACGAAAACAGTTTTTATTGAAAATAATAATTGGAAAAGAGTTCTATATCACAATATTTCACGAGTATGGAATTCAATTGTCTCAAAAGAAGGGGAGTTGTTCGTTCTCTTTCTGCCACTACTACCCTAGATGGTGGATACACTGTTGAACTTATGGTTCTGCTTTTATCTGTTTTCCCTGTCATCATTGCAAACATTTGGCAAATGGCTATTTTGGAAAAAAAAGTTTCCTCTAATTGGATTGGCCTCATTTGGTATGATCACACTATGCAACATATCATTTTGATGTTCTTGGTTATTAAGTGCTATTTTCCAATCAATTGTGTGGGAAAAATATTGGAATCACTATTAATTATTCTCTCCAAACGTAACTTTTTTGACAAGGGTAGTGAACATTGGGAATTTTCTTATTTCCAATTGGGCAAATGACAAATTTGCCTTCCTTCAATCATACGAGGTGAAAAAAGACAATTATATATCCTGGTCACAAAAGCAATATTTGAAAAGAATAATAGCTATATCCTATCATTTTGTCAAATAGACAGGAACAAAAATTGAGTTGCCTGCTGTAATTTGTGAACGTGTTGGACTAAGCATTATTTATATTTATCATCATAGAGGTGGGATGCTGAAAAGGCTGCTAACCAAACCATTAGTTCCTGCTGCAGTTAATGAGTTGTGAGAAACGCTTTGGATTTTCATTTTGAACATGAGAGGTTGCCGCTTACATTGGCCCCGCATCAGATGCATATGAGGAACATACGTAACACTTTCCCTACGATCTGCATCATGATTAATACTTTCAATTTTTCTAGACGCATGGAACTTATACTTGATCTGAATATCCAGCATCATTATTCACTGTGGTTTTGAGTTCTTCGACCTTTTTTCGTTTGTATATAAACCATTTGTTGCTGAACTATGAACAGCATGAGGTATTAGACATCAAAGTTAATAGAAATAACTTTTATCATCACTTTTGGGTTCCTCATTATTAATTAGGTCTGTATAGAAACCACTTGTTGTAACGGAAAAATCATAATAAAAAAACCTTTGAATCTTCTGAGGTACCGTTATGATAGGTTATGTATTACAGCTAACTCTTCCACATTATACTTTGTTGGCGTTCAGATTACTTCTGATCCTTCAGTGAGGCAACAAGTAAATTGTGAATATTGAATCTTTTTATGAGATTTATTTGATTCATACAAGTCCTAATGTCAAACTCCTTTACATCCGCCATCAACCTCTCAGCCTCGGGTACCATTGAGAATTATAAGCAATTTTTTTTCTTTGAAAACTGAAAAGTATGGCGAAGCGATAAAAAAGGGCGAGTTAGTTTTAAATAAACGAATCAAAGTTAAAGAACACAAAATGCAAATTGAAAAATGCTACAAGTTAATCGAATATATGAATGTGATATATTACATGTATACAGTTAATTTTACAGTCTCTCCAATATTCATCTTCTTGGTGAAATTCGTGGAAACTTGTCACTTAATTTAATTAATTGGTTGTTTTTACTAGTCTCCAACCAAAAACTAACATCTATAATTTTAAAGTACAGAAGATGAAAGTCCAACACTGCTATATTTTTCTTATTCAAAACCGAGAAAAATTGACAATTTTACAGATATGCTCCCCGCCCCTCAAAAAAGAAAGAGAGAACTGGTTTGTCTCCCAAACGGCAACATTTGTATTATCTTTTCAGTCGGGTTCAATCACAAGCACTAAAATATGGAGACGGTTTGAAAAAATGGTGAACAACGAGATTTGAACTCATTTGAACTCTGTATTTGATGGATGTCACCTTCACTCTGGCTACGAAAGCATCGATGCTTAAACGAGGCACAACATGTATGTTTTAGTGATCGATGAGTTTATTTGCCCATTGGATCATAAAAAGTAACGTGGAAAAATAGAGTAAAGCTATAAGAAAAACTGAAATCAAAGGCGTAGCTTGGCAAAAGGCCACATGAACAGAGCAGCAATTATGAATTGAATATCTGCACAGAAGTGGTCAGTTGCTCTGAAATCTTATCTCTGAGCCAAATCAATCATCAAATGTTGGTATGAATAGAGATTGTTTACTGAAACAACAAATAATGTTAATTTTCAATGAGTCAATACGTTAATAACGCCCTTCAGCTGATGTATGCATTCATAACCCATTTGTTTTTATAACAGGTGGATTGAAATATTTAGCGTGCAAATCAGAAATAATAAAAGCGTGTTATTTCTGTTCATTTAGCCTAGGAAAAAGTATAATCAATGACAACATCTTCACCAGAATATCATTTTTCCAAATGTGCTGTTAAAACGCATATTGCACAGTTTAATGTCATTTCGACGATTGCTGTCACAGTGACATTATGAAAACAGTTAAGCAAATTAAAATCTGTATATTTCATAAGATATTTCTCAAATACAGTAAAATATAACTGAACAATATTCTCCGATCGAACATATCATCTACCACTCCCAGGATGATTTAGCACTCATGTTGCAAATTTCTGATTTAGAGTCGGTTATTGGATGAAAAAAAAAAAGAATGAATGAGTAGAATTCTCAGTGGTATTGGGAAAATATCTTTCAGATGGTGATGAATGAAACGTTGAAGGACGTCCATTAACGTTATCAGATTTCATTTTTCTTGTATAAAGAAATGATTCACCGAGGAATAATGTAAGTGTTTAAAGAAAGTGTATGGGATGATACAAAGCTTCTGTCATTACAGAGAATAATGTATCTCTATCATGGATGGGAAATCTTATCATGATTTTTCATTTTTATTGAATCTAGTATCGAGTCACAAGTGAGAGCTACACATTCATTCCCAATAATCCTTACTCGATAATTTCTGTTTCAATTTCTCTTTCTCTTTCTCTCTCTCTCTCTCTCTCTCTCCGTCTCTCTCTGTCTCTATCTATCTATCTATCTATCTATCTATCTATCTATCTATATATATATATATATATATATATATATATATATATATATATATATCATCAGTCCATATGTGTCTGCAGCTTGACAGAAGCTTTCGAAGTTCACACCAATTGGCTAGCCTTTTGCCCCTTCAGTTGTCATATCTTCTTGATAAGTTTCTCTTCTATCATTGTTATCAAAACGTCAAAACGACTTTGTTTCTGAAAAATTACTCGACTTGACTACTAAATAACCCCCACATATATATATATATATATATATATATATATATATATATATATATATATATATATATATATATATATATATATATATATATACATATTTATATATATATATATATATATATATATATATATATATATATTGTGAATGTTGAACATATAAAAAGATGATTTTCAGGGACCTCTCTTATCGGATTCCATATGGCTGTTTATCGTATTTATTGAAAGCTCCTTGTCAAATGGATGCGATAGTTGTCTTTTTTTTTTTTACCCGGACGATGCCAAAATTTCAAACATTGATATTCCGAGTATTCTGACCTGCCCCATTCGAATGAACAGTGCAACATATCTTATATCTCCAGAAGTCAGTATATTCATGGTCTGGTATTATTTTTTTTTTAAACTTATAGAATTAACATGCATCATGTTGAGGACCTATCATCCAAAAATTGGAAGTCTGAAATTTTCTCAATTAGAAACCATTCAGGAGCTAACTTTGGTAAAAAAAAAAAAATAGAGAATTTCACAGCTAACTATAGTATGATTCAAACAGAACAGACGAGGCTGATTCCAGAGGCTTTATTCAATTTAGTTTGGCCCCCTAAGGAGCGAGATCATTGCTGTGTGACTCTTTAAAAATGTAAAAACCATATCGATATAACAAAGCGAAAGACGAAAAGAAATTTCAATCATCACCAGAACTACGTGAATGATTGATTGTATTTTTTGCTCATTCCCTCATTTGTTCAAGGATATTGTTGAAAACGTCAAAAAGGCTAACAACACCCTGTTGAATAAAGGTAACAGGGGAAAAAAGAAAGCATATAAGTTTAGATATAGCTCAGTAATGTTATAAGATATTTTCTCTATTGCGTAGTATTCACAGTGAATGTCAAGACGTAGTTTGGATTGAATCATTGGAAAAAGAACATATAGACTGCATGCAACTCCAAGACAGTAAAAGTTGACATCATCACAATAGAACGACAAAGGACGGAATCCAATTAGATTAAAAATGAACATCCAGAAGCTTTACTGAACAAAGGAAGTAAAGGCATGTCTGTTTAGTTCTCGATTAAAGCAGTCACGTAACCAGTGTCTTTGGCCAGCATTTCGTGCCAGGGTAATCAATTAAAACCTTAGAAAAAGGGCTTATCAATGAATAAACTTAAAATTTTTGCTTGCTGTTTGGTAGTTATCACTGGAGAAGTCTAACTTTCCAAATGAATAACCGTAAATGCAGCAGGAGACAATGAAAGGGATCATTTCAGCAGCAATTGTTGCTGTAAGTTGAACTTGCCAACCGGAAGCCTTTTGCGAGCGTATTCTTTCTGAAACCTTTTTTCTGACATGAGGAGGAGGTGTTACACGTGTGATACATACACTGCCATCCAGGCAATCATCCTACTGGCTCTACGATCTTAAAAAATTTGCTGATAGTTTCGATTGATGGTTTATAATAACATGGCCTAGATGCATCGTTTGTGCCTTCGTCTGACCGAAGGAATAATCCAATACTTCGAATTACCCTGGAAATATGTTTTGACTAAAATTGGTATCCTAGTAATAGTTATTTGTTGATTGAAGAGCTGATGATTCCAACTACAAATAAAATCAAAACTATCTCATTCTAGAAATGCATCCTATATCGAGTATTTTTTCTCCAGAAGTATATGATGGTGATCAATTGGTCTGTAGCCTGATCTATATTTAAGATTCCAGCTAAGTAATGTCCGATCTAAATGATTGATACTCACCACAGTATCAAGTGTACCAATAAGAAAACAAATTATAGATTGTCAAATGACCCATAGATGGACGGTTTTAAATAGTCAAAAAGGTAATCATCGTCATCGTCATCATCAGCCTTTTATCATCCGTCGTTGGACGTAGACCAGTCCAAGGAATTGCCACATTTCTCGATCATTGGTGTTGCAAAGCAATTACTTTTGGAATTTGTTCATTCGTTTCTCCATCTTGTATTCTGCCAGCGTCAATCACTCATACGATCTCTGGGGATCCTTGTTGTGAGTTGCGATGTCCATCAGTTGTTTTCCAGTCTTGCAACACGACCAGCCTATTGCCATTTTAGTTTCTTGTTAGATTCTATGATGTTTTAGACTCCTGCCTCTCCTCTGATTTATTGTGTTTCCTTGTGATATACCCATTGATTAATTTCCCCGTTAAGCATGTGTTTTCATATGCACGTAGCATGCTTTTCAGTCTTATGGCCAGTGTCTCAATTTAGTCCCATGTTTCAGCTCCATACGGAGGATCCATCGTTTGTATGGTTTTTTTTTTGTTTTTTTGTTTTTTGTGGAAAAGTTATGGAATCAT
>OY735229.1:31965805-32063305 GCA_963457665.1 Thysanoteuthis rhombus | reverse complement strand
GGAATGTCACAATCCATGTATATATATGTGTATGTGTGTGTGTGTGTGTGTGTGCGTGTGTGTGTGTGTGTCTGTGCGTGACTATATATATATATATATATATATATATACATATTTGTATATTGATATGTGTATATATATATCGGTATTGGATTTATATAAACATATATAAACACAATTATATACATTTACTTATGTACACATACGTATAAATGTGTATATACATACACACATATATATATATGTATATGTATATGCTTACACATATACATATAGATGTATATATTGATACATACATAAGTGTGTTAAATGATATCTATGATATATCTATGAATGTCTATATATTTACGTGTATAAATACATCAATTTATATATATATATGTATATATATATACATATATAATGGGTGTGCCAGTGTGTGTGTGTGTGTGTGTGTGTCTGTGATTATATATATATATATATATATATATATATATATATATATATATATATGTGTGTGTGTATATATACGTATATATATGTATATGTTGATATGTGTATATATATTGGTATTCGATTTATATATGCATATATACACACAATTATATACATTCACAAATGTGCACATACATATAAATGTGTATGTATACATATATATATATATATATATATATATATATATGTATATATATATATATATATACATATTTGCAAACACGTATACACATATGTATGTATATATGTTTACATATACATAAGTGTGTATAAAATATAAATGAATATATGTATATATTTACCCGAACGAATACATCATATATATATATATATATATAAATATATATAGAATGGGTGTGTCAGTGTGTGTGTGTGTGTGCGTGTGTGTGTGTGTGCGTGTGTGTGTGTGTGCCCGGTTGCTTTTGTATGTTAACCACAATGAGCTATTGTAAATGTCAGTCCGGGTATTTTAGTGCTTAGACTATACATGCACGGTTATTCCCATTTCGCCACGCCCGCGGTCAACATTACGTTCTCCTGTTAGGTCATGTTACCTCAAAACGCACATGCGTGTCTGGCAATGTTCTGCAATCTATTTTACTTCACTTTATGGTTTTGCTGTTGTTGTCCCTCCTTCAAATCGTTTTCAAATTCTTTTTTCCCCACCACATTCCTTTTCTAGTTGGCCTTTCCCATTTGATTCGACAATGAACGACCTTCTGCCAGTTTGACCAGAACTCCATGGAACATCTATTATCTAACAGTGACGTGTGTTGCTGATTCTCGGACTTTTTTTTTTTTTGTCAGTCACGCGACATTCACGTCACTCGCTCAGCGCTTCATTCCTTCTCAATGACATTAGATTTCCCATTTTCATTGATTTATCTTATTTTCGTACGTCGTTCGCTGCCCTCCTGGTATTCAACGTTATGTCAAATCTTCTTCACACATACGTCTGGCTATTTTTTCTGTTTTCTTTTTCAAATTCATGTGCATCTCAGTGCGTACATACAATCGGGCCTATATTTTTAGATGTTGAATAGCATATATAAATATATATATATATATATATATATATATATATATATATATATATATATATATTTATATATATATATATATATATTTATATATATATATTTTTTTTCTTTCAAAACAGTTTTCAATGAAAACATTATGATAGCCGAGTAAGAATATTAACGTCTGAATGCGTATATACAATCAAGCCTATATAGATGACATGAACACATGGTGAATAATTTTAAAACCCTTTTTGGGGCCTTTGTATTACTGGTGGCTTTTCATCTCAATAGTGAGGACAACGCCATTTTGGAGCCGCTACCCTATCAGTGGCTGGTTTGGTTCTGGCAGCAGCCAAATTCCTTTTATTTTTATCATATAAACGTTGCCTATGTAAATTAATACGTTAACCGTGGAATGGAAAGAGATCAATTCGAAAATGATTTGTTATATGAGAGGTCACAATTCATTATCAAACCATCGATTTTTTATATATATCGGAAATTATTTTAAATGTTTTAAATATATATATATGTATTTATACACATACACATACACACACTCACACACACACATACATATATATATATATATATATATATACATATAGATATAGATATATAGATATATAGATATTTATATATGTATGTATGTATGTATGTATGTATATATAAGGTAGCTTTCAAGAAACACATGATAGACAGGGTAGGTAAAACAATTTTCAAAATCTACCAAGGAATACAGATAGATAATGAAAGTGGTAGTAGATGGATTACAAATTATGATCAAAACGTTTTACTGCCGGAGAATGTTATGTTAGGGATTTTTTTTTCTTTTTTTTTTTTTCAAATTTATGTGAAAATGACTCGGTCAAGATGTTGAGTAACCCACTAGATTCAAGATGAAAAGGTGAAGCTACTTTCCAAATGTACTACGATGATTCAATCCCTGGGAAAATCAATGTTAATCTAAACTGATCCCTTTGCATAGTGTAGCTTTTGGAACGTTTGAGTGATTTACCTCTAATAGAAGTAAATACAACAATTCCCAGGAAGCTTTGCAATAACTCTTTCTAGCCTCAGCAAAGACGTTCAGTGCTTTAGTCTGTCTATAAGTGTAGATATTACGTTAAATACTTGTAACTAGAAGGGATTTGTATTAGGCTAACAGTCTCTCTACATGCATCGCATTGGTCAGATATAATCAACTTCATGTGTGTGTGTAGCTTAATGAAGAGACAGATACAGTTTTGGATATCGAATATACATGATCTTAAATAATTCCAGTAACAAATTGAAATCTCTTTAGGGTACAATACACACATTTGTTAATGTTGAAATTTCGATGGTAAGCGATAATATGGATTTGCCTGATCGAGCAGAACATCATAACATTCTAATGTACAGAAATCAAGTCCCAACCATGCAAGAAAGGTTTCACATCAATATTAATCACGAAAGGGAATTTGTTTTTTCTCTTTGGATAAGAAACAAACTGATGGAATTCGCCAACAACCCTGATTATTCAATTGCAAATGATTTTGTTTGACCCGATTCCAATCATCTCAAATTGATATGCAGATGTTTTCTCATCTTCCTCCACTCTTTGCATATTTCCACATCTTGCATAAAACTAATTCAATTGTACCGTCTGAAATACTTTTTTTTCCTTAACGTTATACCACCAAACGATACATGCAGTAAGTTAAATTCTCTCATCAGCACTGCAACATCTTCTCTTCCCAATTCTTTATCAGTGTCAAGTATCGTTTTGAACTTTGTCTCGCTTTTGTGAGGAGTCGCTATGTGAATAAATCACGTTCTGGGAGTAGATGTCAGAGCCATTTGTGAAGCAAGATAAATGGAGTTGTTAGTCATGAGTGACACATGCTTTACTTCAGTTGCAGTTCAAGTTACAAGAAGTTATTATTGCTTTGTATAATCATAAACAACAAGGATACAAATATGTACAACGATATCACAAATTAAATGTAGGTGATAACCAAAACAATGGATACAACGGACGCAATCTAGTGAGTCCAGACTACTATAACTCCTTTGCAAATTAAAGCACGGTCTCGGTGAATTGGCTAAGAATTATAAAAGTAGAAGTTAGTTCAATTTTTCGTTAATGGCTTCAAAAACTCTTTCTTTTGATGGTGCTGTCATGCTAGTGACTCAAGTGTACACTGCACCCTTTAGCTGGACCGGTATAAATCTGTGGCCTTTGCCACAATCTGAACTGATCTTCTCCAGGTCTGTACTGGCCTCCCAACTTCATGCTTTGTCCTGTCACCAGTGATCTACATTCTATTTCCTGAACGGTTTGTTTCACGCATACTAATACCAGCAAAACAACAAATACAACAGATGAAAAGCGTAGGTGCAGGCTACTGCATCCCTTTGTAAATTAAAACACAGTGTTGGTGAATCGACAGAGACGTATAAAAGGAGACAGTAATTTAATTCCATAATAATGACTTGGAGTGGAACAATTTACACGTTTTCCTTCATTCTTTTTCGTATCACCACTGATCTAGACTCCCATTCTCACACAGTTTGCTTTACACTAACTAATTGAGGGAGACGAGCCGCCGTAATAAGTAGCTATTCATCTTTCAAGAAACTATAATTCCATCTTTCTTTGAGACTGGTTACTAATCAATAATCTTCAAAACAACTTGACAAAAATAAAATATTAGGAGACTTATAGAGTAGAGTTGGGCAAGATTTTCTTTGAAGTTTCCAATCGATATAAATTCAATACCGGTTGATATTGATTCCATTCATACTAGAGCGATAAAAGCCAAACACAAGATCAATTCATTAATCGAAATTCATTATTCTTGGATTTTATTTGCGATTGAATTCAGTCTGCTAGCCCCATTATTACTCACTTCCCTTTTTTTCTTTTTGTTCTTTACTGGATTTGCAGTAGAGCAAATTCAACTGTGCATTGAACTTGTTGCTCAAGAATTCGATGATATCAGTTCCTGATTGATTATGAAGCAAGAGAAACATAGAAAGTCTGGTTCCAAATTGCAAAGAGGGCTACGTATAAAAATAATGTTCGAATAAAAAAACTCGATTTTTTCATCTTATTAAAACCTCAAGTTATGCATGCATTGGGAAGCTGTAATAAGAGACGAAAAATGTAAATCAAGAATTTGATTTTGAAGTGATGTAACGAGGAGTAACCGGAGATACACACAGACAAACAATCAAAAACAGAAGGATCAGTAGCCAAATCAGCAGGTTGGTTGATCATTCGTGGGGCCACAGTGATACGATATCATTAAATTTTTATCATTTTCGTATCAGGGTTGTATGGATAATAAATAGTTTAATTACTTTACTGTACAAGTAAAGAATTTATGTGTTTTAATATCTACGAACATTTTTGCAAAATCTACAGTCTTTTAATGATGCACGCTACAGTCCCTGCACTAGTTTGATGAAGCTGTGTGTGGATATGAGGAAATATGAACATGTAGCCTTTTAGCTCATTTATTTCTTACTTCATGCAAGACTTTATTTCAAGATAATCTGTAGGGTTGAACAAAACGGAAAGAGAATGAAAATTGAAGTAGGTATTTTTGTTTCAATCACTTTATACACATAATGCCCAGCACATTGAGTTTAAAGCTAACACATATTTTCCGTTTTGTGTACAGTTTTCATAATTGATAAATGTTCTACTTAATTGATGTCAGTGAATTCCAGTGTGGTCTTTAACAACATCTATTGCACTGTAGAATTTATACAGTCGTCGATTTTCAGTTTAAATTATTCATATGATATATCTGATACCTTCTAAACGTTAATATATTACAATATCTGATAAAAATCATTAGAGAATCAATGTTGCAGAAGACAATCTCTTGGACTGTCGTATTTATACAATGTTATTTTCGCTCTATTCTTTTATAAGTATAAATTAACAATCTAAAGTAAAAGATGTGAAACAAAGTCTGGAAAGTTGTAATAAAAGTACCATTTATCAAACATGCTTGGGTCCGCAGAGATCCCATCGGCCTGCAGCAAGTTTTTGCGCTTCTTTAGTGAATTGTGATAACTATACTTATTCAGTGTTCTGAGAACTCAAAAAAGGGGCACACTGTCATTTTTATTCTGAGCTTTTGAAATCATATGAGTCTTGGCTGAGGTTACTGAATATCAGAAAATTAAGTCTTAAAGAGTGAGGAGTAGAAAGATAGCCACCTGGACAATTTTTTCAGTACAGTGATATTCCAGCAGCCTCGTCTAAGCTTGAGAAAAATATCTAAAAGGTTGCTTTTTCATATCTGTCACCATGTGCTTATGACACAATGTCAGGACATACTATGTGTCTGTTTTTCAGTCAAAAAGACAAAAAGAGGCAGAGAAGATAAATGCTAACAGACTGCATTTTATTGCAAAAAACAAAACAAACCTTAAATCAATGAACTTCGATCTGCGATTGATGAATTCATGTGAGGTATTACTTTTATCACCATTCATAAATGGAATCAATATTCGTCAATATTAAATTTTTATCGATTGGATATTTCAAAGGAATCCATGCGATGATTTTTGTTCTCGAAGAAGACCCATAAAGGGACCAATCAACAGAAGCCAGCAAAATCAGATTATTAAACAGGCCCTGACAGAAAATAATTTCCTCTATTGAGATAGAAAAGGACTTACACACAAAGGGACTGTTGTATTCTAATCAGTCCTGTTCAATCTTTTTTTTTATTTTTCCACACATCTCAATTAGATACTTTTTGGTCGGTTGGTTGGTACGCCTGTCCGTCGGTTCCAATTACCTTAAACAACAGGAAAAAGGGGGAAAGATGACATATAATGTTATTAAAAAATGTAATGTCATCAAAAGTTAAACTGATCAATTTTTATACTTATAGATATAATGTCATAATATGAAGTACTGGTCCAAAAATGACTATTTTCATGGCATGGATTTTCAATCCAAGTTATACTCACGAAATACATCCATACGGCAATATTTTACTAGTAAGAGATTCAAATGACTCAAAGAAAGACTACTTGCTTCTCTTTAACTTCCTTCTGTTTTTGCAACTACTACCACGAGCAGTTGACGCATCATTTAACTTGTTGTTCTTTTTTTTCTTGACTTTTTTTTCAATCACTTCGTCTATTATGACTTAGTTTGTTGTAAGATTCAATTTTTCAGACAAAAATTAAGCCAATTAGATTTCTTACAGTTTCAATGTGGATTTCCACCATGGTGTCATTGTAGAGGGTTCATTCAAAACCATCTGCAGTCAATATAGCGTAAAAGAAAAAGTACAAATACGTGTAGGAACAATCTTTGAGCGTTTCATAGACCAAAAAATAATGATTATAATAGTATGTTAGGCTGATCCTACAGGGGTTCTGGTATCAAGAGGAATAGGAAACTGAGTAAAGAATGGTAACTCATGCGCAATCTCTTCATCAGAGTTTTTCCCCTGTTGTTTTTTCTCCTTTTTTACGTTTTAAGTGAACAATTCAGCTATATGAAGACGGGTGATAATTGTAAAGAAGGATATACAATCGATGCATTCTCCCGATAGTCAGCTGAAACATGGAACCTAACAAAAGAAATGACCCTCAAGCTGAGAACCATGCAACGTACACAAATAAGATCATGCTCTGCATCATTAAGATGGGTCACAAGTAAGTCAAGAATATAAAAGAGAGGACAAAAGTCAAAGATATATTGCCAGAATGTCAGACAACCGGGTGACATCCCAACTCATGACATACTAACCCAGGATCCACCTGCATAAATTAGAATACGTGGGGAACTACACAGGTTTAGAGAGAATTGGCTCCATGACGCTCAAGATAGAGGGGACTGGCAAATCTGAGGGGAAAGACTATGTCCGACAACAGACAGGGAAAAGCTGCTGCAGATGATGATGTCAGAAAATGTTACTATTTTCTTCACCAGAAATTGGAGATAGCAATGAGAGCAGAGTCCATTATATATATATATATATATATATATATATATATATATATATATATATATATATATATATATATATTCATTCTTTTGAACACCTGCTTAATAGATAAACTAAGCATAAATTGAAATAACTTCTCCTATGGCAAGCTGAAATAATATTATGTTGTCGCATCAATTTAGCAAAATATTATGACTATTAGGTTGTTCACTATGGAATAATTGGTAACGTTGTTTCCCCTCTGTCTGTCCTAAAATATCCTCCTTATCAGGGTCAGAAGATCAGTGTACAGAGTTATGAGATGGCATATCCAGAGATGGGTGATCAATGATATTCATACAACACTTGTCTGAAATATGTAGACTTATATATATATATGTATATATATATATATATATATATATATATATATAAATATACATATATATATATTGAGAAAGAGAAAGAGGGAAATAGTCATATTCCTGTATTTGTTTACATAGTAGTCGTGGTACTAGTTGTAGTAGTAGTAGTAGTAGTAGTAGTAGTAGTAGTAGTAGTAGTAGTAGTAGTAGTAGTAGTAGTAGTGAGCTAGTTCTGAGAGAGTACGAAACATAAATGGGTGAAAAATTGATCAACATGGGATTGTGCAAAAATTGATATTCCACCCCACGGAGCAACCTTATATTACTAAACCAAAACTTGTCTGGAAGAATACAAAACAATGTATCTATGATTCCAGTATGCAACCAATGCTCTCTCCCAAATGGAGACCAGTTTTCAAACCATGGAGTAATGAACGTTCAAATCGAATAATCATGCTCAACCTCCCAGGGAGATATCACAAGACAAAACAATACATTTGGGAAAAACAGGAGTGCTAGACATCATAATATCCGTTCAAAATATCAAACAGCAAGGGGTTGGTCATGTTACAAGAAATGCATACAACCAATGGACATCACAACTCACAATATGGATCCCCAGAGATCACATGCATGATTGAGGTCTGTAAAATACAAGATGAAGAGACGAAGTAGACATGTTTTAAAAAATTTGGCTCCGCGACGCCCATGACTGAGATGTCTGGCAAATCATAGGAAAGGTTTATGTCAAAAAGAAGACGATGGAGGATATAATAATGATTTCGAAAGTGCCAACCTCTTCTGAGGGCATGGTGTTATATGTGTATAGACAGTGGGGGGAACTTGTTAGCAGTACTGATATCAGAATTGCCAGAACCGTATAGGGGGTTACTTGTATTCACTCACAACTAAGGCGCTTTGGAACGACATAAACCATCTCTTTGCACTCTGCCTGTCAATTTATTGAATATCTTCACAAAAGTGTTCTCGTCACTAGAATACTAAGAGATTTGATGCAAAAGAGACTTGATATGTGAGTGTGCAAAATAACTCTCATGAATATCTCAATAGCAGCAAATATCTATTACATTCAACTTTACAGGAAACAGTGTCTTTCTGCACACAATGATTGACGCTTGTCTACATTGAATATGGGCTCAACGGGATTTGCAGGTGATCGTTGTATATATCCCCATAAAAGATTCTTGTCACTGGCCTATCAAGACGGTTGATAGACAAAAGACTGGGTGAGCTAATGTAAAAAAATTCTTTTGAATAGCATAGTAGCTGCAAACAGCTTTTACATTCACCGTTACAGTGACGTTACTCACAAACATTGATTGGCGTTTATCTAGATCCATCATGGGCTCAACAGGATTTCCAAGTATCCGTATATATCTCTCCGAAAGCGCTCTCGTCGTTGGCATATCGAGATGGTTGCTTGACCAGAGACTGAGCAAGCCGATGCGCAAAATAACTCAGGTAAAATATGGACTGAACAGGATTTGTAGGTAATCCTCTTTATATATGAACAAAAAAAAATAAACGGAATCAAATATCTTCTTTTTGGTTACAAAGCAACAAGAATCTACGATACAAGAACAACAAAACATTTTAATCATGATTAATACACGTGCATTGTTAATTCTCCGAATCAATATTCATGAAAATATTTCACTGATAATTTCATATTGGAATTTTGCAAATCAGTTCAGTTCCATTCTGTCTAAAAGAAAACCAATCTTAACGGAAGTAGAGGCATCTCATTATAATATGTATGATTTTCCATGCGCCTGCACGGGTGTCTATGCACCAAACTCGACAACTGGCCATTACAGGAAATTAATATTTGCTATATATTTCTGTCTGTTCACATTGCAGTGTCAAGTCTGAAGCAGTTTGGATCCTCTATGGTTGGGATGTCGATTTACAATTAAAAAATTAATTTGAAATTGATATTGTGATACATGCTTCTCCACCGTTTGCTTGTAGGGGTGTACATATTTGAGATATAAGATATAATCAGTGAATAAGAATTGAGAAACAGAAGCGAGAGAGAGAGAGAGAGAGAGAGAGAGAGAGAGAGAGAGAGAGAGAGAGAGAGAGCGAGAGAGATGAAAAGAGAGAGAGAGAAAGGAAGAGAGAGAAAACTAGATAAATAAAGAGAATTAAAAAAAATGAAAGGGAAAGACAGTGAGTTTTCCGTAGAACCTGATTAAATTGAATCCTATATAACGTGACAGATCTCCCTAAAATGTGTTCATTGATGCTATCAACAAAATCCCAAATAGAGAACTACGTTTTAAACTTCCTGAAAGTTTTCATGAAACTGGGTGTATCTTTTGAACGCACATGCCCTAGTGAGAACTAATCCAGCACGTTTCTTGATCGATATTTTTATCTTTTCAGAGTGTTTCTTTCATACAGCCGAGGATTTTGAAAAAGATTTGTGACTAGATACTCAAACCCTCAGGCTGATCATGTGTCTATTGACATAAATCTAAGTCGATATAAATCTTACAACCTTCAACTTTTTTTTAAATATTCCAGCCGCCAATACCCTCGAACGTTCGCACGTGACGTAGACAATATTACTAGTTCAGTGGCTTTGAAGTCTCTAGGGTCATTTTGCTCAGGTCAGAGTTTCTTATGGACTTGAAACTAAGCTGAAGGCTAGAAAAGTAGCTACTTAATAGGCAAATGACCACCTCACCGTCAGGGATTAGAGATATAGAGAAAGAGAGAGAGCAAAGGGGGGAAGTGAGAGAGAAAGAAAGTGAGAAAGAGATAGATGGATTGATACCACGAACATACAAAAACACACACGCATGTATATATGTGTGAGTGTGTGCTCGTGTGAAATTATATATTTGCCTTGAAGCATGGAATGAATTGTGTATAACAGCATGAAAACTGAATTTTTATTTAAACAAGGTGCTGGGAAGTTGAACCCAGTCCTATGACTGCTGGGGTGTATATGTCCCTACAGATCTCTTTCAGAAGTGTTCAGTCTCTATTCAAGCTTTGTGCCCATCAACAGATTGCCTTGAAAAAAATCAAGAAATGATTGACAATTGCAAATACAGAAAGTGTCATTGGTCTTACATTGATGGATAGATCTATCAATCAATCCACCTGTATGCGCTGGCAGGTGTAACTTACTAAACTTAGTCCAGTCTGTCAAGCACTCTCAGAGATTCCTAGCTGTTATACCAGCAACAAACACACACACACACACACACACACACACACACATAACTATATATATATATATATATATATATACCATTCAGAAGCAAATATCTTGATCGGCTACAAAGATAAATGACCTTTCCCTTTGCATAGTGATCACTATTCAACGAAATGTCATTCAGATTTATAAACAACCTCTCTCGATATCACCTGGATAGACGGATAGAATGTGGTTGATACATGCACATCTCTCAACTTTGTTGGCAGAGGAGAATCATATAATTCCTCATCTGAGAAAGTCAGACAGAAATTATGATAGAACAAGGTGATAAACCGAACAAATTAAATTCGTAACGACACCAAAGATGTCTAGCAGACGCTTTGAATTGACATCATATGTATATGAGATTTCATTGAATTAGTTGAGTCTAGTTGTATTGTGATGATAGTTTTCCATCGTAAGATACTCCGTTTTGTTTACGTATTGGCATTTGGTTTGTTTATGTTCAAGTTAGAGGAGGTTCTAGCTTGATAACTAATGTTTAGCATAACCAACCTGATAAACACTTAGATGGAAGATCTCCTACGTACAGTAAGCAACATGTGACCAGGTGCTGATCAAAGGTTACTATGAAAAGAAAATCTCATAACCATATTTGACATAGTCAACTTAGGACTCTTTTCCAGTATCACCAGTGTTACCTCCCACCACTACTGTCGGCTGAGGCCCAAGGCGTGTATATGGTGAGCAGTTTAGCAATTTGGTAGTTGAAAAAAGCTCTATATAGCAAAACTCATTTTGAAATACCAAAGTCGAAATCGTTATGAACGAACGTATTGAAAAAGATCAAGGTCACGGTTCAGATATCTCGATTTGCCCTTGCTTTATGTCAGTCAGGTGAAAATACGTTCATGGTATATCAAGTTTACTCCAAGAACAGTTAATATATAACCTTTCTCACATAATGATAGATATTGACTAATTAATGGGAAGTCCTACATTAAACTGAATGGAATGTGGTTTATCACAATTCGTAAACAAAATTGTCATGAAAACTGTCAACATATGATTCTTTCATTTATTTCTATTATTATTTGGTTGTTTTCCATACAACATTTCGGCCATTGTACTCTATGGCCTTCATCAGGTATCATCTGGTAGGTGTGGGGGAAGTAACGAACTGAACCCTTTATTTTACCGACGGGGGTCTATAGTCCGCACATCCCTCTTAGCAGTAGTAGTGTTTTCGAATTATTATTGTCTCACACTGGGATTGAACCTAGAACCATTAGATAACTTGCAGTGATTCTTTCTGATTCTCTAACCACTACGCCATGTATCAGTGTGCGAAAAATAATAGAAATGATAATGATACCTCATCTCAAAAATTCAGAGAAATGATCCTTTCAGTTTTCGAGTTAGTCCAGCTAGCTTGCTGTGTATGCATCATGCGTACTGGCCACCCGGAAGAGCTTAGAGGCTGGGACTTTCAGCATTTACACTGTCTTATGTGTGAAAAAAAAGTTGAAAATCCCTCTAACAAAATAGGGTTTCAGTAGGGGTTCATTTGGAAATGTGAGTGTATACTAAGTGATACCTTGGAATGATGCCCTGGCTTTTTAGGGGAAATTTAGAATTGCTCGATGATTGAAAGCAAGCGCTGACAAAAGTATCTTATTCAATGATCACTCCTTTTTTTCCAATAGTTTGACCATCCATCCCCAACATGTGTCTAAAGAAGTTGGTCACGTGACATTTTGAATTGAGTGCCGTACCAGACATATTTCAGTAAAATTCGCGATCAATGTTAGGTTTTTGAGGGAGTGAATTTTCTCCATTTGACGTTGGGAATTGTTTTGATTCTTACTGAGTACAATAGGGGAGACTTTTCTCAAACTAATGTACTTTTTAGTCCGTGTATCTACACACATGTACACGTATATCTTTCCCCTGACTTGCATACACTGATATACAAGTATTTCTATATTTGTATATGGATTTTTTTCATCCATAGATAGGTCATATAATTCAATTTACTAAACCAGCTTTCTGTTACTGAGCAATTCCAATTAATTAGCTGATTGACTCCAAATCAAATCGAAGTGTTGCCTTGCAGGTCCCATTGCCGTCCATCTGACAACAAAGGGCTCAAACGTACCCTCCGTTTAAGAATATCTATTGTCATTCAACTGGAGACGAATGTAATTTTTGTGTCACGAAACTCTATTAAGCAACTTTCAATCGTCGTCTTCGCACAACAATTTCCCCAGCTTTTCCATTCTCTCCTTTCAAATGCGTTTTGCAGCCTATCCAATTAGAATGGCGCCAACCATTTCCCTTGTGCCATGAAAAAAATGAAAAATAAAATGAATACGACACCGTAGCGTAATTAAGAGAGTGTAATGAATTCTCCTTGAGGACCAGACGTCAATGTTCGTGGACGTATAGAAAAAAATGGTTCCGAATGCTCATTTTATAGGTTGGCAGGCGGCCATTCATCAACTGAAAAATTGACGTAATACGATATTCCTGCTCTAATTTTCTCAAGATCTTGATACCGCAGGTATTAGGGATCAAGGGACACCATCTTGTTGAAATCAAACTGAAGGCATTCAAAAGTCATTAACAAGAGCCAAACCTGTTCAGCCATAAAGTAAAATATCTAATTTCCATCAAGAATCAAGGAAAGTATGCATAAAACAACACGTCCGAATGTCACTTGGTAGCAAATTGATGATATCCCCCAGTCACATCAAATAAGTCTTTCGTTAAAATCAAATTTGAATTTTGACAATATTGAAAACAATGTCAGGGTCTCCCACCTTCGCCTGTTTACATGAACCACACAATAGCTAAGAATTCATCATGAAGGACCTTTGTAATTGTTGTCTCGTTTGCACAACCACTTCAACGATATGGCAGGTCGTCCATCCTCTATGATTTAGCTTAGCTCCAAAAATATAAAGACGATGCTATGGCAAACGGTCATTCAAAGAATCTAGTGTAAGTTGAGGAGAATTTAGAATTAGGAAACCATTGCTGTGACTCACATAAGTCGATTTGACGTTAATAAAATAGAAGTTTATAGTATTGAACATTCATCGACATCGATATAGTTGCCCGTTAAGGCTGGAATTACTATATCAAGTATGACTTTGGAGAGAAAGATTGTACCGTAAACGATTGTGTGAATGAAGACAATAAATTGGCAGGGGAGAATATTGAAAAAAACTAAGAACTGTGCAAATGGCCTGAGTGTAAGCAAGCCAGATGACTGGATTTTACATCCGACAACGAGGAAAAGAAGATTGTACACATGGGTGTGACGATGAATCCTAGAGACAAAGCAATTAGAAGAAGGAGAACAAGAAGAACAAGAATAAGAACAAGAAATAAGAGATTAAGATGAAGGTAATATATATATTACAATGGTACTTCCTTTAACAAGCACATTTCATTCAACAAATCGTCTCCTTAGATGGAATTTAGTCCAAT
Source organism: Thysanoteuthis rhombus (assembly GCA_963457665.1). Lineage (NCBI taxonomy): Eukaryota > Metazoa > Mollusca > Cephalopoda > Oegopsida > Thysanoteuthidae > Thysanoteuthis > Thysanoteuthis major. The sequence continues at coordinate 32,048,808 of OY735229.1, read as the reverse complement.
GAAAAAGTAAAACTATGAGACTACATAGATCCATCCTAAATAAAAAATATATCAAACACCTGAAAGACTGTTAATAATAACATGGTAAAAAGTATACATAGGATGGATGGCATTATAAATAATGTATGAATGCAAAAAGACACATGAATCGTGTAATAAATGAATAAATAATCTAATTACACTTCACCAAATGACCGTCTATCTTTCTCTATAAAAATAAGTGCATAGATATCAGATATAAATGTAAATACCTATAAATGCAATGTAGATTATTCTTATTAATTTCATGAAAGTTCATGGATTTTTCTCTCAAACAGAAAATACTTTGATTTTCGATTTTCGGTTTCGCAACTGGAACTTGTTGCTAAATATAATTTTGGTATCCTTTACCATAACAGCCTCTACTGAACAAAACTGAAGTTCAAACAGACACCCAATCCAAGCAAGAAGACTTGATCTGATGGTCATGGACAGGTAAATTGGGAATTGCTCATAAAGATCAACCAGCAGGAGTAGTTATATTTAGACTTGTAGCTAAGCTCAATACATTGCAATACAGTACGAACAGGAAAAGCAAATTATCGTCAAAATCTGGTCAATAACACTGGCTACCGCAGATCAATAGGTATGCTATAATGTAAGTTTTCTTTCTGCACAGCCAATCAATTTTTCGATAAGTATATCTGCAGTTATTTGATTAAAATATGAAATCGTACCCACAACTTGATAGCTTGCTGACATCAATCAGGTTCTTAGGTGTTGATAGTTTTCTCTCCAAGTAACACATGTCTGGTTACAGGCAGGAACAGAACCAAGGAACACTTACTTATTTGAACTATTGATTATACAGATTCATGCCTTTCCTAAAAGCAATGGCACCAAATTAACAAAATTTACCCAGCTGGAAATAGATCTTGGTTTACCGACATAATTTTCTGTGTCGGTAAACGTCAGGCAAAACCTGGATATTCCTATGTAAATTACTTAGAACAGTACTATCGTGGCTAATAGCAATGCACGTGTTAGCTTGATTTCCTTTGGCCATGAGCGAAGATTTTGTAATTGAGAAGTACTTCACTTGAGTTTCATCCGTCGTCAAACTTTCAGTGTGCGTCTAACACATACCGATTGCCTTGGAGCCAACTGATAGATTAATTGTCTGGCTTCTTTATCTGAATTCGCTTCGGTAGATTTGATATTGTCGTCTATTATGAAGTCCACCGTTTTACCTTGGAATTTGATTACCCCAACCAGCATCTATTAATGAAAAGAAAAATACCTTTTCTTCTGAGACAAAGTACTGGGTCCCCTTTAAAATACACGTACCTTCATGATATAATAAAGACTGTATTATTATAAGTTCAGTTTATTCTGTTGCAAGGCGAAAACATTAGAGCACTCAAGTGAAAAAGTCACTACACAAAATCAGTCCGTGATATCAAGGGGCCAACCAAAGCAATATCAAATAGAAGACCCTAGTATTTTATAATATATTAAGTTGAATGAAAGTATTACAGTGATTCACACATGGAAAATGACATTAACCATGGAAATAATACAGCAAATAAATAAGTAATCCCTGGATTGCTGACAGCAGCGTCTCTTCTAGTTTGGAACCTTTATCATCTCTGAAAATAAAGGTTAGGCTCATACCTTTATTCTTTTGCTTATTAGAAAAAAGTGCTGAATTTTAGTTCTAATGAATTGCAAAGCCGAAAAGAAAAAATTTTGTCCGCATAGACTTTGCTGACACTGGTGTCTTCGCACATACTGGGGAAGGTACTTGATTTGTTTGAGCTTACTGTCATCTAATCACTGATCGAAGCAACCATTCATTTTTCTATAAATATACAAAACAATGGAATGATGATAAAAAATGTACAGCTATTTATTCAAATATCATCGGTGTACACCTATAAATATCTTTAGAATATTTTTCAGGTATACTATAAAACGGGCAGATGCCTTAAGCGGCCAAAAACACAAGACATTTAACATGGAAATTAAAAAAAACACCAATATTCAATGTAATGCTTTTAACAGACCTCAGTGAATCAGAATAGTAAACTTGAAAATATCACAACATTTTGAACAGTTTCACAGTTTGTAAGAGAAGAAAGTCGTGTCCGCATTCTTTAGAATACTGAGATTTAAATTTTTGAAAAAAAAAAAATTCAATGACATTTTGACTATTTGGAGTGAGTTTTTGATTAAAAATAAAAGACAAAAGACCAAAATCTATTCAAGGGAACTTGGGTATAGTATATTTCATCAATAAATTGGCTATCCACTCTGTGTCAACCGCCTTATTCACTTATGCCGTCCTGTAAATTGACATATTGGCTGTAATTCAAGATATGACACATATGTTATATTCTTCGGCTTGAAATCAGTGAATCTGAGGTGAGAATTTTTCGTTTTGGCTGTTACTATGCTGCTATCACGCTACGGCACATTTATAAGTAAATCACATTTTTGAAATAGAAAGCAAACGAACGCCCCACTCAAGATGGTATTCAGCGTCTTTTTCCATCACCGGCAGGAACCATTTGGGATTATTTTGGTCATGGAAAAAAAAGGTTATATGATTATTGGCCTGATTTTTTTGCATGAGACAATTGCTCCGCCTAAAACGCTTCACCCTCACCTTAGGTACTCTCACCTGGGTCTATAAGCACAGAAGTGAACACTTGTAGACAAAACACGGTGGGAACTTGCGCCAGGAAGAAGATATGTCTCAGATATGAAGAGGAAATTTAATCTAGGGAAAATCTCATAATGGTGACACTTAGCCTAGGAGCCCGTTGGCTCCCTGCAGCCTCCCAAATGCCATGCAGTCACGTCGACCATGCAATTCACTCATGAATCACATTCCCGTGTGTGAACGTCTTGATCCACTTATAAATCTTATGCCCCAGTGTCAGTGGGGCTATCCACTCTGTGTCAACCACCTTATTCACTTATGCCGTTCTATAAATTGACATATTGGCTGTAATTCAAGATATGACACTTCGGCTTGAAATCAGTAAATCTAATGCGAATATCGCACTTACAAAATATACAATATATAGTTTAACAATGATTTCATGTTCATATCCTGATTTAAAGCAAAAATAACTTATTATTATAATCGTCATTCAGGTTTGATGCCTGAAAAAAAAGGTTATAAGGTTATTTGACTTTAGGATTAGACAGATAGCACAATCAATCGATAATACTGAAAATGTTATGGTTTTATTTGCCTTTGCTGGTAATTATAATAAATATAGATATCTCCCATAAGTATCATAACGCATTTGTAAAGTGGGAGGAATATATATATATATATATATATATATATATATATATATATATATATATATATATATATATATATCAATCAGTGAGAATTACGATGACCTAGTTGTAAATACGCGTGAAATTTCGTATAATAATTATGTACATTGTAAACATAGTGAGCTTAACAATTACACAGTTGCTCCTTCGTCAAAAAATATCGGAGGCAGTCAAGGCACTTCACCATGTTTGTCCCTCAGTCTCTTTGCAGCCTCAATGTGCCAGTCGGGGGTCTCTCTCCTCTGTATGTAAGTTGTTCATCCGTGCTGTCCATTCTTTCTCCTGACCTGTTGGCGTTCAATTAACAGCTTCATTTGCAGTGCTTCTCGTTGACAGTCTCAAGACTTGTTCCAACCAGTGGAGTCGCTGTCTGCCTATTGTTGTTGACATCGGCAGTCGTTCCGATTTGTCCCTGACCTCTCTATTCGACATATTGTCATACTATTTGATTCCAGCGATCTCACATAGATATTATTAACTTACCAAACTTAACTCAAATTCAGTATCCAACAGAAGGTCAGCGAGATATGTTGTCAAATACGTGCTGCGCGTGCGTAAAAGGATGCTTTAAGAAAATAACTTATGTATACTATGAGATTATTATTCGAACGCTGCAAAAATCAAACCTGTTACTATTAGGAACTGTCAAGAAAAACCGTCACAAAAACTATCAGTTTTCAAGCTTGTTAGGGTGGCTGGTTATGTATGTATGTATATATCACGCGTACAATCCGTACCAAAGGAGTTATATGGCTGAAAGTTTAAGCAGTTGCTCTTTATTATGTCTTGAAAAAGCGTTGGTATTTTTTTTAACAGCCTATCCCTATAATTGCCTTTTTTATTCCTATGAGATCCGTTTCAATGTTTATGTTAAATCAAACCCTAAGTCTGTGGCGGCCTGTTTCAGAAAATGAAGACTTTTTCACTGTTCTAATTGGCAGAAAAAGTGACTTATTCGTTGATCAGCCCCTCTTCCAATATGTAATTGATCACCCAACACGGCATTGAGCCAAAAGATTCTGATTGCATGACGGTTTCTATTGAATAACTAACAAGTCATGTTCTTACTACTCTTACTGCTACTCCTACAGGGTTTTCCATAAAGAATGAGAGGGTAGAATATAACAGCATAGACATTCTGAGCGACATTATTTTTTGCATGGCACAACATCACCAGAAAAAAACAGTATTTCGCAGTTTGGATGACAGCATCATTCAGTAAACTCATTCAAACATCATTCTCTTTGAGTCCATCTTCGATTTGATAATTGTTTTATGTTATGAAATGGGTGCAAACCTACATTTAGGTGGAGGGACATTAAACATCACTTGTAAAGTTAAATATATGTGCAATTAGAGTCTGCCGACATTCTTTTTGTCTTCTAAAAAAATTCAGATTCAAATCAATGAGTTTTACAATATCCTTTTGATATCACTGATCTCCACCCTTTTTTTTTGATACACTGTACGGTGTTGTGATCTTTCCATATTGAAATGAGTATGATGAGTATGATTCTTTTCTGTGCAAGTTGCATGGTACCCAGTTTGAGGGCCAATATTTTGCTGAGGTTCCTAGTTTCAGCTGCAAACGAAACTGCAGGATGATAAAATTGGTTGCATGAGCTTGCTTCTATAATTAATGGAGTTTTCCGCTCTTGTAAAATGACGGATGTATCCTTTTTAAAATACCCTGTAAGAATAACTATAATGAGGATAACGCTTTTCCATAGATTATTGAAATTTTTGAATATTGCGCTACTGTAATTTCGTTAATTTCCTCTAATATATCAATTAAAGATAATTTTTCTGTTGCAACGAATAATTTTGTAATCATGAATCAATATTACGTGTGAGGCCTTAAACGAGACTTGGCTATGAAGGGGAGGATGCAGAGGTGTGAACAAGCTATTTAATAGTGGTAAATACGATAATTGACTCAGAACTACATCGGTTGACGCAAAAGATTTTCAATAATATTCGGAAAAGAAAATATCAACTCTTTCATATCCTGAGTCAGAAATTCCCCGCTACTGATAACTTATAGAGACAGGTGGATATCTCCAGATCATTTTCGTGATTGTACTCTCCAGGAAATTGAATAGCAAGACGGTTTGGACAGATTCTGGGGATATTTGTGCCGCAGCACTCATGATAAAAGTTTTTGTGAATCTCGAGAGAGGCTTATGTCAAAGGACTGCTGTTAAAAGGCTGATTGAATAAATCTGACAGAACAATCACAGTTGAGAAACAAAAGAAGATCAGGCTCACTTCATTTGCTTATTACCGCCCAGGTGAACAAGCATATCAACTTTCTACGGTTGCTTGTTCACTGGTCACCCCAAAATAGATAGTGAACTAACCCCAGTAGAGCATGGTAGGAAATGGAGATAAATAAGGTTGGGAGACTGGGTTATACCAATTTTTCATATATGGGTTGATTATCTTGCTTAGAAAATCAGTATTCAAAGTCTTGGATGTTAACTAAGTTAGAACACATACCCATTTCAGCAACGAAGCAATTCACTACTTCATAACCTCTATGAATACCGATTTGCATTTAAGGCGATGAAATGAAATCTTCCTATATTAATGCATACATAACTCGCAGCAGTTGATAAGTCACATCCTTTTTGTGTTAAGAATATTTAGGCTTCTGTGTGCTTGCATTAATTTTGAGTAGAGTTCTTTCCTTGTATCCATGGATAAATCTGGAACATGTGTTTTATTGTAGCCATACAGGTGACAGTAAGTCATTTTGCGCGCAGTTATTATACCCATGTATATAAATCTTCTTCCAATTTCTCATACGAGGTGACACTATATCGTTTAGCAAATCTTGTTTTTAGGCATTTTCTGGAGTATTCATTTTTATTTTACCATTTCCTCGCTAATCTTATGACACACAAAACTCTCTTTCAGACCTATGATTTGCAGCCTGTTCGATAACATGCAACTCAAAACCAGCCTCATGACTTGAACGCAGATAGTTTTTTCTGTCATTTTCTTCCATTGGGAACTGATTGAATATGTGGAACATTTATGCTTACAAATCCGTGCACATACTGGCAAGATGTTCTGGTAGATAGAAATGATGAAGAATGCGTATGATCACCTTTTGTCGTATATGTTACTTGTACTATCTGTATTAGAGTAAGGTTTGATGGGTGTATTTGTGGTTTCTCCTTTCCTTTCATTACGTAAAACAAAAGCCTGAATATTAAACACACAACGAGGACTGACTTACCAACTGCTGCAAATCATGTACACATATACACGGTAAGATTATAGTTCATTTCCTAATATACTAATCTGTACCCTCAGCAAATTGTATCAGTAGTTGCAAATTTAATTTTATCATGATAATTAATATCAACCGATTCACAGCGTGGATCCCTAGAGATCGAATGTAAAGATGTTTCCGGAAATAATATGAAATGGCCTGGCAAACTAGTCAATTTCACAAAATATTGACAATGTGGCTCCCATGATAGAGAGATCTTGCATACTGCATTGCGTTTGAAACGGTTATGGTTCCAGGGATAAGTGTTCCAACACAATCAAACCCAAGAATTCAAATACTGATTTTCCCAGCAAGAAATCTCCCTACTCAGTTTCTCAAAATTATCATTTTCAACATGTTGCAATTCAGCAGATGCTTGTGGATAGGCAGTTAGGATTCTGAGAATCATATTCAGATTTGAAGTCTTCCGATTTTTTTTACTCTTTTCTACGGCTCGTTTGATAATGTTCAATTCTGTCTCAAGTGATCAGTGTCAACAAGACAACCTAAACTTTGAACAACAAATGGAACGAATATATCTGAATTTTTGAGATAAGGTATTATTATCTCTATTATTCGAACTATCCTCATCTTGGTTGTTTTTATACAACGTTTTGACCGATGTACTCTATGGCCTTCATCAGATATCATCTGGTAGGTGTGGGGAAGTAACGAACCGAACCCTTTAATTTTAACAGACAGGGGTATATTAGATCCAAGATAGATATCTTAGCATTAGTAGTATTATTATCGTCTCACACTGGGATTGAACCTAGAACCATCTGATTACTTGCGGTAATTTTGTCTGATTCTGTAACCACTACGCTATGGGTCCATTTGGATAATAATACTACTAATGCTAAGAGAGGAGTGCGTTCAATATACCCCCGTCGGTTAAAAATAAAGGGTTACTTACAACCTCCCCACTGCCGTAAACCTGTGCCATAATACGTTAGGTTAATATTTAGGGTAACTTGAAAATAATTTGTAAAGCAGCTTTTGCAGGCCTAAATCATATGAATGAATCAATTGCTTTCAAAGTTCACAATTCACATGATTTTGTACAGTACTAAGCTAAGCTAAGTAAATATCTCTACTCATAAGTATTCATATTGTAGTCTGTTCTTACCTAAAGGGAATCGCAGTATTAAGGCCCCGGGGTTGTCTATTTAAATTGAATAAGTATCGATGCCGGATAGTTATCTAGCTTGTCGGTAATTCAACAATTGAACTTCCTCTAGGGTTATGGTTAGCCAGATACTTTTAAAGCCATTGGTGAGTTTGAATATAACATGGAGCTTCCTTGTTTTGTCCTCCTTCCTGATTATATTTAAATTTATACTTCCGTTCGGCCTTTGGATCTAATTAATCCTCCCAATATGAGGTCGATCATGATTCTCTTTTGAACACGTTCTAGTGTTCTCAGTTTGTAAGTCCATCCTTTTGGTCAAGTTCCAAGTGCCATCTTCATAGGTGACTATCGGGATAACGTATTGGTTGTAAATATTTTTTTTCAAAATTGAAATGTTATGTCGGTTGACATACCACAGGACTTAGACATAAAATTGATCTACGATCTTTTAATCAATCTACAAATTTGTGTATGGTAGTGTAGCTTATTCTGAATTCATTCTGTTCCCTTGGTTGATTTTAACATAGTGTTATGATCGTTCGACGGCTTACCATTTTGGTGAAAAGATTGTAGATGCATTTAGGGAGGCTTATTGGTTTATAGTTGTTTAGATCTTTCGGGTTTCCCCTCTTATATAATGGCATTATTATAGCAATATTGTAATATTCTTGGACTTGTCCCTTTTTGAGACGTAAATCAAATGGAAGGGGCAATTTCCTATCGATGACTCCAATGGTCACAGTGCCCCTCCGTTTTTTAATGGCTTGCCACACATCTTACGGAGCATCCTTTGGGAAATCTTCGAACTAATTACGTATGACTTGTATATCAAGTTAGTTTTGTGACTTTTGTTTCGAGGAGTTGAGTGAAATTCTTTGGCTCATTCAAGAATTCGCTCCTTGTCCGTGATTAGGTCTCCATTTCGTTCGCACAGACTGGTTATTCGTGTTGTCCTAGAACCAAGAGCATTCTAAATTGCTTTGAAACCTCTACCCTCCTCGAGATTGCTTCCAAATGGATTTGTTTATGATTTTGAACCCGTTTGCAGCTGAGGAATTAACAAATATTTCACATCTTTCGTTACGTACTCTGTATCAAAATTTTCAAGCAAAATCCCATTTTTTTGTCCTACCTGAGCGTAGAATGTTGAAGTATTTGTAATGTCTTGGAGTAGGATGTTCAAGTTTTCGTTGAAGTTGTTTATCTTTGCCTTGCTTGACTGTTAAATGTTGGTGAAAGCTTGAATGTTCTTCAGTTTATACTATTTAAGGGTTGCACGGTAACACCGGCTATGCAATCAGAGATAGCTACAAATATTCATCTAAATGACCTTCAAAATGAAATCAGAGACCTTAAATGGAACAATGGCTAAATTAGAAAACCTGGAAAAAACTGAATGAACTAAATAGCACCTGCTATTTAGTTAGAGAAATTCAGTTTCAGATCTTATCTCAAATCATAAATTATTACAGCTTCTGGTGCTGGAGCGAATTAACAAACATTAATATTTTTACAATTCAACCAAGTGCGACTCAGGGACTTCAATTACCAAAGTCAGAAGAATGATACAGCATAATATAATACCACAAGTACTGCGGAAAAGTTTGCCTACTTATCTACTAATAAACAACAATTTGGTTGTTTATTCATCGACAATGAAAGAAATTTACTGATACTATTTCATTGAATGGTGCAAAGGACGTCTTGTAATCTTTCCAGTGGATAAATCATAGGCAAAGATTTATCAGTTGATATCTTACAGTCGAACTGTTGAAGAAATAGCCTTGTCAAAGTATAATGAAAATCAGGAATTTAATCCGACTTTATGAGGTTTTCCAACCTTACTTGAGACAACAAGAACAATTTTCACATGATTTAAGATGATCACTAAAGCAATGATCACAAAATCATCAACAAAAACAAATGTTGTAAATTGAACCTTAACTTAGATTTTTTATTCGCGGCAAATCTTTTTTTGACGTAATAAAGGGTGCTTGTTTGGATTTATCTCCCAAAGCTTTGAACTGCAACCTTCTACATGTAATACAGCTATGTAGACCGATGTAAAAAACTTGAACCTTTTTTGACAGTTTTGAAGACTGTTTCTAACAATGTAGTCGATGAGTGCACCATGGGATCAGATTGTTTTTCCCACTATCAAATTTCTCATTTGGTTCCGTTTTCTTTTACAGCAGTGTTGTGTGTCTTCCTTTTGCTGCATTCATTTTTTGGTAATCACAAACCAATTAAAAACAAATCATAACAAAGCACACGCACACACACACAAATCTATTGCAAGGATCAGATGAGGATTTGCTCCGGATCAGATTTTTTCATTGGAGTCTACCCTGTAGCATATGAGCTCTGCTCAAGCAGCTGGGCAGGCCAAGACGACAGCAAAGCTGTAGGTTTATTGTCAGCGTGACCTTCTTTATAGACTGTGGAAACACTAAACTCATAAACCACTAAGAAGGTAGCAGAAGCAAAGATTACCACGGACAGGTAACTTTTATGATAGAATTCAGTTATGGTTTGTTTTTGCTTTTTTTTTTTTAATTCAAAAAGGCATAGGGAGCTGATCTTTCAATGTTGTACCTCAAATACAGAGCTTCAATAAAATGTACGTTGGATACAAACTGTATAACCTTGTTTCATGATTTTATAATATATGAATATTGTGATTATAGTAGCATTGGCAGGTTGTACCTTTTTGAAAAGAAATATGCCTAAGTTAGAACATTTCAGCTCTTGAGGACATTTTAGAAGATGTGGAGCTCAAAACCAAACTTCGAGGAGACCTTCAGAAATCCTTGTAACCAATCTTTGATATACGAGAGAGACATTTCCCATTAGCGAGCCCTTAATACAAATGCTGCTTGGGGCTTACTTCATTTCTTATGAATGACCAATCCAAAGTAGCTTATGCTACAGGACTGTGGTTTCAATAGTATCATAGTGACATCCCTAAAGCACTTCGACCTCATATGTGCATTTCCCAATGCACACCTAGTTCTACACATACACTGTTGGTGAAAGCACTCTAACAAACTAGTTTTGCAACCATAAAAAAGGAATTTCGAAAGTTCATATTTGCTTTTTGTGATATTCCATGTTTTCCCCAAAGACGTTGTCCCAGATTCCCATGGATTCCTTCATTATAATGGAATATTTGACTGACAAGGGTGGGAGTCCCGATAACAATGCTTCCAGGGTACATTAACTTGTCCATCACTTTTAGACGCTTGTCCCTAACATGACGTAATTGTGAGAACTACGGCAGTCCAAGCTCCGTTAAATCTATCTAAAACATGCAGCATATCAATTGTCTGCGAACAATAGTTTTTTTACCAAAGTAACTAGCACTTTGTTCTTTTATGCAAATCAACTGTTGCTGATCACATTGCCAGAGGTTAGATAGCGATTATATACGCTATTTGAAAGCCTTCGAAAAAACACGGCCAAGTACTGAGCAAATAGAGCAGACGCCATAAGATGTCCTAGTTTAACCCAATTTTTGACGAGTAATGGTTCTGACTAATTTCCACGAACTTTATCCCAAGCCATCATACCAACATCAAATGGTTCCAGCATGGCAACAAACCTTTTGATGCAGCCAAGCATCCTTCGAATCTTCCATGATGTAGCTTTATTTAGAGCATCGAAGATTTTAGTCAAGTCAATGCCTGATACAACCCATACCTTTTCCTGTGATTGTCTCTGACGATCATATCAGTGGTCCAACCAGCACAGCAGAAACTGGATTGTGATTCAAAAAGACATGCAAGCGATCAAACGGTCCAATAATATTCTACGAACCACTTTTAACAAAGCAGGTAGTAGGACTAATATTTTTATTACAGTAACCATATTTACCAACTTTGCCATTGAAAAGCTTGAACATTACAGTATATCGCCAGTCCTTTAGAAAATATTGAGTCAGTTTCTCTCTTTTGAAGCCTATCCCGTAGAGAACTTCAAAGGAGGCCCACCCAATATCCAGTCATATCTTTTTCATGTTTCTCTAAAACTGCTCAAGCCATCTTGATTCTTTCGCAGAAACCCAAAAACCAGCTGCCAACACTATATACCGATTTTTAAAAACTTAGCTGATCTTTTCCTTTGTCGATATCACACATTGCAGTTTTGAGCCTTTGTCTCTTTCCGACCAGAGACAAGTGTAACACCAGCTGATCTAGTTTTACACCTCCCAGCCAACATCAGTCCGGCTGCGTACCAGACGATGATCAATTCAGCATTCAGCACCAAGGAGAGCGAAAGCCATACGAGATTTTGTGATCCTGATAAAATCATCTTCACACAATTTCACAAAATTAGATGCTAATTTCTACACAGTATCCGGGAAAGGGCAACAGGAGAAAGCCTCTTTTACATTTTTAAAATGTTCCAGCCGGAATTGAATTGCACTCTCTATAATCGTATTAATGTTGACGACTACATTGTAAACCAACTGAATGTAACTCACAACTCATATGAAAGATTTACCAGAAAAATATCCCTTCAACCATGAATTATATCAGAAATCAATTATATATCGAATAACAGTCGTTGATTAATTGTTCTATTGATTTGGAACATAGGTTCTGTATCGTCATTATATCAACAGATTTTGAAGATTGCATCAATAGAAGCTGCAATCAATTTTACAATCCAAAAATCAGGTCCTTTGATCCGCAAATAAATGAGTACTGAAGCTATAATGAAGCTTTATCGACTCCAATGATCCGGCCATATTCTCTGGAGACAAAAAAAATGAATCACTCAAAGCAGATTCTATATTAGGAACTCAAAAAGGGATAAAAACACGATGAAAGGATCAACTTGAGGCTACCCTCCAGGATTTTAGATTAAAACCGTCAAATTTTCAAACATCTGCACGTGTCTCGCCAAGATGGAGAAACATTGCAATTCTAAAATGTAGAAATTCAAAACAAGAGTTGGATCAGATTCGGAAGCCAAATAAGAAACCCACAAGCGAGAGCAAAAAAAGGAATCAAGAAAACAAACATCAAAGGATATTTTGGTGCATTGTTTGTAGAAGAATTAGCTTGGAAGAGACATTCTGGTCTTATCGCTGGAAGCAAGAGTCGATGATTATTATGATTATGTTGAATGTTGTATTCTTTTTTAAACTCGGATATGCAGAGAGGGAAACATAAGCCAAATTAATTTTTTCCTATTCACCTTTTTTTTTTAGCAATATTACGTTTAGGATTCTTTTCTTTTGCCTTATTAATTTCTTTCAATTCATTCTTGAATCCTTTTTTTAATTATCATCTTATCGATATATCATTAGCTTTTCTTCTGTAACGGATAATAGATATGTTATGTATACATACACATAAACACACACACACACACAAACACACACACACCTACACATACACAAGCTAGCCTCCATGTATAGATCATATATATATATATATATATATATATACATATATATATATATACACACACCTCACACACACACACACACACACACACACACACACACACACACACACACACATATATATATATATATATATATATATATATATATATATATATATATATATATATATATATACATATATACATATATATATTAATATTCTGCTGGGATACGTTTCAAAGTTTTTTACTACCTTCCATACTGCTTGAATATTTTGATCTTTGAAAGTTTGGATATTTCAAAGTTGATGTACCGACTGAACTATAATATAATTGATCGTAACAACAACACTATCAACAATTATTATTAGCATTATCGATAATAATAATAATAAACCTGAAAAGACTTATTGTCACTCAGCTTTCAGCGATAACCACTGAGCAACCGATGTGAAACTGTAAATCGCAGTATTACTGCGACCTATGAGTACTAGGAGAGGAGGGCTGGAGACTTGAGGAGATTTGCTGTCACTGAAACTCCAGCAGTTACCACCAGGCTACTGGTGTGCAATTACATAATAATGATAATAATAATAATAATAATAATAATAATAATAATAATAATAATAATAATAATAATAATATTCCTTGGGTGGACAATGGAGGAAGCGAATGGACCAGTGAACAGGGAAGCTCATGACACTGCACAAAGCCTTACACCCCAGAGATGACACAGATTAACTGTATGTGAAGAATATGAAGGCGGCAGAGGACTGATAAGTAGGGATGACTTTGTCCATGAGGGCCAAAGCAGGTTTAGAAAAGGATGTGCATGCACACAATAGAGCCATAATCGACTGTGCCCAAAGCTGCGTAACGAACGGCAAAAGAGTGGGAAACAATGGGGCGATACAAAAAGCAAAGGAAAATGGGAATAGAATAAACTATACAGAGAATTTAAAAGACAAATACAGGATGTGACAAACGAGAGATCGTGAATTCGGATACGGAAGGGAAACCTGGAGAGACAGAATCACTCTGCATGGCAGCCCAGAACAATTGACCCAGAACAAACTATATCAAAACAAAAAATCGAAAAAACACAGACAAACAGCAAGTGTCACGTACACTGGTAAAGAGATTAGACAGGAAGCCACGTGAATAGTGGATGTAGTCAGCTAGCTCAGAAGGAGTATAAATACAGACATGATTGAGTAGCAACAGTAATACTCTGGGAACTTAGTGAACGAACTTCAATTTCATCCTGAAAGAAAAGCGGAACCAGCCCAACCAGGAGACAGTCGGGGTGAATGGAAACCACTGATTACTTTAGGACTTTGATATCCAAACAGAACACCCCCAAGCAGGAAGTCCTGATCTAGTAATCATGGACTACAAGAGAGAAACCTGCCTATTAATAGCCCTCACCATTCTTTCAGACCACAGGGTAAAGAGGGAAAAGTGTGAAGAACAGGAAAAAAATACGAAGATCTGGCAAGAAAATTGAATAAGTTGATGACCATTAAAGTAAGGGTAACACCAGTCATAACAAGTGGACTTGGATCCGTACCAAAGACACTGAGAGCAAAACTTGACCAGGGATGAAAGACAATCTTGAGTCTGTGCGGATCACAGTACTAATAGGGTCAGCTGGAATATTGCGGAGATTACTTTAAATATGAGATCTACAACTCCAGGTGTCAGCAGTCACCTAAAAAAAAACAGGAGGGGAATTATTTTTTTAAATTGTGGTCGAAGTACAAACCAGGGCGCTGCTGTGATAGGTGAGGGGGGATAAGATGAGAGGAAGGCTGAAGACCTGAGGAAACTTACTGTCACTCAGACTTCTGTGAAAACCACCATGCAACTGGTGTAAACTTGTAAACCATAATACTGCATGGACTATTAGAGTGCAGAGAGTTGGAGACTAGAAGGGACTCATTGTCCTTTAACTCCCAGCAGTAACCACTAGGCAACTGGTGTGGAATTGCTTATAATAATAATACTGAGCAATAATAGGGAAGGGAAACCCAACTGGGAGAGAAGGTTACAAAGGCAGATCTCCCAACTACAGAGAGATGAAGTACTACTTAGAAATACACCACACACAGACAGACCACGAGTAAGACTTTATAACAAATACAAAGTAACGCAAAAGGGCATCGCAACTGTAGTCGAAGAGTTACACCAGAAAAGACTAGCCAAAGAGGCAAGACTAAAAAGATACAGACTAAGAACGGCCCAATACACACAAAACCGCACATTCCAAAACAATGAGAAAAAATTTTACCAAGATTTAAATGGGGAAAGAAGGCAGGACATGAAACCTGATGCCACAGAGGCCAAGAACTATTGGAATAGCATATGGGGGCACCCAAAAAGACACAACGTAACACCGCAATGGTTAGGAAACATGAGAAAAGAACTAGAAGATATAGACAAGGGGGAACCGATAGTACTGAATGAAACCACATTGAAACATACTCTTAGGAAAGTAGCCAACTGGAAAGCACCGGGGCCCGACGGGATCCACGGGTATTGGTTCAAAAAATTCACCACGTTACACGGCAGACTCACTCACCTACTCCAAAATTGTCTAAACGAAGGCAAAGCACCAGAATGGATGACTAAAGGCAGAACCACCCTCATCCTAAAAGACCCGGGAAAGGGGAACATAGCAAGCAACTATAGACCAATCACGTGCCTACCACTTATGTGGAAAATCCTGACCGGGCAAATAGCAGAGAGAATATACATGTCAATGGATAGAAGGGGACTACTACCAGAAGAATAGAAAGGGTGTAGGATACGAAACAAAGGGGCGAACGATTTACTCTACATAGACCAGATGATCTTAAAAGAAGTAAGGAAAAGGAGAAAGAATACCGCAATGGGATGGATAGATTACAAAAAGGCATACGATATGATTCCACATAGCTGGATACTCGAATGCCTTAGAATGTTCAAAATTAGCGAACCGGTGGTTAAATTCATTGGTAATTCGATGGAAGACTGGAAAGAAGATTTGACAGCCGGAGGGGACAAACTAGCCGAGGTAGGGATAAAAAGGGGAATCTTCCAAGGACACTCGTTGTCCCCACTATTATTTGTTCTAACAATGATACCGCTTAACAGAATCCTGAAAAACAGCAAAGGATACCACTTCTCTAAAACAAAAGGAAAGGTCAATCACTTAATGTACATGGACGATATTAAATTGTTTGCAAAAAACAGGGGAGAGCTTGAGACCCTGTTCAACGAAGTAAGGGAATATAGTGAGGACATAGGAATGGAGTTTGGGATAGAAAAATGTGCTATCATGGTGATGCACAAAGGAAGGCTTTCAATGACTGAGGGAATTGAACTTCCGGACAACAACAAGATTAGGGCATTGACTGCACAAAACCGATACAAGTACCTAGGTGTCCTTGAATGTGACACGATAAAACGGGAAGAGATGAAGGAGAAAATTAAGAGAGAATACCTCAGAAGGATAAGGAAAATATTAGAAACCAAATTAAATAGCAGAAATCTAATAAAAGGAATGAACACCTGGGCTGTGTCAGTAGTTAGGTATACAGGACCATTCCTAGGATGGACAAAGGAAGAGCTCCAATCAATGGATAGGCGAACAAGGAAACTTATGACGATGCATAAAGCATTACACCCTAGGGATGATACAGATAGACTATACGTTAAGAGAAAAGAAGGTGGTAGGGGGCTCATCAGCATAGAAGATTGTGTCCAGAGAGCTAAAGTAGTCCTAGATAGATATGTGCAAACAAATAGTGAAGAAATCATAAAGAGCGCGAGGGATAGTGCAACAAACAATAAAGTAGGAAACAATGGAACAGTACAGCAAACTAGAAAAGAAAAGTGGGAAGGGAAAAAATTGTACGGCGAGTTTAAAAGACAGATAAAAGATATAGCAGACGAGAAATCATGGACGTGGTTACGAAAGGGAAACCTTAAGAGAGAAACAGAATCGCTCATCATGGCAGCCCAAAACAAAAGCATAAGGACAAACAACATAAGGGCAAAAATCGACAGAACACAGACAAACAGCAAATGCCGCATGTGCGGTGAAAGAGATGAGACAGTGAACCACATAACTAGTGAATGTAGTCAGCTCGCCCAGAAGGAGTATAAGCATAGACACGATAGAGTAGCAACGATGATACACTGGGAACTAAGTAAACAAATGGGATTCAACCATGGGGAAAAGTGGTATCAGCACAAGCCAGAGACAGTTTTGGAGAATGACAACCACAAACTACTGTGGGACTTTGACATCCAAACTGACCACCTCATCCAGGCAAGAAGGCCGGACTTAGTAATAGTAGACAAAAAAAGGAAGGCCTGCCAAATAGTAGACGTTGCTGTACCTGCAGACCATAGAGTAAAAAAGAAGGAGGGTGAAAAAAGGGAAAAATACCAGGACCTAGCAAGGGAGTTAAGGAAAATGTGGAACATGAAAACCAGGGTAGTACCGGTCATAGTGGGCGCACTAGGAACTGTCCCCAAAACGCTGAGGGAGAGACTGGAGGAGATCGGGATTAGGGGGAGGATAGAGACCGTACAGACCACAGCGCTACTTGGAACTGCACGGATACTGAGGAAGGTGCTAGAGATATAAGTACTGCAACGAATAGTAGCTCTGTCACGATATGCGAAAGAGGGAGGAGACGTTAGCTGAGGACCTGAGGAGACTTATTGTCACTCTGCCTTCAGCGATAACCACTGGGCAACCGGTGTGGAACTGTAAATCGTAGAATTACTGCGACCTATGAGTACTAGGAGAGGAGGGCTGGAGACTTGAGGACACTTGCTGTCACTCAAACTCCAGCGGTTACCACCAGGCAACTGGTGTGAGATTCCAAATAATAATAATAATAATAATAATAATAATAATAAGAAGAAGAAGAAGAAGAAGAAGAAGAAGAAGAAGAAGAAGAAGAAGAAGAAGAAGATGAAGAGGAATGCTGACAATATTGATAAAACATTATCATACCAATATTTTGTGGAAATCCTATTCAATTGTTTTTCGAGCGTCGTTTTCCAATTGAGTCCCTTGACGATCCAAGTTGAGAATTGGTACAAGGAATGGGTTTTCTGAATACTCAAACTCATTCCTAATTTAAGCATAATTGCATAATGCATTTTCTCCAGGACTTTATCGAGGATATTAACTCTTTTCGTGGAAGTATTGAATTGATTTCCATGTGTGAAACATGGCAGCTTTTAAGAGCATGCATACTTTGGGGACACAATTTATATGTTTGCGTCGAAGCGGTTTGAAGCAGCCGCCGCATCCAAGTTGACTTAACACTTCATTGGCATGTATGACTTTGTTACTACGATTTCTTCTCAATCAATTTATTGAGCCTCAACACAAACATAAACACATGTGTGCTCATACATCCACATGCTCACATTCTAAGCAGATATCAAACACACACACACACACACACACACACACACAAAAACATATATATATATATATATATATATATATATATATATATATATATATATATTGTTACCCACGCAATCAGATGGTGGGATGTCCCTGTGGAAACTTATTATATATCAGAATGGCGTAAAGAGAAAAGATAATTAACATTATTATAAATGTTAGAATCTATTGAAAATTTTTCCACGACCTACTCCTAAAACGTTGTGATATGTTCAGCTGAATTGTCAGAGGTTGGATTGGTGGCAGGTGCATGATACTGGTGTCCGAAAGGAATAGGAATGGAGTTCACAGTGTTTCTATAACAATACTCTGCATACTTATCACTAAACAATATTTTCACATTTCACTGTTTTCTCTGTTATTTCAAAACAGGGACATAACGCACATTAGAAAACATAAGATGTCTCTATTTGTATCATAAACATAAACCAAAAAACAAACTGAATCAAAAAGCAAGAGTATAGGTCACACGTGATTTTGGTAAAACAACTATCACTCACAACAAACGCGTAAAGACAAAAACATAACGATCTGAGCCAAAAAAGTGGACCACTACATCAATTTAGGACAGAAAATCTCCATGAAACCCTCGTAAGTAAAAGAAATCGAAGGAAGAATGATTCTAGGCTGGTAACCTCATGATAGAGCAAGTTCAACCTTGAAAAAATCAATGATCCCATTCGCCTCAAGAAGAATGGATTACTACCAACGCATCTTGCCACTAGTCATCTTTTGAACTCAAACATTGAACCTAATCAACAGGTCTATGTCTGACAATAGATACTAAAAGGCTGATGATGATGATGAAGATAGTGATATTTCAACGGTGTGCAATAAGCATCAAATGAACAAAATGAACAAACTATTTCATTTATATCACTTTAGAATATTTCTCGAAGAGGAATCGTTGCAATATCGGAGCAATATCAGAGCACTTTACCAATATCAAAATAATTTGTCGTTTGATTTACTCTTCGCCCTTCCATGTGCGTTGGCGTTCCATCACTTTTAGAAATATCGGTATTATTTATTTGATATCATGGATTTATATACAGACCTTTCGAAAGTAAAAGCAACAAACAAATAAACAACAAACAAGGAAAATTGTATACATTTCGTAGTCAAAAATATCAACACACATGTGAACATTTTTACTCAACGTTGTGCGGCAGTTAGTGGTCTGAAAGTGAAGCCTACTAACCATTAACAGTTGACATCAGATATGTTTATGATCTCAGCCCATTTAATCACAAATAAATGACGAATCTGCTATGATTGGGGATGGTTATTCAAACCCAGAGCCATATACTTTACCCAAAATGTCAACATAAGTTTATTCAGATTTTAATATGTGATGTTGCTGCATATCAATGTGTGTATCACGCATACGGATCTTAATAAAACAAGCATATATTCTTTAGTATGTTGAAAAAGTCATTTTTGTATCTTATCTCCCACTGAATAGGTGTTCAGTTTTGATGTGATCAATTTGCAATGAAAATTGGTCCACTATTTTATGTCCTGCCGCAATAACGCTTTTCTTTTAAGAATTCGGACTTTTTGATGATTCCTGCCAGACAAAAAGACCAATCGAAACGTTCATCAGCTTTTGAACTGATCACTCCTAATTCTACATTTGGCAAAAGATGTTACGTACGCGATGGTTTCTGTTGATTGACTAACCAGTTTACAATCAGGGATCAAATTTGCTCCAATGATGGATGGATTTGACCTTTCAGGTTTTTCATCTGATATTTGCTCAGCGTAGTTCATTGTACAATCTTGCTAATGATCGCTGCACGGGGAGACGATGTGTGGCTCCCTTAAGTCAACTTTTGACAGTTTTATTTCAAAGTTACAATGTTTTTATCGATTAATATTCTCGAAATACTTTAGATCAATTGTATAAAGAGTTTTCAAAAAAATCGGCAGAAAACAAATTAAGAGAATAATCTCGCAATTAGGAAGTGGGCGTCGGAGATATAATAGCCTGATCGGATCTCATTAATCGAATGACCTTGACAACCTCAGGCCAGCTCTTTTGGTGTCCATATTTCTTTTCAAGAACACAAATTTCCCTTGACCCATCGCTAATTATCACAATATAATTGGCTCACAAGAGTTTCATCAGGTTGGTTCAAATATGAATTTGTGTTTTTTTTTTTTTCGGAATAAGAGTTATTAATCGAAATAAGAACTGTCAGAATTTACAATTTCTGCTGACAAAAGCAAATCCATTTATTTAGGAAGCATGACGTTCTCTTGTCCTAAAAACAATGAATTGTTCTCTTGTCCTAAAAAACAATGAATTGTTCGTAGATGTTTTTAGCTACTGCTTGGTTGTAAAAGACCTTCCTTGTTGGCAGTAGTGCAAATGCTTGAGAATGTCAGTGGTAGACTCAGACTTATCAAACTAGTTCATTCAATGTCTAAAGGATCATTCAAACGTCATGTGCGCGTTTTCCTTTTCATTGAAATGGCATGTTAATCTTTTTTCTTTTTCTAGTTTGGTAGAAATCTTTAGTAACTGTTCATATAGGTCTTCAGCCATCACAGGAGGATGGCCTCAAAACTCTCAGACCCGCCCTAAAATTTGAGCTGTACATTTTTTGATAATCTCTGAGCTAAAAAAACCTTTGATATAATAGCAATTACTGCTAATTTACGTCCCATTTTGAACTCATGCAATGAAACCGTGCTGATATCCTTTTTGCTAACTTTTATTTGGTTGACTCGAAAAAAAAACAGCAAGAACAGTGAAAAAATATTCTGCTATAAATAAAGCCAAATCGATTCTCTAAAATAGAATATCCAAGGAACATTCTTAAATTATTAGATCATTCAAATATAATCATCATCATTTAAATTTTTTTTTAGATGCAATTATTTTTGCACCAATCTCATACAATTGTGTATAGGTAGAGAAAAGAAGGAAGAAAATGCAATAACATACGGGTTCTTGTCGTTTTTGGTCGATTCATTTTGTACTGTTGAATTCCATTGATAGTCAGTTCCCTGCACAAGTGCCTTTGACAAATCATGTAACTTAATTAGCGACTTCTTGTGGAATTCTTATGTTTTCTGGGAATAGGGACTTTTTTTTCAGAATGTTTTTCAATATATACAAATACAAAGAAATACAAGAGCATGGTTAATGATAGTTAATCAAAGTGCTCATTATTTATCAAAGTAAATAGAGCTATCATTGTACAATGATAAGATTTACTAGGATGCATATGCGGTTAATAAGTGCATATTCTAAATTATCTATACTTGCAAATTAAGTATGTCTACATATAATTCACGAGTACATATTATTTAGAATATATAATTAAACTTGTGAATAGATATCCGTGTATATCCTTGTATATCCTTTGCAATTCTTGTTAGTTTGGACACAAATCAGGGCAGTTTGGCTGGATATTTGCTACGATTTACTTGGAGCAGCTAAATGTACCCTACTTTTGACTGACTTTATAGATAGATACGTGTTATGCTCATTTAAATACCAATTATCAAATTAGATGATGATATACATCCACAACAAATAATGAAAACGAGTTGAATATTTACCTTTATCAAATTTTCAAAAATATTGACAAATTCAATTTCCATTGATCGATCTTGTAATTTGATGTAGCTTTATTTGCTTTCACTGAATTGAAATGGTGAGATTCAGTTTCTTTCTTTTATTTCAATCTAACTTTACTGGTGGAAATATTGAAAATTTAAGTTTTCACTTCGCTATAAACTAATACTAAATTAGCTAATTATTTTTCTTGAATGGGCAGATTTTGGGCTAAATAGAAAAAACTCAGCTAGAGCAAGCTTGAAAATGGCTGATATAGCATCTTCGTCATTGATAAAGTTATTGCTAAGAGCATATTTATCTCCAAAAGAAAAAACTTAGGTAGGTGTCCTATGCTTTTAGGCGTGGGTTGTGTCCCAATTTTCAATTTACATCTGTACCAGGACCCACACAATGTGTACGTTGTCTCTATAGTTCGGCAGGTCTATTTCTAAATCTCTCCAGTTGTTCGTTCTCTACCTATTTTCAAAATATGTCCCATTGTTCTGCAGTGCCCCAATTTCTATGTATTGTTTACCTTTACCGAGGATCATGCATTGTAATCATTGTTTGTGTAGTTCACCTGATTTTTTCAACCCACTTCCAATGTTATTCATATTTTTTGGGTTTTTGGTATATTTTGATTCAGAAAATGATTTCGGATTTCTCCTACAACATGTATCATGTTCGCTTCCTCTTCTCATCTTTTCGAGCGTTGGTGAATGATGAGTAACCTACATTTACTCGTTTCGCTGCGAAACCCAACAATCGTATTCATGATTCAGTATTGATTGTGATGTACTTGTGAATATATACCATGGTTCAATACTCAAATTTAGGGTTAGTAGCTAGAATTAACATAAAAATTGTTTGTTGTGGTTAATTTTATCAATAAAAGTTTGTAGGACCCCGGTGGGCTTAGTAGTGAGTATCTATGACCAGAAAATTAATTATGGATTCGTCTTTAGGTTGTTTCCTTTGAGCTTCAATCTATTCCTAATTTCGTTTACTTTTCTCCGGTTTCTTTTTGTATCAATTTCCACTCTTTTCTAATAATCCTGTAGCTTATTCTCCTTATATTTATTTTAAAACCCTCTCTTTTCCTTCAGCCTTTTTTCCTTTTCTCCCCTCACCTTGTTAATTACTTCGATACCTCGTTATTCCATGCCTGTATGTTCCTTCTAACTTGATTATCTTTCACCCTATTTATCATTTCCATCTTATACAGGAAATTTCTGTTGTTTAGTTTATGTTTACCTGTCTTTCTTTCCGTAATTTTCCTCTTCCTTTCCTAATCTTTCGAAACCACTAGCCAAAACTGTCATCAAAATTGTCAACAAAGGATTCTCTCAGTTCAGAGGGCTGGAACTTTCAACAATTACTCCTAATTTAGTCAACTAAAAAACTCCTTCCCTTCTCTATTAAATAGTATTTTTTGTAATGGGTGGGTTCAGTTTTCAATAAAAAAATTCATGCTGAATTGGCCCCTAGTTGCCTCTGCTTGTCTTTTGTGTTTTCTTTTTCTTTTAATTCAGACTTTTTAGTAATGATACTCGACAATGTTTCAATTGTTCACTCGAAATATGGCATGCTGACGAAAGACGTTAATCACATGACTGTTTCCATTATGGGACTAACTACACCTGTTTTTTGTTGTTTTCAACTCCGTTTCCTGATTACTTCCTCGATTTTTTCCTCTTTTCTTTTGTACTTTATCTTATTCCCTTTTCCGTCGTTCATTCTTACCCGAAGCTATTGCCTTCCTTCCCCTGATCCCTCCATCAATATGATCCTATTTACTTCGTTCATTCATCTTATAGCTCTTTAAAATTTTCCACGCTCTTTTTCTACCTTCACGTCGGAATAGTTCATTTTTAGCTTCTTCCCTGTATTCGATCTACTTCCTTTAATCTTATTTCTTTTTACCATTTTTCTTTTCGCTTCATACCTCTGTTCTTTTCGTTTTTCCCCTTTTTCTTGCCCCTCTTCATCTGCCTGATTGATCCTAACGCATTCTCTTCATTATTCTGTATCCTGATTTAATCATCAACCTCAGTGCTTGGAAAAGCGCAGAACCTTCTCAGATCTGAGCAAATATTCCTTTCGTCCACACCAGGGTATTCCGTACGGCCACTGCCTGGTCAATTGAATGCAAATTATTGATTCGTCATCATGTACTGAATGCTCTTACTTATGTCTTGTCTATCTTCAAATGTGTCTTATCCGTTGCAATCTGCATCGTGAACTAAAACAGTAAATTGCAATATTATCGCTAAAATCACTTAGGCAGAAGGATACGAAGTTTGATACAATGGAAGTTATGTACATTGGTCATTACTGAATTACCGAACAAGGATTCCAGTCGTAGGAAATTGTCTTATAAATACTGCACGACTAAGAATAGTCAGAATATCGTTCCCAAATTAGCTGTCTGTCAGAATAAGTAACTTCCTAGAACGAATGACACCTAGAATGACTTCAGAAGCCAGCTGCAGCATTTACAAAGAAAAACCTGGCAATGCTCTATGGTGATTCAATACTGTGGCTAATTATTGTTTCAGGATGTTTGAGGGCATATTTACTGAAAAGTGACACATAATACGAAGGAATAACTATACATACCATGATTTGCACCAGTTTAAAATATTCAGATCAGCATATTCCCTGATCGTTGTAGACATTTTGAACAAGATTAGACAAATAGGCAAATGAATACTGTCTCATTTCAACAGAGAATATAGAAAAAAAACGTTTACACGCGTACGAACAAAATCAATCTCTACCTATCTATCCTTCTTCTGCTCTCTGACTCCCTCTCTCTATCATTCTCTCTCTCTCTCTCTCTCTCTCTAACCCATGAGTAAAAAATTGAAGAAAACTTTTGTTTCAGTTTATATGTCATGTATTTTTTTATATAACTCTGTTTTGTTTTAATATTGAATTGTATTTTCAAAACAACATCAAATCTTTCTTGTATATATATATATATATATATATATATATATATATATATATATATATATATATATATACATATATATATATGTATATGTATATATATATATATAAATATATATATGTATATACATATGTGTGTGTATATCTATGTATATATATATACATATGTATATATATATATATATATATATATGTGTGTATGTATGTGTGTATGTGTGTGCGTGCGTGTGTGTATATGTAATCCCCATAAACATAACTCTTTATAACTACTACTATCATCATTATAATTATTATTATCATCAAATGCGTTCATGTATGATCAATCACATATATACACTGAAGCATGCACGAACGCACGCACAAGCACTCAAAAATATATTGATTTTTTTTTATTGCGAGGTTTAAATATCGGAAAATGTTCTGAAAAACACGTGTGTCATTTACCAAAAAATACTTTAAACAATAAACAAGACAAAAAATAATACATAACAGAAAAAATTGATGATATATTTGTGAATAGAACGCGTGATTTAACACTAGAGCATGCTGGTTTGATCTACACAGGGTGTCCCATTCTTATAAACGTTGACCGTGGTAAACTTTACTAAGCATAAATATCACTTCGTTTCTCAGCGAGACTCTTTGTCAATTTTATGACTTTTCTTGAAACTGGATAAAATCAATCAATTACCAATTCTATTATAATTTCGTGAGTTACTAGGAATCATGTAATCCATAGTCTAGGTGCTGGACATTTCAACCTCATGGCATCAGGATGCTACGCTGCAAAATACACTTGTTAGTGTGAGACCAATTGGTGAGTAAGAAAAGGAACACATCCACCCATTCTACTTATTATTGGTATAGGAACTCTACAAGCATCGGGGAATGAGTAGCAACAGAGCTATCAGGAGATAATCCTGATGCTGGGAAAGCAATTCTACCAGGACTACATCAACACTTTAGAATTGAGAATTAATGCTATTTAAATTGATTCTATAAAATTCGTAAAGAATCTGGTTTTATAATTTCATAAACATGCTGCTGCAGAAGCAACTGCTGTGACAAGAACCAAGCCTCTATCAGTTGATGATCCCTTGGAATGGTTCGAGGGCTAAAAGATCATTATTATCAACCCACAGGTCCCCGGCAGTACCTTACGATACCACACTACTTTGTTGAATTTCAATCATAGTGCGAGAAAAACGAATGAAAATGCAGCTTTGTCATATATTACTGATTGCATTCACTACATACAAGTCGATATTCATGCCGGCCAGGAATGAAACGTTAATTCAATAATGCTAGATTTGAATAAACTGACCTAATGACAATGTCAAGACGTTAAGCGATGAACGTGAACTCAAGGTGGGAATTTAAGACGGTGTTCTACATTATCCAATCTGAAATGATTACATACGGAATTGACATATGCGATACATTATTGATTTTCCAGCACGATTTGGTAAGAGTAAATTTATATAAAGATTGGTAAGGGGTGGATTCATATGAATTGATAGCATCTGGAAGGTTTCAATTTGCACCAAGACAATGAATTCCTATCACTGCATATACCTTGAACAGAGAATTGTTTGCTTGTAATCAATTTTGAGAGTTTTCTTCATTAGTGAATTTGATTAAAGTAAGAATTGTCCTTGAGCTGACTGAGTTTTCAGCCACCCAACCACGTGATCCACGTACCACAATACACTATATTATTGTAATTCAAACTTCAATCTCGAAAGACTTGGATTTTTAATTCCATACCAAAACCACAGCAGAAACAACGCGTCGGGCCAATGCATTATTTCACCAAACTCAAAAGCTAAATGGAAGAACAATACGCTACCGCCAGATCTTTCTGTCACAACGTGAGGATGACAAATAAGAATGCAGTCACATTATCAGTGATGATACCTGGTCATAGGATGAATGGGTCTTTCAAAAATCAAACACCCTCACCCCCGTTTCCCTATTAAGTTTGATTCGAGCCTGTACTTTTCAACCAATCCAATGATCTGTCTTCTTTAGTCAAAGTCATTTTGATTTTTCGTCTGCGTTTATGGCGGTGGGAATGGCTTTACTTCTCTCTCCCATGATTCTGAGTATAGATTATACCCTACAAAGCTACTAGTTTATAAAGTCCAGACACCTGACCTCCACAGGCCAGCATTTTTTGTTATTGCAGTTGTTCGTCAGCTCCATATACTTTGATTTTTTTCTATTAGGCTCCTTCCATCGGTTCCTCCCATGGCATCCTGAGAACCAAAGGATAGAAAACCTGTTTTGATGAGCAAGACCACAACGCTATATCAAGCCATCGTGCAGTTTGTAATGATGGGCCAGACCGCAGCTGCTTCCCAAGGTCAGCCTTCAACAGGAAGCCCTGTATCTTGATGGAAGGCTCTGTTGCTATCCGACAAAGTTGATGAGGTTCATGACTGGCCTGGACTCAAAAAGATATCAGGAGTACTGTCGATTGTCTGGAGGACCTGGTCATATCACCTTCGAAAGCGACCACCAGCGATAGCTCATTGGCAACGGCTCAAGGTATGTTCCATTGAACCATTGTTCCGTGAGACTTTAACAGTCGGATGGATGAGGAAAGACTTCTTAAACAGCCTGGATGTAAAACTACATATTGAGCTGATCCACCTTACAAGTCTATTTCTAAGAAATATTCCATTCCATCGCCTGTGCCCATTACATCGAACTGACTTTCTGTCTCATTGCTACGGCTCTACCAGCCCTCTGATCTGCCACTGCTTCCCTGATTCCATTCTTGATATCTTGTTGTCAATCCTTCCCATCTGCTTCGTCAAAACAGGGGAAATCAAAAATCAAAGGTCAGCAGTTCTTGCACTCCATCCGGTCCTTACTAAAACTCCTGCACCAGTAACCCCTGGATCTTGTGATACCCGATACTCTAGCAACCCTTGCTTCAATAACTTTGAAATCATTCAAATTGTTTTCAGTTTTGTTTTGTTTTTTTTCAAGCTGGAAGGGGGCTTAGTTTGCAGTTGCTCTCTTATAGAACAATGAATCTGATATTTTTTTGGTCATCTCAGTCATATTTGCCAGAGCTTCTTTCGTTGATATTGGCAAATAATACATGAAGAGTAAACAGATGATTTTTCACAGTATACTATACTCATAGATCCTGGCTTTGACCTTCTCAGGGAGGTTAATCTTGTTGGGCTCCTGCAACAATTCAACACACTACTCACATGTTGTCCTTATTTATTTCTTGGTTAATTGTATTCAGAACTCAAATAGTCAGTATTCAATGGGGCTAGAAGTTACCGCTAATTCAATGATGTTAGGATTGAACCAACAGACCAGATGACACAGTCAAGATGCTATGTGTTGAACTTACATTCTACCTGGGAATCCAAACTGATATTCTACATAATCAAATCTAAGTATATTACATACAGTATATCATTGAATTTCTGTTATAGTTCTATTTGAATAAAATTATATGAACTCAGAAACTTATGAAAAGTCCTCACTTGCACCGAGATAATGACCTCATATGCCTCAAACTCTTTGTTCATTCAAAGTGACAAGAGTCTGATTCACTACTGAATTTTCGTTAGAGTAACTAATACCCTTACACTGGCTACTGCTTCAGCCACAGGTTCCACATTTCATATGATTATTTAGTCTGGCCGTTCGTGATATGTGAATTATATTTGACAAGCTCCTTAGGTGGCGTCATTCATTTCACTCAGTTCCAATAACCCATAGCTGGTGGGAAATCATGAATCATGCCGTTTTTGACAGTATTAGTGCATAATAACGCAAGTTTTCACAACCGGAATTTGAACTCAGGATGCCTTGTTCAACCCACACTCGACAGCGATGTTTTAAAATTTCGATACGGAAGCTGTAGAACGTCTTCAAGTTATTTTCCTCTTATGAAGAGGACACTTGATTTCCTTTATTCATAATCAAAACAATTTTCACC
Source organism: Thysanoteuthis rhombus (assembly GCA_963457665.1). Classification (NCBI taxonomy): domain Eukaryota; kingdom Metazoa; phylum Mollusca; class Cephalopoda; order Oegopsida; family Thysanoteuthidae; genus Thysanoteuthis; species Thysanoteuthis major. Next base: position 32,019,694 of record OY735229.1, on the reverse strand, counting down.
CCATTCATTAATCAATCCCACCAAAAAGGATGCCATTTGTTAATGAAAGATTCCTTACAACAATTGCTCAAAAGTATTTCTTGTTTGTCTTAGTTCGTTCTCTGATGTATATTTTATATGCAAGAAGTATACCTCGAGTAATGATGACACAGAAATTGATATATGTTGATCTGGGACTGATCCCTGACTTTGACTCAAAATTTATCGATAATAACATATTTAATATCAAGCTGAAAAAAATTTTCATGAGGATGAACTCGTTGTCATGAATCACGATAATTTTTTTTCGGATGACCAAGATTGAAATTTCTTCCTGTTGACTTCTGAATATAAACCTCGATCATTGTTACCTAAATTTGTATACCTAAAATTCAACTAAAATGATCTTAAATGAGTAATTTTAAGCAATTTATAAGAATGGGTTGGTCGTTTTTGTTAACTCAACAACGCTTGATAATTACAACTATCGCAGCTTAAGTTATAATTAGCTGAATAGATCTTAATTCTGATCTCCTTATACAACCTAACAAAATTAGATTGAAACTACCAAGCATAAACTATCCCTCTCTCCATTACTAACTGACCGACCTTGTCCCCTGCTTCTAACCCTACTCCTATATTCTTATCATGAAGAAAAAATTACGGGTGAAATATCCTCTTTAACATTTATTCTCGAACTTATGTATGGATACATTTATCCACACCTTCTCATGTTAATGCACATGTTAATACATATATATATGTGTGTGTGTCTGTGTGTGTCTGTGTTTATTTGATTTCAATTCACACCCATATATATATGTATATATATATATATATATATATATATATATATATATATATATATATATATATATATATATATATATATATATATGCTTATTCAATTTGTATATTATTATCAATATGAATACGTATGCATCAAACCAGAGACACACACATTTTTCCACACATGTGTACATACATCTTGTTATCAATATAAAGAGGAAGTGTCAGTGAGTGTAAAAAGAGAGAAAGAAAAGGATAGATGAAGATATGGATGGATTCATCATGACTACCGATTCTCATATAAAATCATTAATCCATACTCTCATAAACGTTGGCTCAATCTATTCCCTTCGGAGTGTTCATTGATAGGTATTTACGTGCATGGACGAGGCTGCGTGTACCTGACGGATTACATTGTTTGCACAGGTGCTTCATAGCCTCGGGTAAACATTTCATCATCACTAACCCGCCCTGGAGCTAGTTAACAGTCAATCAATCAGAGATCTGCACAGATCTTCTGTGAATGTTTTCAATTATCCAATTCTTCTCAGTGAGTTACGAAGCCTCTCCAATAATATCCAGTGATTTTGAATACCCTTACAACAGGTTTGATGGTCATGATATAAATTTACAGCCATTCCTTTTGCTAAGTGCAGGTCACCATTTTGGGGGACTCAGAACATCGTGGTACCGAGGTCTACGACTTTTTGTACAGTTCAGAATTGGCATCCATCTTCTTTTGGATTCTCCGAATGAGACTTCGGACTGTGGACGAGATTAGGAAGAAGTCAGTGTAGCAGTTTATTTTGATGGTAGATAAATCACTTTTCAGACTATTCTGAATGATGGACTTGATGCTGCAATAAATGGATGTGGTTCAAAGAGTTTCCTGAAATATTTTTTTGATATATTTCAGAAATAATCACTAACAATTCCCATCAGTTTCCTGGCAAAGCCCTGTTTCTTATAAAATGATCAACATTTCCGTTGATTCCAGTTAAGTAGTAGACACATTAGAGCCTATATCCTTGATCCAACTTTTAATCAATTATCAATATTTCATACGTTCATGTAAGCAGAGCCAATAGCTCATTGTCATAACTTTGGGATTGGATTGTTTCAGATAGTAATAACCGGATAATAACATTAAACAAAGGATAAAAGAATTGAATCGATTCGCATTCATCATTGTGACTTCATTGTTAAACTTTTCTAATTCATTGACATAAACAACGTTACAAAGGATCATTGATCTGAATAAATATTGATCTTTTCAATTCGATCCAAGTTGAAGGGATTTCCGATAAAAATAAGGGGTAAATATGATCAACTGATTCCGAGTGTTTACACAGAATTAAATATCAAGGTACTATTGGTGAATTTTTCTTGTAGGGATTATCTGCTGTTTATCATGTAACCGTTTCAGGGAGTTGAAACTAATATATATATATATATATATATATATATATATATATATATATATATTACTGTTGTTGTTGTTGTTATTGTGTAATCCACAGACAGCTGTTTCGATGTATTACATATCTTCAGTGTGGCTATAAAATTTCCATTATCCCATCCAGTATTGCGAGGCAGGATTGAAACCTTCACTTCAGATCCGGAGGCCGATATCCACTTCTGGACTACGGAACTCGACAGTCAGTAAGGCTGAATTTAAGCAATATACTCATTTACACAGAAATTCCTTATCCACCAGAGTGCTCTATTTCTATTGAAGATTATGTGTGTACATGTGAGTGCGTGTGTGTGTATTTCTGTGTATATGCATGAGTCTATCTTTTAATATAGCCCTTACAGCGGTTATAGATTAATATATAGAAGCCACAGTGGACAGCAATGCTGATAACAGACGAACATTGATAGGGATATCGATATATTCATGTATCTTTAGAGATATTGTGGTTGCATGCACATGTACATTATATAAAGTAGATAACAATGAATATTTAATCATAGTAATATGTTCCCTACTACAAAGGACTATTCTGCATCATTTGATAAGCACGTAGGGAACAATTGCAGAATTACCAACATACAATTAGAACAAACATATTCACAGCTACAATAATCTACACTAACCCGAAATGGAGATATCAACTTTGTGACCTTATAATTCTTTGATGAATCGAAACTCAGCACCACTAAAGTTCCGTAGTAAAGATCATCAGCATCAAGGTTACCTCGCAATATTGAATAGTTCTCAAGTCACTTTGTAAAGATCAGCACCGCTAAGGTCCCTTAGTAAATATCAACGCCACTAAATTCACCTAGTAAAATTCAGTACCACTGAAGTCACACATTAAAGAACTGCACTATTAACTATTAAGTAATCAAGATTAATAAAACTCAATCGAACAAACCAATGATCAGCATCACCAGTGCAAAAATTAATGGTAAGGGTATTCAAAAATGTTTTACAAAAACTTATTAAACTCATTCTATCTTTATTCCAAACACCCGGGACTTGCACCATTTTCAAATAAGGGCACGCATGGGTCTGCCAGGAAGGGTGACAAAGATCAATTTGAATGCTGTAGTAGCCTAACCTAACTAATTTAAGATTAATAATATCCAATTGAGCCAAGTAAAAAATGCTGTTCAGGCTTGATCAGTTGAATCAAATGATCGATCAATAAGTCTGCTATCACTCAATTTGATTACAAAAAAAGTTTTAATTTGAAAGAAAAAAATATAAATTCCTATTGGGTAGATTTTAGACAAAATTGTTAAAACACGATAAGGATTGAATATTGAAAATGTAGGTCTTTTAGCTCATTTGTTACAGTCTGTACGCACGATGTATGCATACATAGCCCGTCTGTTGGACCAACTTGAAAACTAGAGAAAACTTTTTATAGTGTTATGCTGACAATTTTGTTTGACAGTTCTCAATTCGCTCTGGCCTATTGAACAAAGTAAAGACTGGTACCACCAACGAGAAAAAGTGGTTTACTTGACCCTAATTCAGTACATAACCAAGTCGTTGATGGACCTAGTGAATAGAACTTTATTTGCGATCAATCTTCCCGTTCGCCTAGCATGGCGCCTCGTGCTCGTTGGCCGGTATCAAATGGCTTTGTTGCTTACAGATCTGAGACGAATGTACAAGTACGTAATTTAGTGCTCACTTCTGGCAATATATTCTTGAATGTCATACAGGGATTCGTTCAGCCGTTCGACGGTGTAGCCAGATACGGAGAAGAATTTCAAGAATAGGGCTTATTTATGATTTCTGACAACCAGTCCTCGGTTTAGCCAATACAATGAATGCAATAGATATATATTACCATTTGTATTGGACCGGTTATACACACATACATACACACACATGTGCGCACACGCACACACATATTTACATACACACACACACATATGTATGTATATATAAAATATATACATATAGATATAGATATAGAAACCGCTGAATGAAATCATTGGCACGGTCCGATTCTTTCCAATTTTGTTAAACTCTTTTGGAATAATTGCTAAGAAAATTTAGTATAAAACAGTCCTTCCCACACATGAGATCTGTAAATGTACAAACAAACTTATTTGATATTTCATAATGAATAATTGTAAACAAAAGAAAATAATTTTAAGTCAAAAACTAATTGAACGAGAAAAATTAACAAACAATTATGCATCTCTCTCTAATGACTCTTTTTAATTGTCTTTGGTAACTTTTTTGATAAATTAGCACAAACAACTATAGGTATATTTCAGCATACTCCATATTCGTAGTAAGTTGGCAATCCCTTGGTTTTCTTACTCTCAGACGTCTTTCCCCATTAGTTTTCTATTCGATTAAGGTCGAAAGTATGTTTAAAGCAAGGCAACACTCCTATTTTCTCATCCTGAAGATATTTCTGGACCAATTTAAAAGAGAGTTTTGGGTCACTGTTATGCCCAAACAATGCTTCAGTTTCAGATTTCCTTGTGTCCTTCCGTTGTAATATTCTGGGTATTTTCAGTAGTTCTCATGAGGCTGCGTTGTACTCTGGCTGACAGGTTCTTCCTACCATGTCAAGGCTTATTTGCAACAATATTTTCCTTTTTGAACTTTACAACGATGTTGTGGCATGGATCACAGTTGGAATCACCAACACAGATTTTTCTGGAGAAAAAAAATATGTACGATCTCCTATACTCGTATAATGATATAATTTCTCGGTTTTTACTTTTTAGTTTTGGGCGACATATTTTAATTTCATTTGCTTCGAGTATTTATATATACGTTATAGAAAGATACTCTTGAGTACATATCCGTCTATCCCATTTACATTTTATGTACAGAAAAATGATAATACTCATCTTTGTCCCGTCCTCAGATGTCCAGTGTTGATTAGCCTCTGGTCAGTCTTTTTCTTCATTGGGTGTGAATTTTCTACCAGATCCCATGATGACAGTATCCTCCTAGTAAAAAAAAATACTGTAATAAATAAAGAATGCAAAATGCATGGGATGCATTACTGCATACACTTTTGTAGTTTAAAAATGGTTTTAAAATGAAATCACACAAGAATATTACAGAGGTTTTCTTTGATAACTTAATAATGATTCTCGTATAAATCCTGGTAGATCTCTACTACACTGCAATTTTTTTGTGAAACTACAAAATGAGTTTATATTTTTGCAGTGTCTTCATTGATTCTAGAGTATTTTGAAAAATTAAGTATGAACATGAGTGTAAGTGAATATATCGGCCAGGGGTAAAATGCCAGCCTCTGAGTCTGCAGCTAAGGTTTTTGTTCCTACCCCGTGGTACTGGATAGGATATCAAATAGCCAAGAGATGCAATACACGGGATAACTGCCTATAGGTGACTAAATTATACATATATATATATATATATATGTATAATTTAGTCACCTATATATATATATATATATATGCATTTCCTGCTGCAACATTTATAATGATTGGATCTGTGGGTATATAAACCTTGTCAATTTAGCTTATGGTGAACGTACCATAATAGGCAAACCCTGAGTGAAGGTACATCATAGAGATATGGGAGGTCTTTATAACAATTATATCTATTACTTAAGATATGTATACATTCGAAACATGAACTGAATGCAATTAAGTCTGTGTCACCATCCGTTATGACACTTGCCTCGATTTTATGACCACAAATCTCATACTCCGTCAAGACCACTTATTTTGTATCTGTTTTCTACATGCATCTTTTTCAAAATTTTTCTGCAATCACTTTTGTCAATGCAATATCACTAAAGATTATACTGTTATCTGCGTCAAATTTGTTTCAAAACCAGCGATCATTAACGACTAATCAATAATATAAAGATTGAAATTGTCATTAAGAGCAAATTTATGTCATTCTTGCCGGCAGCATATCTGACAACGTTACACCATAACCCGTACTTCATAATATGTTATCAAAATGTGACTGTGTCCAATGATATCTTGGGTGTCACTTTCATGAAATTATTTAATTATCTGTCGATTATCAATATAAGGAGAATCTACAGAATGTTCAAGTGACATTACTGCTAATAAATTATACCTCAGTGGAGAAATCGAAAACTTCCAACAATGAATAAGTACCGAATATGGGACAGTTATCTCATTCCAAGAACGTGAATGGATAATGAAAATTTCATATATATATATATATATATATATATATATATGTGTGTGTGTGTGTGTGTGTGTGTGTGTGTATATATATATATGTACACACAACTATGTTATATATTATTCATAAAGGGAGTTTATTGTATATTGTATCATTTGACGATTCAACTATGAAGAAGTGTGGTACCTAACCTTTTAGATAATATGTTAATCATTATAAGTTTAGCAGCTGACACGTTCGGTGAATATAGTAATAATTAAGTCGTCTCCGAATAAATAAACGATCAACGGTTATTAGTTTCTGGAAACAAAAATTCCTTTTATGTACTCGTATCATACCTGAGCATTGGCGAGAAATGCATAGTGGAGAACTGGAAATCGAACGTGATTCTTCAGTGATAAACAATTTTGCTCAGCTGTAAATTTCGAAATCGTCTATCGTTGGTTAAGAAAAGGTATGCGACATTATGAAAATTCTTCTTGCACGATTTTCAGCGAGTCAGATTGCAGCCTGGCACATACTTATTAGGTGAATTTTGATACAAAATAATCACTTTATAATGTTGTATGTAAATAATATCCACCAATAAGATGAGTGCATTGCGCAGGAAGTGGGAAAATATTTTTTCTATCATTACGCTACGAGCTTATTAAAGCAGATGTATTTCATAGAGTCAAGATGCACCATTTAAAGATATGTTGAGTAAATAATCATTATTTTAAACTGTATGATTACCAGAAGAACGCTTGGATCAACGATGATTCACGAATTAATGTAATCTGCTGGTGTCTATTTCAGAAAACTTCTGTTATTACGGCATTCTCAGTAAGTGTCGCTAGAACGAATTTGCTGTGAATGCAGTTGATAAGTAGTCACGACTTTACAGAAAAAAATGTGACTTAAAAAGAAAATACGGCGAGCAATTTATTTAATTCTTCTGTTCAGGAAAATTATAATCTCCAAGAATAGTACTGCTTGGAAAAAAAACAAAACAAACACACACACAGACACACACACACACATGCTACAAAAACAAGAGTGTCATTCTCTAGTGTTCTATCGTGTTGTTATTGAGGGAGTTTACACTATGTTGTATCATTTTGAAATTTATATCTCGATCATCTAGTGTGTACCTTACCTCTTCCTTAATTTGGTCATCTTAAACTTAGATTTTCAAAACCTTGCATGTTGTCTGTAGGGAAAAATCACAACTTATTTCATGAGTTTGCAATGGAATTAAAGTAAAAAAGAAATATAAAATGTCAATTTGGATAAAAAAAAAACTGTTAAAAAAACGACCAGTACGTGTGTATATTGACTATATTTGTCTCTGAGATGAGAAAATTCGAGATAGTCCCCAAGCAAAACACACAATTGGCATTAACGGTAACCAATCGGGAATGATACTAAAATAAACCTTTTACAGTTTTTCCCAAACATTTTTTTGATCACGACGCCCTCGGGGTATAAGGACATTTTGCAGCGCCCTGAATCAAGAAAATCAGAACAATTGCATTTACATTCATGCGGTTAGGATGGTTACATAAAAACAATAATGAGCTATCAATTGATCATTTGAACGCAATCTTACTTGATAGACTGATCACACCACCAATCAATAGATTCAATCTCCTATGAGCCTGATTAGGATAGGTGACCTCTCCTGACAACGGTTAACTGCCTTAATTACACTTATCTTCAACGATGTTAAGAGAGCAAATCCAAGTATTTATCGGTCTGTCTCACTCCCGTCGAATGCACAGAAATGAGAAGAACACTCACCATAAAGATTATCTAACATATCAAGGATAATCGACCTCAATCTGCACAACAAAGTGGATTTGCCATCAGAAAAGAGCAAGCAAGAACATCTTTGAAGCTTATGACGTATGGATGAAGGCATAGAAGACTCACATTAAAATCGACGTATTCTACCCTGATTACCGGGAGGCCTCCGACACTGTACAGAGTACAGATAGAGAGCATTGGTGAAGCTGTGCAATGGATCAAAGGTTTTCTAAGTAACTGCAGGCAGAATGTCTTTGTCAATGAGAGTGAATCTAATTGGAAGCCGGTCATCTCTGGCGAACCACAGGGTAGCATCTACGATCTGGTATTATTCAAGATGTACGTAAATGTTCTTCCTGAAGAAATGAAATCGATCATCAGCATGTTTGCAGGGGACACTAAGCTAGACAGCCCCATAATAACCAAAACCTGGAGAGCCCCAATGAGCAAACTCGGGTGCATGGTAGCCTTCATTGGCTAGAAGGGTTGTAACCTGGGGATAGCTGGGGGTCCATATTGATTGAAAATTTTACTGAACACATGCAGCGCAAAACGAAACACTCTAATCATAATACTTGGTAGAATAGAGACAGGTGTAGAAATATTAATACCAACTCACAATTATTCCTGTACAAGTCACGTGTTAGACCTGATTTCAAGTTCGCCACGACTGAATGACCATCTCCCTGGAATGTATCTCTGATGCAATCAAGAAAGCTCATTAATGAGTCACAAAATTATTTCCAAGCAAGCGTCGTATATCATATAGACAGAAGCCTCCGCATTTGAACGTAGAAACTCAGAAGTGAAGGAAAACATGCAAAGATCAGCTTGAAGTATCCATATTAGTTATTATAAGACATATTTGATGACGACCGTCAATGTCTCATATGTATAAGCAAATAACTGTACACTTTATCACTCAGTGCATTCACAAAAGGACAGAAAATGAAACTTCAGACTCATCAGGCCACATGTCTCAGGAGTAATTTACTCGATGCTAGAGTAGTCAAACTACAGTTTATCAGAAATAACAATTTTATCTGAAATCATTGGAATATTAAAAGAAATAAGATGGTTACGAAGTGAAGTCAGGAGAGAAAGGTATCTCAATGTTTTAAGAAACTGCTCTCAGGTTGTTTAATAACGATATACGAAGCGGGGATGTCTTACAGCTGCCTCTGATACTATGAGTGTGACACCAATGGCCCTATAGTTGAGTAAAGAAATATTATATATATATATATATATATATATATATATATATATATATATATATATATATATATATGATTTCTCAAAACAACTAAAACCTGTTGTAATGTTGTACTTATCAATGATCAATGTTCAGTATTGGACGATGGGATTTCAGTGAGTGGGCCACCTGGAGAATGATATTGACCGTCTTGAAAGAGAACAGGAAGGGTGCCAGTGCGTAGCATCGGGACAAATCGAAATACCATCCTACTGAACTTGTCACTTGGAATTAGACATGTGATGTCTATCGACATATGAATTGCTACTGAGAAACTGGTTCAGAAATTATTTACGAGAGCTCAGACATAATACACGAGGCTATGCTGTCAAACTACATAGACCCTTTGCAAGTTTAATCACACGCGTGAGTGTTTTTTTTAATGAGAACTGGATCAAAATAGAATGCATCCCCTAAGGATGTTTAAGAAACATGATGTATTTCACAATTTTGCAATTCTGAAGGAAATTGATAATCCTAGTCAATAGAAAAGAACCACGAGGGGAGGAACTGGATTCATGTCTTCCCAAAGGGCATTAGTGCCAGTCTCTGTTTCAGTTTCAGATTCAGTTTGAACTCAAGTCGAGTCCATTTTCTGCGCTGTTGTGCAATCAGCCACCGGTATTTGTTTGGTGTACATACACTGTAGTGTATATGTATTTACAGGCACACCTCCGTCGCAGTTGCACCCGGCGAATAAAACCACCATAATTTATAACATTACTACTGACGTCATCAACAATTTCTATGACCACAGGTGTTTGGCTCTAATGCGCACGGGTCTGAACATTTTGTGAATCATTTCCTTCTGCGTTAATGGACCCAGAGATGATATTTTATGGCACAGCGAGAGATTAAGTGTGTCCTTTTGTTGGAATGATTATCAATGCATATAAAAATTTCGGAAAACACACGAATCTCGTTTCTGATCAATATTGCATCCTTCTCAATAATATCTGTTTTTTTTTTCTTTTCCATTCATTTACATATAGTGAATTGTCTGTATAGATTCAGGAGAAAGCACTTCAGTGTAGCTGTAAGCGTGAGAAGCATTTAACTGAGTGATCAACACTGCTTTGGTCTACGTAGGTTAATCTTTCCCTCATTCTTTCTGTCTTCCTTTGAGAGAGTTTTTATTTTTATTTTTCCCAAATGCAACAGTTATTACCACTTTTTTTCTGTTTTATAAGTATTACTGGGTAATCGCAGAAAAAAATTACGGATAAATTTGGGACTGTTTTCGAATAAAGCCATATATCTTTATCTGATGTCATCTGGTTGGGTTGTCGATCTAACCTAACTTTAACAACAGAAATAGGAAGGATGAAAGAGGTATGATGTCATTGGAAAAATGTTACTAAAAAGCATGACTCTATGAAAAGTGTGATGCACCAACAGAAGAGCATATACAACCTCACATGGAGGGACCACAAGATAGCATTGTATATCACAAAGAAAAGAAAAGTAGGAGATATCAAAAACTGTATCGAAAAACTTCGATGGAAATGGGCAGGTGACTTTACGAAAATGGTTGACAACTGATGGACATCACGATCCACCACATGAATTTCCAGCGATTACATGCCAACAAAATACAATTTGGAGAGATGAACTGAACAAATTCAGCAATACTGGCTCCGTGATGCCCACGATCCTGGGGAAAGTCCATGTCCAACGACAGACGAGAAAAGACTGATGATGATGATGATGATGATGATGATGATGATGATGATGATGATTTATTTCCAGCTGCTAATGATGACATATTGAAAAACGAAACAAAAAACAACAACACAGAGATGAGACCAAAATGTAGAAACTGGCCATTCATAGTTTTTATTGTAAATGAGAATTACAAAACATTCGAATAATGTAATATTTTACATGAATGTGAATCAATCAAATCAAAGAAAGAATATTTTTCCCACTACTATCAGGAATGTTTGATGCATCGTTGAACTAATGTTCTTCCAGAATGTCATAGAAAAGAAACTTCTGGACTCAAGTGCAAGCGTCCATAAGAGATTTTTTCTATCAGGAATTCTTTTTTCAGTCACTATTCTTAAAGATAAAAGACAAAGATTGTTAAACTTCATCATTGACATTATCATTATTATCATTATTATTAGTAGTAATGATATTTGTAGTAGCAAAAGTAGTAGCTTTTAATTTGCATGTTTTTAGACACTTTGAAATTCAAATTTCAGTCTGCCCGAATATCTTATTCAAGATCAAGTAGGACATATTTTCTTTGTTCAACACATTTGGATCTAATCTCCCCTAACCTGGATCAGGCATGATTAATTCATCCAAAATGGATACATTTTTGTTTACACTGATGTTTGTTATTAGATTTGTGCAAAAATTATTAGATAATATTTAAAATTTTGATATTTATTTCCGAATAAACTATCAATGAACAGAATTCATCGAATGTAATATTTCAAAGCAGAGATTTTCATTCGTTTATAACAATTGGATGTTTTCATTCCACCGTTTATCCCAGTTTATATGAGACTCTCAAATCAAACATTGATCGTAAAGCTTGCAATATTAGCCAAGCAGTTGGCCAGAAGACCTTCAGCAAGCACTCAGATTAACACTGGCAATATGGAGAGGATTGGGGATGTACGACTGTGATTGATAACATCCGGTTGAAAGCCATTACTGGGTCAAATCGACACAAAATAACCCGAACGGTAGCAGAAGAAATGAACGCTCTTTCAGGAGTTTTGTTTTTTTTTTTTTTTTTTCATATTTTGCACTGAATAGAAACAGCTGAAGAGTTCAACAAATAGGGCCTGTATGAGTCAAGCAAACACTTTTTTTGAGAAACTGCACTCCGTACAACGAATAAGGATGTTCAACTGAGTGGCTGGGAAGAGATGAATCACCAGAACACTTCCCAAAACGTAACCCACAAAAGAAGATTATGGTTAATGTTTGGTATTTGGCAAGGGGAAAAATCTAACACGACTTCTCGAATATTTGCAAAAACATCACAACAGGAATACAAATTGGTATAAAATCGACAGAATGCACCTAAACCTGCAACATTTACGTCCAATATTGATCAATGGGAAGGAGTCATTCTTCTTAATCACTACGCCTGATCGCATGTCACTCGAATGATGAACGAAAATGAATGAAACTCATCCACCTTACTCGCTAATCCATTCTCCAACCGATATTTTTTCAACCATTCCGACTACTGCAAGGCAGACGTTTCCACAATCAAGCAGTAACTCTAAACGCTTTCGAATTATCCTTCGGTTCCAGGATCCCAGGATACTATTCTCTCAGAGCAAATGTATTTGTTTGCAAAATATGTTGATTCAGAAGGTTCTTGTTTCAAATAATAACTTTTATCCTAAACTAAAGTATACTGCATAAAATTGTTGATGAAAAACCATAGTTATTTTTGCACAAGCATTATGGGTAGAGTCCGTAAGCAATGTTTACGAATGAAACAGTGAGTACAAAAGAGGGAGAGAGAGAAAAAACTGAAAAGGAGTTGAGAAAGCAAGAGAGAGAATGAAAGAGACAAGGGGAAAAACACATACATACTATATTTCTGGGAGATAGATTTGAAAATTCCAACTAAAATATTTTCTTTTAAATTTATGTGTACATATCCACGGACGTTTTGAATCCAAATCGTAAATGCACGTCGTTGCTATGGAAACAAAAAAGCAAAGTAAAAAAGGATATTTGATTTCCAACGATCTATCATTCTTAATGTTTGTTGACAGTATTTATCCGCCCGTTCAGGCACGATTCAGTCTTGTATAAATAAATAAAAATTGTCACCGAATAGAATGAATTCTCTAGAATCGATCCATTCCGTAGCATGGACCTCGAATCAACGGACATGGAAAAGTTTTCCTTCAGATTATACTTTTGAAACGTTGTTTTTAAGATTTCTTGAGCAGAAATCAAAAGTAGGATCACAGAACGGGAAAGAAACAGCTAAATTGAAGTAATCTCCCTAAGGCGCCAGCCTGATATAAATATATAGATATCTTGACATGCCCAATCGAGGTCCCATCCTCACAGCTTTACCGATGTAGTCAAAATGAAAATGGAGTAAGGTACATTAGGTACCAGCTTCACTATTGAAGGTGCCAGAAAGTAAAGTGAGTATCCAACCACTTCAAAAAGGGCTCCACTCCTCTGGTTTAAATTCCAAAATGCCCACTTCCTAGACTGGCTCCCAACCATTGCTGGTCTGCCCTGCTATCTTCTAAAATTTTTGGGGAATAATTGATTCATGCCTCTTTGAATTGCCTTAGTTGACACAAACCAACTAGGCACGTTATTCAGAGTCCATTGATTCAATTTTTTTTTCGTAGTTAACCAATTGGCAACATGCATCTCCAATCATTATCATAGAAATATCGGTCTGGCACTTCTGTGAAGATTTAATGTAAGCTTTCACATAATCTACTGCGAAGCCCCTGATAAATAACTATATTTCAAACTTTCGACGATGTTTACAAATTTTTGACAGCATTTTCAACGTTTATTTCCGTGATGGAGCTATTGGTTTCCTATTGATTTGAAAAAAAGACTAAGATATAACGGATAAATATCTCTTAAATTACAAATACATTGTCACGTGAGTTGGGTTTCTTTTTAAGAAATTGGTTTGAAAAAGAATAGTACGACGTAGTGCGACGTAAACAAAAAAAAAATGCTCTATCTCGCCAAATCTTTCTTCCCTTTTTTACAAAAGCTTTGAAGTGTTTTACCAAATTTATCTGAAAGAAAGGGATGTTGGTATCCATTGTACCTGTTGACGTTCGTTGCTCAAAAAAAAAAGTATCGTTAATAATGATAGTGAGGATTATCACAATTACATTAATAATACTAATGATGATAAAATGAATCAAACGATTCTCCCTTGTGAGGTAGGATTAAGGTCTGAGAGCGTGTCAGCGCCAAACTGTTCATTATTTTCCTCAGGGAGGTTTACCGGAAATAAGATGGCTGACATGCTACACTAGCGGTGCTAATTTCAGTAATGAGAATCGTGACTTCTCGAGCAAAACATCTTTCTGGAGACAATGTGTGACGTAAGCAGAGAAAAATAAAAATAGGATCGTAAAATCCATTACTTGTGTTCAGTGTTGTTAAGGATTTTAATAAGATATGTAGTTTTTCTTTCTTCCATTGTGGAAGAAAAAAACAATTTCTTCGCTGATGGTATATGTTTTTATTCATTATACCAAAATAAGTTTCGTGGAATAAGTTTAAAGAAATAGTAATGAATCAGAAAAGACGAAAAATTCGTACAATACATTATTGCAAAACACAAAGAGGCGTTTTTTTCATGTTTTCAACTTGCTCATAAGAATCATGGTATTACAGACGCAGTGTGCATACTGACTCTAGACATTTTGAAGAAAATGTTTTTGATTCAGAACTTTCACTGAAAACAAGAAGAGTTGACCCTTTTAAAACTACAAATGCATTAAGGTTGAACGCGATAAAGTGAGCCTGTGTACTATGTCACCATTGCTAACCTGTTTTCTGGCAACTATGAAAATCGAACTTACAATGCTAACAATCGCTTACTGAAACAGTTTTTCCAATCATAACTTATTAAAAAAAAATCAAGAACCTTGAAATTTCGTTAACGCTGCATGAATATTTTAGTAGAATAAGTATTTAGCAGTGATGTATTGAATAATGTACCAGTGTAGTTATTCAGTCTGCTCCCAACGAGGGTAAAGCGTAAATATTAGATTTTGTGACATATATTTTTGAGGGGAAAAAAAATTGTCACCTATTTGGATTTGTTTCACATGATTATAACCTTCATTACTTCCGGGATATTCTTTTTGCCAACCTTGTCGGTTAAGCAATTCAAGTGCCGACGTAGTGGCACCATCTTTATCAAGGATTTGCTTGTAGGCCTGATATTTCAAAGCGGTCACCCATGTACGCACTGATCAAGCACAACGTTGCCTAACTCCTTTGATCTTGCAAGAACAGATGCTTTCAGCGATATTTGGCATATTATGCACGTGTACCCCTGTATATATGTAAAGGACAGGTAGAAGCTCTGAAAAATTTATTGATGCTGTGATAATCTTCAACCTCAGTCGAAATCTGGGCCCACGGTGATTTTGTACGGACTAACTGTGAGCATTCACACAGCGACCTAACGTCGAGTAATGTGATGCAGTGGCGTCAGTTGGTCCCGTGAAACAGGAAAAGCAATTATATGAGATTTTGCCGTGATACTACTGGTGAAAAGTCGTTGTAGCGCAGCTGTAATATAGAGAGGATATTCATTATCGAGAGAAAATTATTAAAGATGGTCTGGCTAGTCACTTAACGAAAACTATCATGTGGCCAACTTTCTTTGGAACCATATCGTGCTGGGGGTGATCAATGAATGATACATTCCTCTTGGCTTTTGCTGGGCATTGATCACAAGGAAGAAATGTGAACGTTCGAAAAGGAAAGGCGTCGATGCTCTTGGGCACAAATAAAGGGATAAATTCAGCAAAAACTTACGTTATCGATTTAACTTCTGACTGATTCGAGGATGATATAGAAATGATACTTTCCATAAATAATAAAGATTAAATGCTACATGAACCTGACCAATTCGAAAGCTGAAAAACCTATGATGACAGTTCTTTGTTGTTGCTTTGTAACATGTTATCTGAATAAAGAAAATCCTGTCACTCCAGTTGAGGTGGTATGTAAATTGACAACACACACATGCACGAATTCAAATTTAGTCTTGGGGAAAAAAAGTCCATATAAGTATATATTGTTTGTAAAAGTGTACATATATATATATATATATATATATATATATATATATATATATATATATATATATATATATATATATGTACACTTTTACAAACAATGTGTGTGTGTGTGTGAGTGTGTGTGTGAGTGTGTGTGTGTGTGTGTAATATTAATTTAAATTTCCCATTCCATATGACCTCTTGTTATTACACGGTGAATGAATTTTCCGGCCTCGACAGCGTAAATAGAATAAAAAATTCGAAGAAAATAAAACTGCTGCCGGATGGATGGATATATATATATATATATATATATATATATATATATATATATATATATATATATATATATATATATATATATATATATATATATATATATATATATATATTATATATATATGTTTTTGTACCACATATATAGTATATATACATATGCAGTATATGTGGTACAAATCTGGCTAGCAGTATAATATAATATAATAATATATCAATATTATAAAGCCTCTTCTGAAATGTAATGGATTTATTCCATAGAAGGCTCGATGCATACAACTTTTTACTCATGAAGTTAAGTTGTTTTAGAGTAGTGCTCGAAATCAATCGTAGAATGTGGATTCGCTACACAAACTAGCTCATGTTTCTGCCCTCTTTCTGAATCCTGATACGCCTGATGAGGCCCAAAGAGGGCAGAAACACGAGCTAGTTTGTGTAGCGAATCCACATTCTACTATTTATATTTCATATACATAAATATATAAATATATATGTGTGTTTGTGTGTGTGTGTGTGTGTGTGTGTGTGTGTGTGTGTGTGTGTGTGTGTGTGTGTGTGTGTGTAAAACACTACGCTATTCAGAGTACATGATGATGAGGGTTTTTTATGAAAACATAGTGTACATTGTATAAATATATAATATAACTAACTTGTGCTAAAGATAAATTATGTAATGTAAATAGTTTGTAAAATGTACAAAAAATGAATGTAATAACATACATGAGATTATTTAGTTATAAAAGTTTCAACGTTGACTTTCGAAAGCTTCATTTAGTTCAAATTTGGATATTCTCCCCTCGTGTATGTATGGAGCGATGACTATGAAATGAACAATTTTTAAATTTTTTTTCGAAAAATTCTTTATTTTCTCGGAACAGTCCCCCCAACATCATTTTTTTTTCACCCTAGAGAATAATTAGCACATTTGTCTGCATAATATATTCAATATTCGAATCTGTCACCTAAGTTCCAAATATCCTCACCAAAAATTACCCCGGAAATATGGAGATAACTTTTTTGAAAAATATGGCAAAATTAATGATTTTTCTTCCATATAATTAGAAATGATAAAAACCGTAGTGAAAGTCAAAAGTAGCTCAGACAAAGCGATCTCTTGTGTGTCCCCTCTTTGTAATCTAGGTAACACTGTCATTTTTGTCGATGGTCTGAAATTCAACTCTCCAATCTCCTTCACTATTTTCCTTTTTTCTTGAAATTCTAGATTCATCCTGCACCATATGAAATTCGAAATAATTTTCTTGCCTCATTAAACGCACAATTGTAGACTTTTGCATTGCCGGAAACTCCGACAACTGACAGTAAGAACATTTATGCTAAAAGCTTTTACATTCGTCTATCAACAATGATTTTTCTTTTATCGTCAAAGATTTTCTTGCTTTTCTCATGTTGTCAGCGGGATATCGAAAGTAGGAATGAAGGTGAAGCGTAGCAAAAATTGATATTGGGTTGTTGTTGCTGTGAATTACTTGTTTCAATGCATCTAGTCGCCTTTGTACGCAGTGCATTATGGCAGTGTGAACAAAAAAAGTTATTATATGCATTTGATTCTGTTTCATTCATTCGATCATCCAACCAACATCTTCTATATATATACGTCGAGAGTAAAGGTTCCAATCCTGCTAAGTCGTACTGGAAGGGATATCGAATCAATAATCAAACTGAAGAATTGTAATACAACGAAACAGCTATCAATGCATGAGACAATATATATATATACATATAAATATAAATATGTGTGTGTGTGTGTGTGTGTGTGTGTGTGTGTGTGTGTGTGTTGATTGGTAATTTTGAAAATGGATGGTGAGTTAAAAGCAAGAAAAAAACAGGTGTTACATCTTGAATATTTTTGTTATTTCTCTTCACTTTCTAATCGTCGAATTACCAACATTACGTTGATAATGATTGGAACTAGACATATTGAAAGATCATCTATTATACTGGTATTTTTTTTTTTTTTTGCTTCTTGAGTAATAATGAAATGTACTGTTTCCTTTGGAATTGAAACCTTGATGAACCCAGAAGGCAAAATGTGTTAGTATGATGAATGTGATTTAAATACAACAGATACATTGCTCCCACATACTTTTCATACATATATGTATATCAATGGGTATCTCTCTCTCTCTCTCTCTCTCTCTCTCTCTCTCTCTCTCTCTCTCTCTCTCTCTCTCTCTCTCTATCTATCTATCTATCTATCTATCAATATATATATATATATATATATATATATATATATATATATGCGTATGTGTGTTTGTGTGTATGAGCCTGTGTCTGTGTGTGTTTAGGGGGGTACGATACAGAGAGAAATTTCATTTGGGAACATATTTTGTCCAGCACCAAAATCGTCCAAGTAGCAAATTTATAGATGAATAATGAAATGATTGCCGTGCAGGACTCAAACTATGTATATAATTTAAAGAACTGTCTAATTACATTGAACAATAACTTCAAAGGTATGATATGCAGGATAGATTAAAAAAGTCAGTTTGACAACAATGTTCCCATTATAAGACAGAAAAGGCGTACCTCATACATGTGCATTGAGTTGTACGCACACACAAATATCTCGATTGCAATATGTGTAAAATCATCGAACTTACCATCTATAATCTTACAAATGGTCTACCAATATTTCTTAAAGGGTTTAAATACTTTGCCATGGGTAGGAATTCAATGTTTATTTTTAAAATTTAGATCCATGTACCTTTTGTTATCAGCTTATGGTGACATTCTAAATGCATAAATGAATCGGTTATGAATAAATTTTTAACATTCACTATGACTTTTGCGACGAATTGCATCGTCAATCTCCTCTCACTTCCCACATGATAGTGAGACCACTTAGCCAGAAACTTTAAACCAATTATACATGTTGTGATGAAACTTATAATTTGATACATTTATAGATAAACACATTCTAAAGTAATTAGGATATAGAATCATCATGTTTGTTTTTTTTTTAAATACCTGCCGGCGTCAACCGTCTTCAGATTATTTTCCTTTGATAATTCCCTTTGAAGGAAGACATAATTAGTTGAATGTTCAACCATAAATAGTTCTTGGGAATTGCAGTTTGCATGATACATGCAAGTCATCAAAGATCAAAAAAATGACAGCCATGACTGGTATGAAAATAATGATCACCGATGTGTAGATAAGTCTTATATGGATGACTCAGTATCATACATATCGAACATATTGCAATGCCTTTGGCGATAAGTGCACCAAATCATAAGTATTGAACACAGAATAGACAATTATTTTGCTAAGCTGCTCCACTGTGAGTATTGTTTTATGGTTATCATATTGAGGTAATGAGCAATATATATATATATATATATATATATATATATATATATATATATATATATATATATATATATATATATATATATAAATATATATATATAAATATATATAAATATATATATATATATATATATAAATATATATATATACATATATATATATATATATATATATATATATATATATATATATATATATATATATACGGGGTTGAAATGCGTACTATTTGAAACACTAATATTTTCTTCTTTTCTTCTTTTTCATAATCTAATCCATCTGATGCGACCGAGCAGGTAAGTCATTTATATTTACCCAATAACGACAATATAAAATACATATCGTGTTGTTGATTCTGATTGTGCTGACACAATGGTAATGTGCTCACCTCTGGTGGTTCGACCCATCACTGTATAAGATCAAAAACGTTTATGAATGTTATTTGCCAAAACCTTTATGGATAGGATTCGGTGAATACAAAATACAAGTAAGAAGAAATTTTTCGGCAATAGAAAATTTTCCTATTTCAAAATACCTTGTAAATAAAACACCTTGAGGGGCGGCCATTTTGGAAACTTCACAGCTTGTTGAGAAGAAAAGCCCAGGGATTCATAGATTTGTTTTGTGCTATTATGATTGGTCACTCAGGTGTTAGGTAATAATAATTCAATTCGACCAAGGATCAAGAGCAGTGATTAAGTATTCTGGGTCCAGTCACTTGAAGCAAAAAGGTAACAATTGGAGAATATGAGTTCTAGACCAAAGACAAAAGAAAGTGGTTTCTTTTCTCATCCAACAATTATGCAGATATTTGTTTGCTCGAAGAAGTGAGTCTAAACATAAAACAAAACAATTATATGTATATGTATAAGTTTATGTATGTGTTTTTGTTTTTTTAATTGCTGTATGATATCCATTTAAATCATTTCATTGTAAGAGGATGAATAATTTCAATAGGAAATCTTTTTAGAGGCTCTGTCAATCCGCTTATCATCTGTTGTAGGTCTATCTAAACGTTGTTCCTCTGCTGATGTAAATCAGATTTTTTTTTAAATTTGAAAGTGTCAATTGATGACTTATCAAAATCGACCACTCAGTGAGTAGGCAACGATTGTGTATAGATGTAATGCTTCAAAATTGATTTTTTCGGTTGTTTCATGCCAGATTCACTTGAAACCTCAAAGAAAGGCGTATCTAGCTAATTTTTTTCAGCTCTGGGTTACGCGATTTGGTTATAATGGTGCCTCATTGAAATGTTTTTTGGGGGGTGGGGGTCTGTTGGGCTGGAGTATCGGGTCAAAACAGTTGAAATCTACTTGAGTTTCACAGCATTCCATGTTTTTTACTCAATGTATATGATATATTTTCATTTTAATAATATCGTGCCCGTACAGTTGTATGTGGCATCTCTTGTATATTGATAGATAGATATAAAGAGACTGAGAAATATAGATATGTAGATACTAAAAAACTATCTCTCTCTTTGTCTATCCATATATCTATGTATATGTAAGTATATATGTATGTATATGTATATTGCATTATATTATATAAATTACTAGCTAATCTTATTTGACTAACACACACACACACACACACACATACATATACTCAAATACATACACATGTTAACACACAGTAGTATTTGGAAAATGGATTTTCTCTAAGTATCGGACATAAGAACCACATGAGTTAAAATCAAAATGAACCCCAAAGGTTAAATCAATAATTAGTCCGTGGATTGACGAAAATTTAGTATCGTATTTTGATCTGGAATCTAATTTGTATAACATTTGATCCATATGATCTAAACATATTGATATCGAAGGAGATGATTATTGAAAATAACTCTCGAATCACTGTCGCCCAATGAATTGCCTTCCCTACCAACCAGCCGAGTAGGTTACATATTCTTTTCTCTTTGCTTGTCTGTGTGGAGGATGCCTCTGTCTATCAGCGCTATTGGTAGCATTTTGATCCCAAAAAGAATGGTATATAACCAATGCTTTTTTGTAATAGTCACCTGACCAAAATATTGACACACACCGAGAACCATGAAATGTGCAACGGAGATAACCATGTTCACATCACATAGAGAGAACGTGAAACAAAAACAAAAAAAAAAAGACGATGAAGAGAAGTAGGAAGCTCAAATAGCAATGGGAAGCGTCATGAAGCAAGTCAACCAGTGGACATCAAGACTCATGATATTGATTCCAAAGATTCATAAGCAGAACTGTGACCGGAAAATATCAGACTGCGTGACGAACGAGACAAGTTTAGAAAGTGCTGGCTCAGCGAAGCTCGAAATTGCAAGGTTTCATAGGGAAGGTGTATGTCCAACAATTGGTGCTAAAAGGCCGATGATGATGTTGACACCACTTGGCAACGTTTGGAAACGTTTATTTTTTTCTCTTTTTGCTAGTATTTTCCAGAAAAGTGCTTCGGTTGTTTGGTTTTTTCATCGTTGAATCTTGTGCTGATATTATTCAGATAACTTGAGGTAAAAAATCTATTTTTCGAAATAATCTTAGCTGAAAGATCTATTTCTAAAGATCAATTTGAATTTTTTTAAATAATTTGTTTCTAGTACACCAGTGGTACACTATGATCCATTCATTCGTGTACTTTAATTAAGACTGCCGAAGTATTGGCGTAAGAATGTAATTCCCAACATTGCGTCAAATCTTTCAAAGCGTATCCATAATATGCTATGGTAAGCTTTGGGGAAATACTATGGTAATCTACTCATATAAAAACAGTATTTATTTTTTTAATTAACAATTCCTCTTTGTGTAACAATGGACTGTTTCACTGAAAATTAGCAATCATGCAGATAAAAATATTGCCCATTATTCGAAACAAGGACGGTTACATTTCATCAAAATCACTCCAATAGTGATCACCACAGTCCCATAACAACTTTGCCCAGCAGCAGACCTATTTTCTTCAATTTGTTTATCTCATTTACGTTTGATACATTCACTGTGTAATGACAGGTCATTTCAAATAGAGTTTCAGTATGATATAATGCAATTTATGACAACTCTGTCAGATTACACATTGATTTCTCAATTTCATAGATGCTGCGTTGAAAGAAAGAATTAGAGCAGATATACACTGTGAATAGGTAAGGTGAGAATTTAGCTTTGCATTAGCGGCGGCTATTTAGCCTAATGGTAAGATATGTGCTACTTTGGATTGTCTACCTTATCAGTCGCCACTGTGCTTCCTGTGGTCATCCATTTTCTTTAATTTGTTCAATTTATTTTCAATGTCTCGCCAGAATGGTGCATTCATTGTATAATGGCGAAAGATCATTTCAAATATAGTTTCAATATAGCAGAACGCAATCTATAATCATATAAATATATGTGTACAGTTTTTTTTTACCTTTAAAAATACTAAAAAGAAATAACACACTCACATTAGCTGCTCATCAATACATTCAAGTATCGCATACCTCCCATACTTGGGGTTTGCTGCTCACTTATTGTCACTTGAAAGTAATGTACATTTCGATATTGCTTACTTTGAAAGTTGCTGAAAAGCTATACGTATTACATAAATGAATTCAAATGAGATGCAACTATTTCCCTTAATATTAACTCAATACCGAGTTTGAGATACACACACAAACGCTCATCGAGTTATATATATATATATATATATATATATATATATATATATATATATATACATATATATATATACATGCATATATATGTATACGTATATGCTATGTATATGCCATATATATGTGTGTATATATATATATATATATATATACATACATATATATATATATATATATATATATATATATATATATATATATATATATATATATATACATATGTGTGTGTTTGTGTGTGTGTGTTTTGACGTTTAAAAATTCAAATAAATCTGTGATGTTTCCATGAGGAATGATAAAAATAGAGTACATGAATCCCAATAGTGCATATTTCAGTCTAAAAAATCAGAATATTCACCCTGAATCAATTATTCAAAGCGAGAAGCACAGCAAACAGATAGAGTATAACTTAAAGGGGATAGGCATAAACAGAAAGGGATCACTCAATCAGTAGATTGAGGCAGCTATACATGCAATATACGGAGTTATGCCCTGACGAATATAAATTTGATTAGATCAAAACTAATAAATTATGGAATTGAAATAACGATGAACAGACGTGTACAAATTCAGGTGTATCACAGACTTATGTTGATAAAAAGATATAAAGAAACTTACTTATATAGATATATTGATAGATATGGAAAGAAATGACATCCCTTCCCCTATATCTATCTATCTATCTATCTATCTATCTATCTATTTTTCTTTATTTATCTTTTCATGTAGATATGAATGTATATGTATGTATATGTGTATTGCGTTATATTATATGAAAACGTAAATGAAAATGATATATCAATCAATTCAGACGGACTATATAGAATAAACAATTAAAAAAGAATTTGGATTGAAGAATTATGTTGACTTAGCATTACTGGCACCTGTTTATTCAAATATAAAAGTATTACTACGCCAAAGCGGCCACCCTATCAGCAGGTTCTATTCCTGCCGGCACCCCATTTCTTTCATTCATTTATCTTATTCACAGGTGGCTAGATAGATGGATAAAATATGAGCAGACAGGGATAGATAATATAGATAAATCGATAGATAGATAAATCGATAGATAGATAGATAGATAAATAGGTAGATAGATGGATAGATTGATAGATATGAGAATTCATAGATGCATATGAACAGTATGAAACAGACTGACAGACAAACAAATAAGTAGACAGACATGAACGCGATAAAATAGATGCATATGAAGAGAGATAGATATATTGAAATGCACGAATAGCGAATGATGAATATATAGATTCACCAGGAATATTTCTCTGCACATATTCACATTAAATGATACAAGAAATGAATTTCGAACCACAATACCGCTGAGAATTTCTTTATTACATTCTTTACTTGTGTTCACAAATAACTCAACGAAAGATTTCTATTTTTCTTTTTTTTTTCTGTATAGTGGGGGTTGTTCTATTTCTGAATATGGTAAATATTTAAATTCCATACGGGGAGAAAACGCTTTCAATCACAGAGTTAAGAAAATGAACAAAAAACCTTATTTTATTTCCGAGCATTCCCACAATTTTATTACTCAGAAGTAAAGCAATAGTTGAGAATTTAAACATTGCTATTAAATATTTTAGATTTGCGATTTATTTTCTGATTCTTTTTTTTTTTTTTTTCATTTTCTCATATCTTTGTTGCTACGTGAATTCCGGAACGTGCATAAGTGGTTATGACAAAGAATGGAGCAAGCGTTAACAATGCTTCTATTCCAATGAATTGTTGAAAATAGCATTTATTACTTCTGTCCCATAATGTTTTAACAATTGGTACATGGAATGCATACGAAAATGTAACAACAATTAGGGAACAGAGGTAATGGTATTTTTAATGGAATTTCATACAATTCAAATATGGCTGCCCCTGTAAGTGTCAATTTGCATCAAGTTACCTAATTACTACGGCATTAACCTGAGTATTCCAACCGATTTCAGCATTATGCTGTCTGATTAGTTTCTAATTTTCCGTGGGTTTTGATTTCTCAAATCTTTGTAAATGCAATTCCGAGTGTTTCAATAATGATTGGAGCAAATACCGCCCCGATGTTGGTAGACAAATAAGTCTTTAAATTATTGATGGAAAAGTGTGTATCTACATAAAAAGAATATTCAATCATATTGCAGCCTTTTTTTTTTTTAATTATTTGTTCTATTTACACCATCTAGGCTAAATGATAGGGAATGTCATTTCATATAGTTCAAAAGTAATATATATATATATATATATATATATATATATATATATATATATATATTTCCCTTTCTTACAATACAGCCTATGACATACGTGTAGTTTGACATTTTATATAAAGTATAATATAGTTATACGCAACATATTGTTTTTTTGAAACAGGTTTTACTTACATAGGTTACCCAAAGAACATATTTAACGTAGAGGGATTGCTAAGTATATCAATAGACATGACTCTTTGTTTGTGTCATTCATATCCCTCTCATCTCAGATTTAATGTAAGAAAAGTCATATCATCTTCAAGAATACTAATTTTACAGATAAAGAAATTCCTTCAGAATTTTCTACAACGTGGACCACCCAAAAAATGATGTTTTTTTTCCACAAATTTCATTGTTGATTCTGCCACACCGTAAATCATCGATTGTTTTTGAAAACTTATTCATCAAATAAAGTTTTGTTAGACACATGGTTGCAACAAAATATGTATCGTAGACAGTAGATTAACTGCACAATTTCTACCCTATCTGGGCTTATTTCGAGCTCTACTTGATGCAAACATAAAACTGGTTTAAAGATGAATGTATAGAGCACTATATATATATATATATATATATATATATATATATATATATATATATATATATATATATATATATATATATATATATATATATATATATATATATATATGCGCATACACTTATATGCATTTATTCGTTGAAGAGTGTGATTTGCTGGTAACTTATTTGTGCTTATATTATCGACCTGAATCATCAAATTCAAATCACATGCACGGTGAATGATTATTATTCTTACTAACTATAGCTTTTACTCGAAATCAAGTCTCTCAAGTATGCCTACACCCAATAGAGCTCTCTTGATCATTCCAACACTGCTGTTGTGTGGAGAGTTTGATTCTTCTTCGAATTTACAATTCATTGCACCCCAAATGATGAGTTCAATAAACAATTCAATATTTCACTTTTTTCCCTACGCTTGCAAGGTTCATGATATTGGAACTGTCAACCAACATTATCAGCATAGGTTTCTTTCAGTTTAGAAATGGCTTTGCTGACTGGCTTGCTGTGTATGTATATATAACGCGTACAGACCACAACAATAGATCATGACTGCTAAATTGCGAACATTCACTCCTATCTACTCCTCACGAAAGATTTTTTATACCCTCCCCCAAGATGTTTTTTTCATAGGGAGTTCAGTTTATAATCTGAGTTTATCCTTAATTGAATTTGTGTCAGTTTTTTGAAAATTCAGATTTATTCAAGAGATCACTACCATAATAAAATGTGTTTTTAGAATATTTCAATTGATCCTTACTAACTCGACATGCTGTCAAAATACTTTGGTTGAGTTTCTATTGAGGGACTAAACTGATTTATTTTCTCAATTTAGTTATATTCTAGTCGATTATCCGATGCTTTGTCTTCTATTTATATGTCCTTCAAAATCTACGAATGATGTCTGACGAACTAATTAAAGCAAGCAAGAAAGCTGGCCTCCGTATGAACTTCAGCCAAACAAATGTCATGAACAATAGACGAATCAGGGACAAAGACACATTGATCGAATTCGAAAATGCAGAGCTTGAGAAAGTAGACCACTTCATCTTATGAGAGTGGAGTTTTCAAAAAAAGAATTGAAGCACGAATCACACAAGGTTGGCAAGCTTTCTGTAGAGCAAGCTCGATTTTCAAGGAGGAGAAAATTCCATTAGTCATGAAAAAAGGAAGTCAAAACCAATGTATTCAACCGATGGTCACCTATGGAGCTGAAACATGGAACCTACCCAAAAGATTGGCCCTGAAACTGACAACCATGTGACCTGAACATGAGAAAATCATGCCCAAACTCACATGGAAAGACGATAAGACAAAACAGTAAATCAGAGGAACAACATGAGTCCAAGGCATCATAGAAACTGTTCGAAAAAATCAAATATAAAAAAAAATCACCAAGTGGATCCAAAGAGATTAAATGCGAAAATGCAGCTGATAAAAGTGATATGGCGTAATGAGCTAGATAAATTCAGAAAGCAGTGCTCCAGCGATGCCCATGTTAGAGAGGGAGGGTGAATCTTTGGGAAAGTTAATGCCCAGCGACGGACAATAATAAAACACTGATGATGATGATGATGATGATGATGATGATGATGATGATGATGATGATGATGATGATGATGATGATGATGATGATGATGATGATCTATCAAAATTCAAAAGAAGTAACATCAATTGATCACCCATTTTTCAAAATATTATAATTAATCCTCCCAAACCCGACATACTGTCAAAACACCTCGGTTGCGTTCCTCTCGAGGGACTAAATATATTTGATTTCATACTTGATTATATTCAGATGATTTTTCCTTATATAGAACGAATAAAAATATTCATCTATCAGTTTATTCAATACATTTGGATTCCAAGTTCCCAAACTGAAGATTATTTACCTTTGGATTCATTGATTTTATGATAAATGTCTTAATTGAGTTTGAAAAGGACAGACCTTTGCTAAATCATAAAACCAAGAAACTGAAAACAAAGATATCCTTCAGTTTGGGAACTGAAATTTTTAAATGTATTTAACAAGTGAGTGATGTGTTGAACCTAGTGAAGGTCTTTCGTTTATTTGTCGCTTTCTGTGTGATGTCATCATGATACATTCAAGGGCAAATGGTGACATTAAAATATATTCCAGAATCGAAAAGCGAATAACATCCACTGTTTTCCCCTGATCTAGATGATCGCTAGAAGTATTTAAAAATTGGGATATAAAAATATTAAGGAGATTTTTTTTTTTACATTAATCAGACCTAGACATGCGATGTCTTGTACTTGACCAAAGAAATTATATCAAAAATTACAAAAATACTCACAGACAGAAGAGCTAAGCCAAAAAATAAAAACCAACCATGCAAACATGCAAGTTCTAGAAGGAGCTACTCAACAATCCACCATCTACATACAATAAATCAACGAATCAAAAAGTGATCAGAATACAAATAGACACTTTGTTTTGCTTTAGGAGATTATGACGAATCGTTTGAATCAGTAAAATACCAACAGCCATCAACCTGATGCAGGAACAAAGTGCTGACGAAAATTACACAAAGTATGCTTGAAGATGAGCAAACAAAAATAAAAGTAATTTTCAGAACGTACAAAAGTGGTACAGGAATGATTAAACAACATGAAAATATAAACAAGATAGCGAAAAGAGTGAGATAAGGAGATACAATATCACTTGAAACCTTTACAGCAAACCTTGAAAACATTTTCCAGAAAACGACGACGGAATGATTAGGAATAAACATAGACAGAAAATGTTCAAACCACTCAATATGTGCTGATGATATTTCAATAACGCCAGAAATGTCAGGAGAATTCCAGAAGATGTCGACTGATATAAATAGGGAAAGTAAAACGGTTGGCTTAAGGATAAACAAAACCACAACAAAAGTAATATCTAACGATATATTCCCTCAAAAGACCAAGAGCATAGACAACTGCCAAGAACAAGTCAACAGTTTCACTTACCTTGGACGGATGACAAACATTGCGGAAAACCATGAGAGCAGAGTAAAAAGACGCATAAAGATGGGATAGACATCATTTTGTATGAATCGAGACATAATGACGAGCATTTTGCAAATGTGCTTAGAAATATACATTGAATGCATAATACCAGCTATGATTTACAGATGCAAAATATAGAAATAACAAAACAGGAGACAACTTAGAATTGCAAAATGAGCCATAAAAAAGAGCAACTCCACAAATAACTCTAGGGGATAGATCAAAGATTATAGAATAGACTACAGTGAAGGATATTACATGAATGATTAAGTAACAGAGACGGAGATAGACAAGACAATTGAAAAGGATATATGACAAGGTATTAGGGCTCGTGGAACAGTAAATACAGTAAATACCGAGGGGCTTTGTCGAGCAGTCGATTTCAGATGGCTGCTTCTACAGATGATGAAAAATTCTGGTCAATCTTTTTTTTCAGATGAACAGAAAAAAAACTATATCAAATAATTGCGTATATTATGACGTGTCCAGTTGTAAATTCGAATATTCAATTTGAAAATGTTCTGAAAGATATTTCAGTCATAGAAATTCGATGGCTGAATGCTGAACACCTGGATTTTGCCTTCCAGGAATTAATAAAATGCATTGAGAGAACTTTTTTCTTCCACCGTATAGAATGAAGAGATTAAAAAGTTTTGAGTTTTTTTTTTTTTGGTTGTTGTTTTTTTTTCTGTATACGATGTTTACTACGGCACTTCTTAAACGTATACGAACGAAATACTATGTTAGTAAAAGTAATGTTCTATTGACGTCATGTATATATAAAGTCATGTAAACTTCGTACTTTCTAATCAGTTAAAGAAAATGGTCTAAAAATATCGACGATTACGTGCCATTCTTACTACCTCTAACCCACTCGCTATTGTTTCAACGTGTTTCTCCATGTCTTTTTTGTTTTTTATTCTAAGATCTTGGTGCATGTAATTTAGTTATATCCTCATTCATATTAGTATAATTATTATATATGTGTATATAAATATATATATATATATATATATATATATATATATATATGAATATGTATGTATATATATGTATAGTATAAGGATTATATATATATAGTATAATCATTATATATATAGTATAATCATTATATATATATATATTTAAATATATATATATTTATATACATATATATTTATATATATATATATATACACACACACACACATATATATATATATATATATATATATATATATATATATATATATATATATATATACAGTTGATAGATAGATAGATAGATAGATAGATAGATAGACAGATAGACAGATAGATAGATAAGTCTCCGATTAGAATCGCAAGTATATACAGAGCAAATAAAATTATATATATATATATATATATATATATATATATATATATATATATATATATATATATATATATATATATATAGAGAGAGAGAGAGAGAGAGAGAGAGAGAGAGAAAGATGGATGGATGGATGGATGGACGGATAGATAAATCTCTGATTAGCAAGTATTTACATAGCAAATACTATTAAATATATACATATATATATATATATATATATATATATATATATATATATATATATATATATATATATATACACTTACATATATATATACACATATATATGTGTGTGTGTTCATCCATGTTCGGTGGCTTGCAAATTTGTTCATCTATTGTCAAATATTCGTAGTTACGGAATAACTTTTTGATAAACAGTGACTCCGAATTCCAGGTTGCTCAATTTTGAGGATTAGTGCAACACAAACTTCTGCAAAGATTCCAGTTATTTCTTTTGTGTACTGCTGGAATCTACAACACCATCAATTGGCAATTATATATGTGTGCATTTGCAGACACACAAATGCGCACATACATGTATGAAATGGTCCAGCCCATCTATCAACTTTTTTTTTTTTTATCGAGTGTCTTGCTTTGTTCATTTGCAGGAAGAAAGTTTTCTTAATGGATATTTCAGAATTTCCATTTCAATTCAACCTTCCAGGCATTTTCTTATCAGCAGTGAGCAATTGCAAGATTAAAACGTTTTCTTTTTGATTTCCACGATAAAACATTTTTCAGCACGATTACTGTTAGGATTTTCAATCTTCGATGTATATTTTAACTACTTTACGCAAATACACGAGTAATTAAACACTCTCATAGACGCACGCCCATCTAAATATTCGCTCTTTTTCATTAGATCGTAGTGATAATTGCAATTTTTCACCATGCAACAATAAAGCAGCACATCTCAGCATGAAATAAAAGTTATAGATCAAAATTAGAACCTCTAGAATGTACATATTCTAGCTACTGAAAAACAAGTCCATTTAGTTCGGAAGTATAGAATTCAGTGTTCCTGGAGTGAGCTAATGAATTTTTCAAAAGATTTATGAGCTGCCGATTGGTTGTTGAAGACCTTTCCTTGCATGATGCGTTCAAAATGCTTGAATAGGTGGTAATTGGTAGGAGTGAGGTCTGGCGAGTAAGCTAGGGGAGGATGAGATTTCAGAGCCTCGTTAGTGTAACTTCCACACGGTCGTTTGCACGACGTGTGTGCTTTTTTTTCATTAAGCGTCATTTGCTCGAAATAACAATTTGAAGAAATATTTTTTGCTTTTCTATTATTGTGCAAATGTCATGTGACTATTGGATGATAATCTTTTAATTCCTCTGCAAACTCTGGAGTTGTGTGCGTGGGCCTACTGCCCCCTGATTGGATGTCGTAAATCAATTACAAAAAGACGTTTACAATTCTCTTCATTTTCAAAGCTCTCGTCTCCGTTTTGAAATAAGTGAAACCGATGTTAACTTCGTGGCCAAATACTCGGTGGATATTGTGAGCAGTTCTTCTACCTCACATGCTAATTCGAACTCAAAATATATTTTCTTTTGATATTTAATTCTACAGCTTCGATTAAATCAGTGAAAAAAATTGGATCAGCTTTAATTGATATAGAGGAATTCAAATTCACACTTCTAAAATACTATGTTTGGTAAACATTGTTGAATGAATAGTTTATTCTAGATTGAGCGTCGAGTATAACTGCGATTACTTATAAAGTATGATCTCTGCTAATTAGCATGCATATTTCATATACAATAGATATTAAAGCCTCCTAGACTAAAAATGCCTCGTCATTCAAATGCATTTGCAGTCCTGTTTTCATGAACATTATGAACTCTCAAAGCAAAATTCCAGCCTTAACATCTAATGTTTCTAATGTTTCTTCCCGGTAATATCATTATTTACATTTTTTATTACTTTTTTTATTAGGTATATGCTAATAAACATAACTATCAACCATCGCTGAAATTCTTACATTCACTTCATTAGTAAAGTAGAACGCTAAAGCACAAATGACTGTATATTTATTTCTAATGAGAACACTTGTGCTTTTGGCGTCAATAGAAATAATCGAACCAACATGATCTGATATGTATCTCCCCGTTTATTTTGAGTATATTTTGTTTTGTTGCTCCAGCTTATAGAAGGTGTTTACATTCTGACTGGCCTAAGGCTATGACAGTACTTGCCTATGTTAGATATCTCATTGCTTTGAGGCATTTGCTAACGGTTTCGCATTGAACTATTTAGATAACATTTCCCCAAACCGTATGTTTTCAGATTCATTCAATTCACGTAGTCGATCACTGAAACTATTACTAACTCATAGTATTAAAAATAATATTATTACGATTGTTGGATTATCACACACAGTGTCTTTTGTTGCAGTTTGGGGGGGGGATGTTGAAAATCCTGATCGCCTCTGTGTATCGGTCCAATCTGTAGGTCGTTGATAATATTTACATTCCAGTTATCAAATCAGTGACTAAATGTTATATACGTGTTACCGACTGTTGTGGCATACATTTGAATAGTGTGCTGTTCACCAGTGCAACATTTAATGCAGTACGGTTATGGTATCGCCACGGATCTTAATGCAACTAACTAGAAGCTAAAAAAGAAACATATTAAATATAATAGAACTTCGAAATGTGCAGTTTTGAACCGTTCTGAACGTTTCGGAACTATTTAATAATACTGATAGAAGTATACCTGTATTTCTATCTCGTACAAGTTAAATCATTGTCGTTAAATGATGGTTGCACCTTCAGATCTTCTCCCAGCATGGTAAATCTATTCTTATTGAAAATTGTTTGTGGTACGCTGAACTGAGCTTTCCAGTACAATTGACTGTTAACTTTGTCACCTGTTCGCGATATTTAATCTCAATTCTATCGTTGTTAATATCAGATTCACAAATATCATTGATAATCAGGTACTTTATTTTTCGTATGGCACAACTTACACAATACAACGTCATATTGACTGCATGATAGTTAGGTGGTAGGAAGACATCAGCAGTAAAAGAAATAGGAGGGATATAAATCAAATATCCACCACAAGCGTAAGAGCGAACCCGAATTCTGGTGGTTAATTCTATTTCGTAATTGTATTGTAGTTATGTTCAACGTAGGGTCTGTATGGGAGACGTATGCAATTGTCCCTAACGTTTACTTATACCCACTCCTTAGATTGTTTTATATATATATATATATATATATATATATATATATATATATATATATATATATATATATATATATATACATATATATATATATATATATATATATATATACATAAATATATAAATATATATATATATATATATATATATATATATATATATATATATATATGACGTAAAACAATGGAATCACTGATTTGTTCACTTATGAAAAATTTATGCTTGCATTTAACGTAAAATATGCTTAATTATATTTTCCATCGTGTTTTGATACGCTCTATTTCATCCTATTTATATACTAACAGTTGATGTATTCGATGATATAACCGGTGAGGATAATTAAACAAATCAGTGAAAAGTTTTATCTACCCTGATAATCACGCACACACGCACAATTCTATCCTCATATTACCATGCATTTACACACATCAATCCTAAAAATCACACATACACACTTAATCTATGTAGGAGGCACAATTCGAAGCAGCAAACACTAGCAAATTGGCATTGTGGTTTTCAACGCTTTACTTAGACTTGTTGGGTTACTCTCTCCTTGAGTAACGTAAATCATTCAACGTAATATCATGATCTGATTGCCTCCAGCCTCAACTGATTTACTCTACTCTGGAGTGTTGTCCAGCTCACCCCCCCCCAAATCAAGCGTGATATTTTTTCAACCACTTTTTATACTTACAATCATTCACAGCACCTTCATTATCAACTGCTTCGATCTTCTCTTTTCTATTCTGGTTGCATCTTTGCATTCCTCCAATCACAATAAAAAAGATGTTTCAAATGTTGCTTATTGTATTCCCTTTTCATTGTTAGAATTAATGAATAAAATGCAGGAAATTCTGAAGAAAAACATAACGCTGATATGACAGCTATGCCACTCTCTGCATATACAACAGCTGTTACAATCGATTCAGAAATAATCCATGCTCAGATACAATTAACTAAATGTGAACACAAGGAAATTCAATGAAATAGCTCATTGTCTTGGAATAAGCGAGTATATACGAGTATGATAGGTAATATATATATATATATATATATATATATATATATATATATATATATATATATATATATATATGTATGCATGTATGTAATGAGAAAGATCCAGGGGTAAAATGGATACTTTCTCAGTCAATTAGCTAATTGAAAAATAAATCAGTAAGTTTGTTGTACTTGTTTTAAGAGGGTTTCTTACATTCAAGGGTTGCATGTACCATTCAGTAATCAAAATGTTCCAGTACAAACCACACTTTGCATCAGTTGTTTTGCTTTGGAAACAAAAAGTGGAAATATCTGTAGTGGTATGATCGGATATTTGTTGGTTTTGCTGTTTGGAGGAGAAGCAGCATTCTTAAGCATCGATTGTCATGGATACAGAGGGAGTAGACAGTAGTTAAGTGGTGGTCGCTTGGTAAGTTGGTGAAGAAGCTATCTCTAGTGCCGGAACAAGGGGTCCCTTGTTATGTATGATCAAAAATCCTTTGAGAAATGTGTATTCTGTAACTGTAACGGTCATTGTGGATGTCCCCAAGGCCTGATAGTTTTGAGTTGTTCAAATGGAATATAGTACATGGGTTTTCATAGGTTGGAATCTGTGATTCTGTGTAAAGTCCCACATGTTGAATATACACAAAGAGGGATAGGGTATGGACTGTTTAAAGGAATTAGAGCATATGAATATTAAAGGTGTTTCGGCTTGGGTAGAATTATAGTCTAAATAATATTGATTTGGTGAGTATTGCATGATTCGGGGTGACATGATCTTTGTGTTTAAGATCAGTTAGGGTTTTCCAATTTAAATGCATGGCCCTTTAGGGTAGAGAGTTTCAAGTTTGTCAATTCACATGTCTTTATGCAAGCCCAGAATTTTCGGCGTATAAGATGGATTTTTTTTTAATGAATGATTATCAATATCATGCAGGGATTGTTGTTTGGGTGCTGAAGTCTAGTTCTACTGGGAGTACGTTGGGGTGATTAGGTGACTCAAGTGATTCGTTAATGTCATTTAGTCGATGTTGAATTACCACTCAGACTTGCTTATGTATTGCCATTTGCATGTATTGAATTTCAGGTGGTAAATGATATTTGCTTCTACAGAAGATGAAGAAAGTGTTGTTAAAGGTTGGGCTAGTGAAGGTGTTCTTCTGGTGGTTGCAGCATGAACTATTTTCTGTTGCTGGTTTGGAAAATTTTAACTGTTTTAAGGACGAAGCAGTTTAACACTTTATTGTTTATTATTGTGTTACTTCTAGACATGTATTTGATGCTCTTGGATCTGCGGTGGGCGATGACACTTGGTTCTAGGAATACGTAGTCGACTTTTATTTTTCATTGTAAGAATATTCCATCCATTAGTAATGGGACATAGCGGAGGAGGGAGCTTGTGGAAGGTAGAATTCAGTTGGGTTTACTTTTGTTAGAGAGTGCAAGGGTTTCTCCTCTGGGTATGATAGTAGTTTGTTTTTGTTTTTTGTTTTTTTCAATTTGGTTATCTTCATTGTCTCGTGAATACCCTTTCATTTAGATGAACTGTTAATTATTAAAGTTGAAAATATTGATTGCAACAAACGTATGGCATTTGGGTGTTTATGGTTGCTGTTTTAACTTCATCAGTTGTTCTATTGTTAAGGCCTCCTCGATGAATAAAATGCCTCTGAAATATGAAGATTTGATACCCATAGTGACTACAGGTGCTTTTGATGGGATTGCTCTGGTGTGTTTTGTTCTTTTTAAGAGGTCAGCGGTATATTGTGCGTAGGATTTATCTTGAGTCACTAGGGGTTACACGTAGTAGTCGAAATATTTCAATAGATTTGGTGTTATGACAGTTAGTGGAGGAAATGACTGGTTAACCTTGGTGAATTAATTTGTCGATTTCTGTAGTAAGTAAAGGTTTAGCGAGAGAGAGTTCAGAAGTATATAAAATTCATCTATCTACGATATGATTATATCTTATCTTTATAAGGAATGAGTTAATAATTTTTGTTATTCAGTGAAAAGATTCATTTATGTGTTTTTTTGGGGGGGGGGGGGTAAACATGAAATTAAATATAATCTGAAACCAACAACAACAATGTGAAGACTCAAAAATCTCTATTACATTGTGCAATTAATTTGCTGAAGAGGATGCTTTTTTCGTTTTGAAACATCTCCAGAATAGCTCTCAAATCAACAATTCTATTCATGCAACACATTCCAGCCCTGTTTTAACTTTTCATAACATGCACTCACTCACACAAATACACATGAACACCCAGACACATATATACAAATATTATCATTTTTATCATTATTTTTATAACTATTATTATTATTGTTATTATTATTAAAATTATCATCATTCTCATCATTATTGTCATCATAATTATTATTACTATTATTATTATTATTGTTATTATTATTAAAATTATCATCATTCTCATCATTATTGTCATCATAATTATTATTATTATCATTATTATTATTATTTATTCATTTAAACTTCATAGCCCTGTAGCGAACGACAAAACTGATATCATAAGATTTGTTTTATATTGAAAAAAGTAGATGTTGCCACAAATATTCTATATTTTGTAAGTATTTACATACATTTGACCTATATAGAGATCTATTCTACTGAATAAAAACAAGAGAAAATTCGTAAATCAAATGAAATGAAAAAAAAAGATCCTTTCCCATCATATTTAATGGAAGGTATTCGAGATTATGTGCAATAAGATATATATATATATATATATACATATATATATATATATATATATATATATATATATATATATATATATACATACATGTGTGTGTGTATATATATATATATATATATATATATATATATATATATATATATATATATATATATATACAAATGTTATGTCTACATGATCGTTCATGCGGATTTGTGATTTCTCCTCGAACATTGAAACATTAGAGTCTCTTTTCAACTAGGGTCACATCGCAAGCATTTGGGTTAAACTGCAAAGAAAATTCTGCGATAAGTAGGCAATTTTGAGATAATTGAACTGTTGACTTCCACATTGGTTGACAAAGCGAGTGGCGCCACCGAACTGTAGCTACCTTGGGATACATGACTACATTAAGCTGACCTAAATCTCTCATTATATACATATATATATATATATATATATATATATATATATATATATATATATATATATATATATATATATATATATATACATATAGATGTATATATGTATATATTTATATATATATATATATATATATATATATATATATATATGTGTGTGTGTGTATATTATTGTGTCATCCACAGGCAGCTGTTTCGAGGTATTACATCTCTCCAGTGGTTCAATAGACTTTCTGCTATTCCATCCAGTACTGCGAGGCAGGATTGAAACCTTCACTTCAGACCCAGAGGCCTATATCTTATCTCTCTCTATATATATATCTATATAAATATATATATATATGTGTGTGTGTGTGTGTGTGTTTGCATGTTTCATTATCATCCGTCGTTTTTAATGTACCGCTGGCCGAAAATTCCACCACCATATATTGCTATATACCCTGCAATGTTTGTATATCAAACTATAGTTTCTCACCTTGCTTTTGTTTCCAGTCATGTGACTGCAAAAATTCTAAAGATTCATGACATATTCATTTGATTCTACCGTTTTCTTTACACTTTGTAAAGTTTATGAAAATAAAAAAGCAATCGTTATATTGAAAAAAAGTATCTTTTTTGCATATGTTATTATGCTTACGTTGTTGTTATGAGTATACATAAAGTTTCATACATATATTTTATACACTGGAATGTTTTTTTCTGTGTAAGATATGTCCTTCCATAAAAACAAGGATTTGATGACCTCTCAGGGGAACAAATTGATAAATTATACATTTTTCCTATTCTGGCAGATTATAAACATTTTGTACTTTCAACGGCGCTAGACTCAGATGGGACATATTTTCACGCACTTTATATAGATATTTCATAATTTGTCATTGAAATTCACGGTGGTTTCAACTGACACCAATTATTTTGTATTCGGTTATTCGTGGTGCAAGTCCTTTTGCAAAGAACGAAACATGGCATGAATAATTGATGATAGTTTCTCTCGGAAGGAAAATTAATTATTGCAACTGAGAAGATGCACGTACGATGAATATTCATTACAATTGCAAACATTTGTAGATGAATATCTGGTGTAAATACAGACAATCACGCATATCTATGTATATTCATACTCATGTTACCGTTTGCATATATATATATATATATATATATATATATATATATATATATATATATATATATATATATATATATATATATATATATATATATATATATGCAACAGTTGTTCGGAAGTGAGGTCATCCGACGATGATAATTGAAATATTGAAAAATGAACATACACAAACACTTGAGCCCACACAAAAATACACACACACACACACACACCTACACACACACATGCATATATATATATATATATATATATATATATATATATATATATATATATATATATATATGTATGCGTGCGTGTATGTGTTTGCTATTAATTTGACGATTCGAAGTTATAACAAATATGAGAGAAAGAACAGCTGTTACATTTCAATATCTTTGATTATCATATAAGCATGTTATAATGATTTTGATAGTTGCCAACCTCCCCTTCAAAATAACTTACAGAAGTTACAAAGAAAAATCCCTCTTTTTCCTGTGTTATGGGTTGTTTAGTTGGAGTGGAAAGAGGGTCGTATGTGAAATTCAGGTCGGTCTAGAACCAAAAAGGGGTGTGAGATGACATGTCAGGGTTATCTGTGTCGGTGAGTATGTTTTGTCTGAAATTAGAGGGGTCAGCAAAAAGGGGTCGGGAAGAAAACTAGAGTTATCCGGAATGTTGCTAGTGGTTTTAGTCTTTTTCCAGGATGAAAAAATCGGTGTCTGTTATTTGATGCATAGGCGTTTGCATATATTTGAAAGTTTGAATGACAGGTGTTTTGCCCACCATCAGCATAAAAGATCAAAATACATAAGTTATCCTTGCATCGACACAAAAACGTGCGTGAACGCGTGTGCATCTGTGTGTGTGTTTTTTTTTTTAAATCACTGAATTGCATTTATAGTGGAGTTTGCATAAGCGTTCTGATGAACAGAAGCTCACTGCAAGAAGAGATGTCAAAAATGAATCGATATCATGTTTCAGGTCAATACCGTAGTAATTTTACAAATATAGTCTTAGAAACGCTGTTGATCGAGTGAATAAGGTTATTAATGGTGTTAGAGCCTATATCAATGATTGAGTGTATCAAGGATCAACATTATGTCTATTTTTCTGAATAAATTGAAACTTCAGATTCGACTTTCTTTATAATATATATATATATATATATATATATATATATATATATATATATATATATATACGATGTTAATTTGTTTATAAATGAAGCAACAAAACGATTGGAGAATTAAACGATTGAACAACCTGCAGAGCATGATCAAATATTCATGTAAAACAAACGTTTGATTATGAAACATACTTTTTCAGTCGGAATTATCAGCTGACGTACATGATCGCTATTTTAAATGTGTTTATATACGTGATGGTACTCAAATATATATATATATATATATATATATATATATATATATATATATATATATACACACACACACATGCACACTTGTGAAAAATGGACAAATTTCTTATCATGAATTGCCTTATAATATATAGGAACTTATTTGAAATGATCTGCTGTTGTTACACGGTCGATATATCTCTCAATTTAAACTACACAAATGGATAAATTGATTAACAAAAATGTGGCTGCCACAGGTATCGAACTGGCCACCGATAAGGTGGCGGATTCAACGTAGTGATACTCTTACCATTGAGCTAAGCAGCTGCCAGTAATGCAAAGGCCAAATAGTTGCCTCTGATCCTAATTCTCGGTCTATTCGTTTTCTTCAAAGCAACACTTATGTAATTAAGAAATTGGCTTATTTAGTCCAACAGAATAATCTATAGATTGAATTATATCACATAGAAACTAATTTGAAATAATCTTCTGAGGTTACAGGGATTAGCTCCCTCAGATACATACATACTTTTTGTGTTAAAATATACGAAGAAACTAAAAAAATGGATACATGTGATATCAGACTGAATTATAAATTGCATTGTATTATATAGAATCATCTCTCATTACACCGTTAGAGTATCTCAACTGAGACAACATTGACAAAATTAACGATTGAAAAATGGGGGGGATTCCAACCTGTCACCAATGGAACAGCCGCTTCAATGTAGCTATACTCTTACCATTGAGGTGAACAGCGAGTGTTTTTTCTTACTTTTGATTTTCATCCTATT
Source organism: Thysanoteuthis rhombus (assembly GCA_963457665.1). Taxonomy (NCBI): domain Eukaryota; kingdom Metazoa; phylum Mollusca; class Cephalopoda; order Oegopsida; family Thysanoteuthidae; genus Thysanoteuthis; species Thysanoteuthis major. Next base: position 31,978,522 of record OY735229.1, on the reverse strand, counting down.
TACGTTGTCTAAGATGGATACATTAACTGTCTAATGACAGGAAATTGTTTAAAAAAAGTTTCTATCTAATATGACGCAATTTTAATTCATATATATATGTATATATATATATATATATATATATATATATATATATATATATGTATATATATGTGTGTGTGTGTGTGTGTGTGTGTGTGTGTGTGTTTGTGTGAGTGAGTGTGTGTGTGTGTGTGTTTGCATGCATTAAGTATCTTTATCGGCTTCCCATAATATCCATTTTCTAGTTGACTCTATAACTCAATTCAAACATCGACTTTTCGGTATATATTTCCTGTAAATACATGACGTCTCCTTAACATATACTAAATTCATATAGTGATTATGGTTGAAAAAGAAATGAAAGTATCAGAGCTGATGAGTTCACGATTTTCTTTTTTTTTTTTCATCCATTCGAGGTTTTAGAAAAAATGACTTGCTTCTTCATTTCCGTCTGGTCTGATATCAGTATTCATTTTCATCACGTGCTCTAAATAATGAACCAACCGGTGACTGATTATATTATGTTGTTTTTTGTTTTTTTGTTTTTTTCCAATGATTTGGACGGTTTCATCAATATCTTTACTATTTCGTCCAATAATTCATGTATCAAGAGTATCCATTTCTTATTCTGCTTACCACAGTCTTTTTTCTATCCTTTCTTAATAATAGTTGTTCCCCACGCCCCACTCTGCTCACAACCATCCCGAGTCTTTCCAAATATGTTCATGAAATTCTGTTCAGATATTTTTTTTCGCCAATATTGTACCTACCTGCCGGCCTACGCAACGTTCAAGAAACTTAGGTACTTACCAATGTCATCATTGGTCGATATTTAAACCAGAGGTTTCAGTGGTGGTTTTATCATTCACGTAGAAGATTGATACAATGTTATAATTATGATCCACGATTCAGTCTTATATAATATATGCTTAGTATCACTCCTCTCTCTTGCTCTCTCTCTCTCTCAACGTATCTTTCTATTTATTTCCCTTTCTCTCTCGTCCAACCTCTGTCTATTTTCATCTATCCCCTTCCTCTCCCTTTGTCTATGTCCCTCTATATATACGTGTGTATATTGACACTTCCCTCCATTTTTGCCTTTTAATCTGTGAGCTTACATTGCTGCCAACGTAGTTGCTTTCGGTTGAAATTTGATTCAATCATATAGCTATTTAGAATGTGGTCATGGCGTCGTGGCAGCTCCAGATAAATGTGTCTGTGGATATCTGTGCAGAAATGTCAGTAAGAAAGGAATGATGTTCAATCTTGCTTCGCATAACCAGCTACCTAGGTCAAGTGATAGTCTGTCACCTAATAATCAAAAAGGATTTTGTAGACAGCAGATATTTTCCATCAAAATCTCTTTACTTATCAATGCACTTAACACAGTTGGTCTCAATTAATAAAACAGGTAAAAGAAAATACTCTGATGACTTCAGATCAAAAATAAGCGTATCATGGTTACACTACTAAATGATGGAAATATCCATATGCATATTGATCATATTTGCCGGCAAATAAGATGCTGTTTATATTTAAGCAAGATGTGTCCATTGTCCATGGTGGTAGGAGCGGGAGTGAGATGTGTGAGTATTTTTCATTTCAGTAAATTGTTCTCATATTTGTAAAATATTACGATGTGGAAAAACTCTGAGTGTCATATTCTCAATTAAACTCCTAAAGGGTTTTTTTTTTCAAATACAAAATGCCGAGCACGTACAGTATATTATTATATCATAGCATTGATAACGTCACATCTTTAATGAGGTCAAACGAATTCATTCTGTCCTATTTATGATGTTAAGAATAAGTGGGACTGACAGACTAACCAAAAAGCATCTATCAGATGTAAACTGACCTGAACAATACGATGCAAATAATATACTGTGTTCAATTCACTGTGATTATGGCTTCCTTTACGAGAACTTTAAATAAGTAGCAATGGTGATTATTTGCAGTTAACGGTAGTCCCCGAGAGAAACTGATAAACCAAGTGTCTTAGGGACTGTCAAATATGGTAGATATATTTTAAGTTAGTATGGCGGAGGCCATGATAGAAAAGTGTGGCGAATCCTGGAGAACAGATACGTCCAACTACGGACGTTGAGAGACTGTTGATGATGACTTCACCTCTACAGTGATAAAATGTAACGTTTAAAGTAATACTAGATTATTCTCTTTTCTTTAATCAATCCTCGAGATCATAGCATATAATTATTTTATTCAAATTTCATCTCTATTTGTTGACGCTCACACGTTCCATCACTTCATTCACTTCATTCACTATTATGATATAACAATTACGTCGTAGCTTGAGTTACTTTTGTGCCAATCCATGTATTAATAAAACCGTCATATCCACAGTTTTAATCTAGCAGAAAAATAAATGACTTACAAGAGTCTGGATTATTATTTTTAATCTCCTAAAAATATTGAAAAATTTACAAATCTATCCTTCGGAGAGTGCTATTCATACAGCCGAAACAATTATAATTTTTGAAGTTCCAATGATATCTTTTTTTTGTTTTTGAATTGCTATTAAAACCGTATAAACAGTACGAATGCAATTTATGTATATACTGTAAGGAGAATCATTTGGTTGATTCACAAAAGTGTATAGCACCAGTATGGGATATTTTTTCAAGATATTTGATACTAAGAAGGGGCAGAAATAAAATTGCATCAGTAAATCATTATTTTGGTAAGCATCAATTATAAGAAAGTGTAGGGATCAAAAATGAGAGCAAAATTTAAAAAAAAAAACACCTTAGCTTCATATACGAAACATTGAATTTAGCCACGTATGCAAAATATCACTTGTTCTACTTATTGTCTATGAATGATTAGAGTATATGAGTATCAGCGTTCAAATGAATACCAGACCATGTTAATATATCAATTACTCCCCCTTCTTCTCTCTCTCTCTCTCTCTCTCTCTCTCTCTCTCTCTCTATCTATCTATCTATCTATCTATCTATCTATCTATCTATCTATCTATCTCTCTGTTCTTTCGTTCTCTCTAGGACTGATATTATTTTGCCGCCCCTACCATGAACGATTTAATTTTTACTTTTTTTCCAGCGTGAGCAATCAATTTTCTAAACCTTACCTATTCAAATTTTACAGATGTTAATACATCTCTCATACGCCCGGGTAAAAATCGCAGGTCCCCTACCTCCAACGCGTTTCCATTTCTCAAGTTTTTCTTGAATGAAATGACAATTCATTAACTACTCAGTCACAATTATTTCTCTCTTTTAAAATTCTTTACTCCGGGGAGTGCACACGTGTTGAACCTCATTTGTTTTCTGTGACCTAATTAGTCTTTCTGTTACGTGTTTTTCAGCGTCTGAGAATGGCTCCAAAGTTTTTCTAGGTGATCATTAATACGGGTTCTGTACATTGCCTTCAACTTTGCAGTTTGACATACTGCTGATAACCCTTTCCCCTTTATTATTCCATGGTCATTGAAATTCAAGCCTTATAGATTCAGAGCATTTTAGTTACCTTTAGCTCTATGAACTCACTGTTACTATAATTACCTGAAGAGCTTTTACATATCACCTAAGTGCTATCTTCTTCTTCTTCTTCTTCTTCTTCTTCTTCTTCTTCTTCTTCTTCTTCTTCTTCTTCTTCTTCTTCTTCTTCTAGCAAGGTACATGCTTACACTATGTACCCATTTTATCAAGGGCCAAATGATCTTCCTAAATTACTAAGTAAATTCATCTAAACAAGCTACTTCTATCACAATCGACCTTACTAATGTTTTTTGTATTTTCCTGTCAGTTTCATATGGATTATTATGAATGCTTAATTTGTAAAATCCTTAAAATACGTCTCTTTTGTTTGTCTTAACATCCGTATCTCTTCATTACGATCGCTAACTCTATGTCAATATTCATACGTTGTCTTCATATCCTCTCTTCTAACAATACAATAGCATCAAGGTGTTCACATATGAACAAGATGGCCACTTCCATCTCCTTCAGCAGTTATTGAATCGTCACAACTTGCATTCAAATCACGTAGAGACAAATTCCTCAGCAACAATAACGGCATTTTGCCACACAGAACCAACTATCATTATAACTCCCACACACACAACTATCATTCCTATAGAACTAAATGAGAGAGATAGACAGCTTCATGAAAAATAAAGAATTGTTATATGTGGATATATAAAGCTAAAAAGAGGGGTAATACACAGAAAAAGGGGCAAAAGAAGATAAATATGATAAAACTGAATCAATCCGAAAAGTTGGCGACAAAAGCATGACTAAAAGACTTGCTGTGCATCTTAATTCTTTGACTTATGACGAATTTGCTTTTTTCCTCTAGGCCTTGAAATGAACGATTAATTGTCCATTTTACTGACGCCCGGCCATAAACAACTGACAGTCCAGACGTGAAGATACAATTAACTTCCACAGAAGAGAGTGAGGAAATACGAAAAGAAATGATTTTCCATGCTTTTCCAGCCCGAAGCAACTTTTGATAAATGTGCAAGCAAAGGGAAAGCACTCCACAGACACTCTTCCTTGACAAATTAGAAAAAGCAAGTTGTAAAGATCTAACAAAAAAGTTTTTTTCTTTAAAAAGCTTTATTGCTTTAGATTCATCGATGTTGTTTGCTCATTTATTCATTCTCATGGTTCTATCATTGTTTTCTCTCCCCTCCCTCTTGACAACCTTAGAACCCGTTCCGTCTATATCACACTCAACGACACCTTGAAAGAATCTCTTCATAGTTCTCGTTCTCGTTCTTCTTCTTCTTTTTCTTCTTCTTCTTCTTCTTCTTCTTCTTCTTATTATTATTATTATTATTATTATTATTATTATTATTATTATTATTATTATTATTATTACACTTCTATCTATGGATTGTTTTTAATCTTTTTTCATGTTTTTCGTATTCTCTTAGTCTACTGCTACTAAGATTACTCCCACTACTACGACCACAACAACATCTTTCCTTCTCTCACTGCTTCATATGCATACTTTTTTTTTCTTCATTACTTTCACTTCTTCTTTCTCTGTTTCTTCTCTCAATTCAACTCTTTATATCTACTTCTTTTTCTTGTTCTGGTTGTTTTTTTTTTCTGCTTCTTCTACTATTTCCTCTCCGAGTACTTATATTTCCCTTTGTTTTCTGCTTTTTTTTTTTTACTTTCTTCTTCTACATCATTTTCTTTTTTTTTCTCTGTCTTTTTATTCTGCTCGACTACTACTACTACTACAACTACTACTACTACTACTACTACTACTACTACTACTACCTTGCCTTTTTCTTGTTTTCCTTCTTTTTCTACTTCTACTTTTACTTTTTCTACGTCTTTTTTTTTTTGTCCTTTTACTACATCCTCTTTTCCATCTTAATTGATTCTGATTTTTATTCTCTTTTGTTCCTGGATCTTTTTTTAAAACTTTTCTCTTCATCTCTCTCTCTTTTCTCTTTTTGTTTTTAATGTTCTTTCTTGTTCCTTCTCCTTTTCTGGTCCTTCACTAACCACCCCACAGAAAATATTTAATTCTAAAACCTGATTAGAAACCTTCCAGAGTTTAATATTTCAGTCATTATTCGTTTCATAGATCACAATGTATTTGTATTTGCCAAAGCCACTAACTGGAATTAGCATTCCACGGTGGTGATTACACCGTGACCTACACCAGATGAAGCTCAGGGCGCAGCAGAGATATTTAACCAAAATTGTCATTAAAACTGCAAACATCCGATTTTGTAAGGCGCAAAATGGCAAAGAATCTAAACGCAAATTTAAATTTTTTTTTTTCCATCGAATCCTTCTTTCAAACATTCTTTTTTTGTTAAGGGTAAAATTCACAATGTAAGTTTATGTTAAATTATCCCATAGTTTCTGTCGCATTTGTTTTCTGAAAATTCATATTTTGTTAGTGATCACTAGCTAGCAGTGAACGAGTACAGTAATTTATTCATTGATACCCACCTTTTCTATATTTTACAACAAGACATGTCGCCAAAAGCATTGGTCATGTAACAGTTTCTATCGAGTGGCTAAACAGACCCGCATATGATTATTGTTTTCATTCTTTCTTAGCCTTTGATACTGACCCCCGCCTATAACATTCATATCAATTCTTCTATTACTTGATGCTCTCGTTGTTTAATACTGCATGTATCTATTGTATGTTCTTATTGAACCAATTACCCTTCTAGCTTATCAGTGCGATCCTTATAGATAATTCGAGAACCATAACAAAATCCCCATCATGTGACAAAACACGTTTTTTTTTTATTGAATTTCAAGTAGAACTACAATATACTTATAATAATGTATAGATAAATACTGATGAGCTTAAAGCTATTTCATCGTATTGTTTTGTGATAACAGGAGGGTAAATTAAGGAATTAAAAAATGATATCAATATGCAGACGGAGATTAAATATGCAAAAATATCCTTTATATCATTTAATAATCTGTAACCATAATTTACATGGATAGGTATGGATGCGAGAAGAAATTTGAAACCCACATTGATTTGAATGCAGGAATGTGTGAAAAAATGATTCAGACTCGCTTAGTTTTGAAGAGGTAAACACAAAACAATAACTTTGTCGACATCTTGGTCGACAAGTGGTCGAAAATTGTGAACATAACCTTTTGTGCAATATTAAACATGCACATGGATAAATGGATTAATATGCTGACTGAGACACAAAATTGCATAAATCCGTCGTTAAGAGCAGATGTATGAGGATTGCCGAAATCATAGAACGAATTCAAAATGGTAGTTTAAAACCATCTACTGTGAAATATTTAATGCCTTCAGTTGTTCTTCATTTTTGTTAAAATCAGATTTTCATCGGGAAACGTATGGGCATCGTATATATGTATATATATATATATATATATATATATATATATATATGTGCGTGTGTGTCTATGTGTGTATGTATATATATATATATATATATATATGTGTGTGTGTGTATATATATATATATATATATATATATATATATATATATATATATATATATATATATATATATATATATATATATATATATATATATATATATGATACACAAATTAAGTGCTACCCTAAATTCGCTAACTGTAATGGTTGAATCCCACTGTCACTTTTGAAGTATCCTTTTTGGCATTAATTCACATACTTCCCACGTGTATATATATATATATATATATATATATATATATATATATATATATATATATATATATATATATATATACAATCATGTGGATGTACAAACATCTGGTATGTATGATTGCATTCGTATGCATCTATCTACCCGAACGTGCTAATGCATAAACTAACAAACAAACTTTTTATAATTGTAAAGTTGTGTAAATAAAAAAATACGGAAGTAATATGTCTCAAATAACAAACAGAAATCCTTACACCCATGTGTGTGTGCATTGAATATATTCTTTCATAGAAAATGTGATCAGAATTTCCATTTGTCATATTACGCTTCCCAACATATTTGCCAATGAAATATAATATTGTGCCGAGAGATGAATGTTGACAGAAAGCAAAAAATCAATGGAATTTCCTTCAACCTGTGTGTTTACCGACGGAAAAATTTCCTGAATAGAAAATCTATTTGTTTTGGGGATTGCCAGGGAATTTACGGCTATGATTACTTAACTTGAAGGTTAAACGCAAGAGTGTATTTTTAATCCCAGTATGCCCCACGCAATTGGCAGAGGATATGTTGATGATCGTATATCAGTATGGAGATATACGCATGAAAATATTGAATGATCGCTTATCAAAAATCAGGAATGGTTGTATACACAAATACTCCATATAAAACCAAAACGTACGTGCACGCAGATTTGATACGAAAACTAAACAGATAGAAATGGACTGAGCTAGCTAGCTACCTCGTTAGATATTTATTTGGATAGATTGACAAACTGACGGATGGATCTTTAGATTGATAGATAGAGATTTAATCTATCATATCAGTTGTTAAGAGTGCGTATATGAAAATACAAGTATATACATATATAAAGAGAGAGAGAGAGAGCAAAAGAGAGAGAGAGATGCATGAATCAACAGCAAGATAGATGGACGTATGAATGGACAGGTAGATAGATAGATAGCTAACTTAATAGATGGATAGAAATAGACGGACTGAGAATTGATATGGAGAGACAACCAAACTGGTATTAACAGGCATTGGTAGTTGGATCCAGAAAATTAGGTTCATATTGATCTCATCCATACTGCCGTCATAAGCAGATGTATGAATGTACAGATAGATAGATAGATAGATAGATAGATAGATATGAACGGACAGACAGATCGATGGATGGAGATGAACAGACATAGATAGATACACAGATGGTTATGAACAGACGGACCGATAAATAGATGGAGAAGAAAAAATACTCTCATGGAAATAACTAACGTTCTAGAAAGACATGTGGCTGTGTGGATCAACGTACTCAAAACTCAGTCTCTTAATTGACTTAATACCAAACTTAATAACCCTAATCATCCAGATCTCTAATTCATAAACGACTTAATAGAAATAACCTCGCATCCATATTTCCCCACTCCTCAGATACATACAATACTGGGAGCTTCAAAGTCACTAACACCCATAACAAAATCCATTTAATCGTTCGGATTAAAGCCAACATATTTTAGATGACGTGTAACGTCGAAACCTATGTAGTTCTTTAATCTCATCACCTTTCCTTTTGCACCATCCCTAAAATACCCACACAATCTAACTCCACATCACTTTCCTCCCACCCAGACAACTTCTGTCCTCCGAAAGACCAACTGCTGTTGCTAAACTATAGACTTAATCACTGGCTGGACTTTCTCTCACACAACAGGATGCCCCCAGCAACCTAGATACCATTTTTTGCTAACAAAAAAAAAGCTCCTGATGTTGGACTCATGTTCCATATCAAACCTATAACCTCAAAAAGCACACACATGCAGCACACACTACAGAAGATGGGAATACCTACCAGAACATGTCTAGACCATTAATTAAAAATATTTACGGATTGATAAACCTAATTTCAAAACACTTTACCCCCATGTCTGTCCTATTCTCTGCGGTTCATATTATTATTATTATTTGCAATCTCACACCAGTAGCCTGGTCGTAACCGCTGGAGTTTGAGTGACAGCAAGTATCCTCAAGTTTCCAGCCCTCCTTTCCTAGTACTCATAGGTCGCAGTAATACTGCAATTTAGAGTTTCACACCGGTTACCCAGTGGTTATCGCTGAAGGCTGAGTGACAATAAATCTCCTCAGGTCTTCAGAAACGTCTCCTCTCTCTTCCGCCTATCATGTCAGTGCAACAATTTGTTATTATTATCAACTTCACACCATGTCTTGGTAGTTACCACTGCAGGTTGAGTGACAGCAAGTCTCCCCAAATCTCCAGCCCTCCTCTGTACAGTTTCATAAACCACAGCTATACCACGTGGATGAAATGGTCTATTTAGATGTCAAAGTCCAAAAGTAATTTGTTGTTTCCATTCTCAAGGGCCCTTTCTGGTTTGCGCTGGTACCACTTATCCATACGGTTGAATCCCATTCCTTTACACAGTTCCCAGTGTATCGCTGTTGCCACTTTATCGTGCCAGTATCTATACTTCTACTCAGGTAGTTGACTGCGTTCACTACTTATGTGGTTTACGGTGTCTTCCCTTCCACCACATAGGCGGTACTTGCTGTTCTGCCGGTTTTCGTTTTTATATAGTTTGCCCTGATGTATTGTTTTGAGCTGCCATGATGAGCATTTTCGTTTCTCTCTTCAGGTTTCCTTTTTGTAGCCATATCCATGATCTCTCGTCTGACACATCGTGTATCCGTCTTTTGAATTCTCTGTATAATGTTTTCTTTACCCATTTTTTTCTTTCCTTGATTACTGTGCTGTTCCATTGTTTTTTCTACCATTTGGTTGTTCGTTGCGCTGCTTTGGGCACTCTCCATGATTTGTTCACTATTATTATTATTTTCATTATTAGTATTATTATTATTATTATTATTATTAGTAGTAGTAGTAGTAGTAGTAGTAGTAGTAATATTAACTATAGGTGAAGAGTAAAATCAACAGATCTTCCCAACATACTCCCAGTAGAACAACACTTCCACTCCAAGCTATGTCTTAAACCCAGATCCAAAATTTACACGACTGAATATCTAGAAGTGCATGAAAATATGTGAATTAGCATATCAAGCAGTCTCCCTCCTCATGGAATCAATACTAAACTTAATAATCCGAACCACACCGATGCTCTAACACCATATCCTCTCACTCTTGATTACTCTATACTTATCAACTTACTGTGATTTAGACTATACTTTTTACCAAGGTCCCAAAAAACCCTCAATGTACAAATACTCTAACACAACAACCAAATATCCACATAAATTCACCCTTTATCTATAAAAGAAAATCAAAATCTTCGCAAAATCACGCAGACATTGACCTATAGAAAACTTTGTACGATATTTCATTTGAAGAACTGAAATCTAAAACATCTTATTCGTGTTGAAAGATTTTGCAGTGCCAGTGTCCCCTGTCATCGATGTTGTATCTGCTTTGAAAATCCTGGCTTTCATCTTGGACCGCAGCAAAAACCAAATTTAGCAATTAAAAAAATCAAATTTGTGTGTATGGGCGTGTCTGCTCGTGTATGTGTGTGTGTGTGTCTGTATAGGACTGTAAGAGTGAAAAAATCAATCCCTGCGAAGAACAGTTATTACTGAATGACTGATTCACCAAACAAAAACTAATGAGAAGAAGCAAGAAAATTCAATATGTAGGAACTTCAGTTAAAATGTATAATGATCTCTCAGATGCTTCAAGACTGTAAAAACGATTCAGTAATATCTTTAGTGCGTAAAACTGTGAGGCTTTCATGAGTATGGATGTAAACTATGAAAATATTTATATAATGTATATATAAAAATCGATTTTGTGGGACCATTTCTCCTGTCTTGCTGTACCTTCTCTGTTAAAAAGCAGTAAACTAATCACCTATTCTTGCAGCAACGCTGCACTTATTAAAATACTAGTGTTCGGGAAACTGTGAGAAGACAATATTCAAAGAAATGGGTGTCAAAATCGACCCTTCGCACCTGCAGGAAATTCATAACCATTCCAGCCAAGTGACAGACCAACAACAGACACACAACGCGTCCCATTTTCTAGCAGATTTTGTGACGACGCTCAGGCTAAGAATACGCTATGAATTTTCCATACTTGTGGTAATTGTAGGCATAATCAGCATATCAGAACACTATTGCATTTCTATTGAAAAGTTATGTCTTGTGTCAGAAATGCAGCAGCTATCCTGTACATTTAAAGCCAACTGGGGTCTGATATATTATTCCAGTTTGGCACATTCTAGAGGTACTTCAATTAAGTGAATAGGGGCTATAAAGCAATAGTTGGAATGATAATTCGGATACAACTTGCTGATAGGTAGATGGGTGAAATTCTAATGCAAACGCACTCCTCAAACTATATCAACGATTTATTTCTATTCTTCAATTTAGTTTATTTCAGGTATGTCTTTCTAGGCCTCTGGTTGAAAAGCACTGTTTTGTAGGAAAATATAATGATCACAAACATTCTCTAAAAATTGAACAGCAGCAACTGCTGAAGATTGTATATTCTTTTGTTTGTTTATTCATGCACTCTGGCCATACAGTTTTGTCTGCAGTGCCGAAAAATGACAGCAATATTCCCTTACCTTAACATTAAAGTTTTTTTTTTTGTTTTTTTTTAGTTTTTTTAAGGGGAAAAAACTTTCTTACATTCCTTGGGCTATATTTTGACAGGTTTTTTTTTATTAACACTTAATTTTTCCTGAATGTAGATGTTCGTAGATGTTTTATCTTCCTTAGATAATTTCCAGTGGAAAATGTCAGAGATGTCATAATTAAATTCATTCTGACCATGTTCATTCTTCGATGTTATTTTTTCTTACATGCTACGGTTGTTCAGCTATTGATTGTGCTGACGAATATATATAAGATTTATTTATCCATAGTAACTGGATGTTGATAGTCGTTAGCTTTGTAAATAATTTATAGAACTAATATCCACGGTGGGATGGGCCAGAATTTGAATCTTTGAAGTCAATATCTAGAATTCTAGCTTTTTTCAAGACGTATACAACGAGTGATGGCGCCAGATCCTACCTATGTACACTTTCAGTTCTCCTGGGATAATTATTCATCGAAATATAATAATGGTGATTGATTGAGATGTACTTCACATCTTCTAAGTAAAAATGCTGATTTCAACCAAACCTTCGCTGTGTACATTCCCATATGAGGCTCAAATCTAATTTTGACGGCAAAAGTTTGAAAGATGAAAATAAACAAGAAAGAATGATGGAAAAAGTTACAGAATACAAAATTATAGAGCTTAAAAAATTATTGAACATACATTTCATTGTCAGCCCCATTTGTTGGTTTATCACCGTCTCTGTCTCTGGATGTCAGCTCCCTGTCTTTCTATCCCCTCTCTCTCTCTCAAACAAACAAAAAATGATAGATGTTTACTAATCACAGTTGAGTCCAGTTTGAGCACATACATACGTACACACATACGTGTTTATTGTAAAAACAAAGTAATACATATGCATGCAAAAGAATGTAAGTACCATTTATCATGAAAATAGCCTACCTTTGGCAATACC
>OY735229.1:31924456-31965605 GCA_963457665.1 Thysanoteuthis rhombus | reverse complement strand
TACTCTGAGCCAATCAACTGACTCATATGATATTGAAAATAACTGAATACTTTCTGGAAAGACCTTGTATATACATACATATATACATATATACGGATAAAGGTTCTTAAAAAATAATACGTAGACCTCTCAGATCCATTTTTTTCAATTTGGAATTTTCTCTGATAATCACGTAAAATTTATTTTATTTTTATTTCTGTCTTCAGTTCAAATGTCAACTTTGTGTTAATATTCTTAAGAGAGCCTTATTCATGATCATTTATGTTGTCCGTCCTATTGTTATTTTGACTGAGTGCTCGTAGAGGGCAAATTGCAGTGTTCATACAGTTGCATTATAAGTGATGGTTTTATTTAGTCTATTCCTTAATTCTGAAGAGCAGTATAGATATATTTTTTGTTGGAAATACAGTAAGCGGTGGAGACAATTAGCATTTCAAAATCGATATTCCATTCTTTTCCGAAATTCTGAATGGATTTCGATCAAATTGAAAAAAATAATTCAGTTCAAAAAATTATCTGAAGGAAATGTGTGCGAGTTGTTTGAAAGTTCAAAACTAAGATACTGTAAAAGATTCTGAAGCCCATTTTTGAAGATTTTGGAATTTCACACGACACCTACTTAAATTTTCCATACTGCCTTCAATCAAATTGATTCTGGAAATGTGCAGACTATTGAGTAAAAAGAAAAGAGCCAATATATTCCGGCTTCGAAGGAAATAGTGAAGAATATAAAAGAGAAACAAATAAAATATTTGAAGAAAGAAAACTGGAAACAGGAAATCATTCACATAACCTTTTCATTCAGCTATCTATCTATCTCGCTCTTTCTCAATCTCTTTCCCTCCATCTCCCTCTCTCTGTCTCTCTGTCCCTCTCTGTTCATATATATATATATATATATATATATATATATATATATATATATATATATATATATATATATATATATATATATATATATATACAGAGAGAGAGAGAGAGAGAGAGAGAGAGAGAGAGAGAGAAAGAAAGAGAAAGGGAAAAGTAAGGGAGATATAGAAGAAAAAGAAAATGTACTTGCAAAGGGAATTTCAACAAATAAACATTTGGCTCTTGGTTTTCAAAGTCAAAAACAGGAACCCTATCGACAAGAGAAATAAATTTCATTGAGATCAATACGAGGCATGCACTTATTCGTGCTTTGTTGTTCTGAGTGATACTCTTTTGAAACATGTGCTTGTAATAGATTGTAACATGAAATAAATCTTAAAATATTCCGTCAAAAAATCTTTTCGAAAATTTGAAAGCAACTCTCATTGCTACTCGGAAGAGTTATGAAACTAGTGAATTCATATTCTCCACTGTTCATCATCAATTATTGCCTATGCCATCTTAGTTAATGAAAGACTACCCTATGCTGGTTCAAATATTTATTTTGTGTACAAAAAATCGTTTACATACAGTAGTATCGCTCCCAAGTATTTGAACGATAACTAAATCAGCTTTTATCTCCTGAAAATGAACGGACTAACAATTTTAGTCCAAGGTGGATCCAACTTGATTCATTAATTTGATAACTCTTCCAAGCAGCGATGCGTTTATTCAAATACTTTTCAAAAGTATTGTATCTATAACTTTACATCATGATGAATGGTTGTTTTAAATCCTTGTTTTGAATCCATAATCTTTCGATCAAATGAAAACTACCTAATTATTTTTGTAAAAAAAAATCCTTTATTTTGAGTTGAAACTTTGCCATTGGGTTATTTTGCTGGTCAACCATACCATATTGACTCATTTACATCAATAATCCTCTGCTGAATAATGAGAAAGGCATTTGCTACGAAAAGAAAAAAATTCCATACATCATTTTTACCAATGCACTGACTTGAGTTTATTTATCAAAGACCTCCCTGGGTGTATAAATATATCTATATCTATCTATCTATCTATCTATCAATCGATCTATCTATCTATATATATATATATATATATATATATATATATATATATATATATATATATATATGTATGTATGTATATTAAACTCACGCGTGCCCCATGTGAAAGAGAAAAATGTATTCATAATCAATATTTGACAAAAGGGGAGGTAGAGTTGACAGCAACAATTTGAGAACCTAAAGGATGAATGAAGCTCTGCGAAACATACTGGTAATCGATATTTTATTAACAAAGAGAAAAGGGAATTAAGTATATTTTTATCATGAACAATCATTCGTATCTTCATATTGCCTGATGGATAATACTCACGCATATTATGTATATATATATATATATATATATATATATATATATATATATATATATATATATATATATATATATATATATATATATATATATATATATATATGTAGAGAGAGAGAGAGAGAGAGGGGGCGGAGAAAGAAAGCAAGAGATAAAGAGAAGCAAGCATACAGATACAGGGAGAGAAACACGGTGAGATTAACGTATTTTTCCTAGTGGAAATATTTTTTTTTGAAATTCAATATTTAATTCTTTTCCAAAGCTACAAACTAATAACTTGACTTTTTTTATATGCATGCTTGTATCGAATACTATATCAGTAATCTCTTTCGTTTACATGTTTTAAAAACATAAAAGACGGGTGGAATAGCATGCAGTCAAATATATATATATATATATATATATATATGAATCATAGATAGTGTTACATCATGAACAAACTTGTCTGAAGTAATTTCCTGTCTTTACACAGTTAACAAATCATTCAATTTAGACAACGTGAATAGAAAAAACAACTTGAGAAAATGGGTCTGCAGCAAGAATCAAACCTGCGACTGATAGGTTGCTACTTCAGTTGAGCGATGTACTTACCATTGTGCTGAACAGCTAGCCAATAAGGCAGAACGAATAACTGCTTTCCACTGAATTTCTCATCTCGCTTAACAATGGCCTTTCCGTCTCCTTCAACACAACTGTATGTATTTAAGATATGGACAATTTGGATTGGCAGAATGGATTATAAATTGCATGATATTATATTGGAACTTACCTTAAATTATATCCCGTCGTTACACGGTTAATATACCATTCAATTTATATATATCAAAGCAGTTATTTGGCTGTTGCCTTATTAGCAGGCTGTTTAGCACCATGGTAAATGCATGGCTATGTTGGAATGGCTACTATGACTAGCAAGTTCGATCCCTGGAGCAGCCCCAATTTCTATCAATTGTTGATACTATTTATGTTGTCTGAATCGAATGATATATTAACCATGTAAGGATGGAAAATCATTTCTTATAAGTTTCTAAATGATATAAAGCAATTCATAATTCTTTCTGTCGGACCAATATATATATGTGTGTGTGTGTGTGTGTCAGTAAATGCAAAATATTTATTCGGTAATTTAAATTCATTAACGTATCTAATATGTACATGGGATGATGAGCAATTATGTCACTATAACGAGTAATAAACTTCACCGTTTCCTTTGATATCTTTGCAAGTTTAGAAAGGAATTACGTAATTATGGCGTTCTCAAAGCAGTTCCTGTATTATACAACGGGCAAGTTTTTGTAAAAGAGTGCATAATTCTAATTAAGAGGCAACAAACTCAAAAAAGTGCAATTGTTATGGAAGCATTCAGTCTACGCCATTGATATCTTTCATTATATGTTGCCAGTGGTTGTCTCTTCCTACCCTTGTAAGCTTTCATATGGGCAGCTTATTTTTTTACAGTCAAGTTGGAATAGGTGAAAAGAGTTCAAAAGCTGGCTGGGACAGGTTGAGTTCATTTTGAACTAATTGCCTTAGGGAAGACATAAGATGTATACTTACTTCAAACACTCTAGTGAAAAGCATTATATAAATGTGTATCTTTTTTAAAATCTTGGAAGAATTATAAGAAAGATGAATCAGAAAAAGTCCTGCAACTCGACAATGAAAGACATACTACTGTTGATATATATATATATATATATATATATATATATATATATATATATATATATATGTATATATGTATATATATTCATGTGAATATATACATATATATTCATGTGAATATATACATATATGTATATATATGTATATACATATACATATATATATATATACATATATGTATACATATATATATATATATACATATATACATATATATATACATATATATATATGTATATATTTACATGAATATATATATGTGTATATATACATATATGTATATATATATATTCATATGTATATATGTATGTATAGATATGTATCTATGGGGGTGCTATTCGGAATAAGACGGAATAGACGTGTGCATCGTGTATGGAATATATATTTTTACAGCATGTCTTCTGGACATCTTTTGGGGTTCGACTCCATCGATATACGTGGAGGAAATTTCATTTTAATTGTGCTGAGGTACAAGCATGGATATGTGCAGTTTATCTGTTTAGTAAGATTTACGTAAATCCAAAGGAGTAAGAGAAAGCGAAGAACGCAACCATCAGCCTTTCTTTTTACTGGACTATCTCTTCTCTTTTTGCCCTTTCTATTGTATCCGTCATATTTTGAATTGAGCTTTTTGCTGTATATCCATGGTAGCAGTCACCGACTATTATCTTATGCAAATTTCAGTTAACGCTTGTAGGTGTGAAAAACGTACTATAAATTTAATAATCTAATTAATACTTGTCATTGATACGATCATCAAACGATTTTTTTTTTTAGCACAATCATTCCGGGGAATGTTTCAATTACGTAACGTAGTTGTTGAACTTATAAGTTTCCATTAAATCTAATAATTGAAAATGACAAACTCCATAAATATTTTCCTGATTTAATCATAATATTTGATAAACAGTAGCCGGCTAACAATCAATAATTATACACTCAGTTGGTCGACGGAAACACAATCAACTTTCATACATTAAAGATACACGGAGCGCCTTACAATGAACGAAGAGAGACATCGATACAAATGTTGTTGCTTATGCAGGTTATATGTGCATTGAATGCATCAACATTTATTTTAGTCATATTGGGTGTTAATTGGATTGTATTGATCTTTGTTGTTGCTTTTATATAGTACAAATGGCAAGTGTATAAAGAAAATTATTTTTGGAGACAGGGCCGGTCTTAGGTAAAAACGGGTAGTCGCTCAGGATGAAAAGTCCTGGAGGATGCCTATCTAGTGTCTGGAGGACTCATCAAGTTCAAAAATGAACAAAAAGGAGATGATAAATCCAACAAAATGAAAATAAAGCAAGAAAATTCTCTAATATGAAGTTTGATTCCTCAGGAATATATTATAGTGAAATACTCCAGGTTCAGCTTGTTCATGGCATCAGGAACCCTAGCGGAAAATAAACAAAAGGAAGAACAGTTAAAATTGATAAGGTTACTCAAAGTTGTACATTAAAATTTTCAGAGATCATGATCTACCTGCTATACTCTTTTTTTTCAGTAGGGGTTCCAACTTGCAATATAAGTTCATGTTAAATTGATCTTTTGTTTGATACTGCTCGTTTTATTTTTTTTGGGGGGGAGGGGGTAACTTTTTAGGAAAAAAAAATTACTTATTCATGGTTTCTTCTTATTTTTTTTCCAATTGATTATTCCATAAATATGTTGGACACATGATGATATCTATGGAATGCCTAACTTGATCTGCTTCTTTTCCATTCATAAGTAGGAGTTTACTACCTGCACGTCAATTTCAATGGCTTTATCTTCGACAAAGCAGAATCTTTTTAGAAATTTGTCCTATGAATTGCGACCTAGCAGATCATTAATTTCCAGCCAATGCATAATTATATAGATATCAGTAGCAGATACCCAATAAGGAAAAATATATCGATTCAAAGATATTTGAAAGATGTGTTAACCATGAAAAACGTTGGAACAAATAACGGTATTTAGAGAGTTGAAGAAATTAATTCAAGAATCAGACACGTGTTCAATTTCAACTCAGTATGTGTTCCCCCCATCATTCGATTGTACAGCTTTTAATTTTTGAAACCAATATTCAAGAGCTGGAATTGTGTGCAATAAGTGATTACCATTATTTTATGCAGTGAAATTCTTTCAGCGTCCCTAGCCCCCTAAAATGCCAATGAATGAATGCTAGGCTGAGACGTTGACGTACAAGAGATTTGGATGTTGGAGAGATGAGAGGTTGCTTGCTGGGAAAAAAAGTGGACTGTATTTTCGCCTTTTGCCTCTTACTGTAAAAGTGAAAATAGGCGGTAAAGCAAACCTGCAGAAAAGTGGGTTATACCTGTAGAGCGTTCGGTTATTTAGTATGAAAAACGTAAAGATAGTCAGTACTGATAAATGATTTTTAATCTTTCACTCCTCATAGGTAAGGCCAAAAGAAGCAGTTATTTTCAGCACGTATCCATTAAAAACAGGAGACAAAATTACACCAGCTCTAAAAATTTTCTAACAACAGAGAAACATTAAAATGACATGAAAATAAAAAATACAAAAAAATACTTTGTGAAGAGAATTGTAAACATTAAATCCAGTCGAACTGTCGCAATTTTCAGCGAAAGAAATTTTTTTTTTGTTCTTTTTCAGTTGTATTGCTTTTCCGTTGAATTTCTTTTTTTTTTTTAAGGAAAGATAATCGCTTATTGACATTTACGATCCGAAGAGACAGAAGAGTTTTCTTCCTTGGTTCGTCACGAGGAGGATGTTGGACGCCATTTTAACTCGTTTATAAACCAAATCGAATCAGTATGCCATATAGTTTTATTTCTTTTTACTTATTTTGTTTTATAAGCATCACGGAAGCAAATGCAGCAAATTCTTTTGGAGATAAAAGCGGAATAAAATCTGAAACTTCTGCGAATTACACTTCTGAAAGACTTATGACTGTAGACGGCAAAGTTTTGTCGGTGATTTCAAGCTATTTGTTAGAAAAAAGATTATCCACAGTCTCGAGATACTGATTACTAAACTCTTCTATGACGCTTAACCTAATATTTGTTTTATACTACAATGCTTTTTTGCGCGTCTGTCCGACTTTACGTATTTCTCAAAAGCTCGAAAAAGAGAAGTGAGTCTATCAAGGTTTTGGCTCTCATAGTAGAAGCGTAGGCGAATGAGAAACAGATATGCTCAGAAAATCTCACATTTCTATATGGAATCCCGTACCTTGCTAAAGATCATCAAGAAAATGATCATTATCAGGCTTTTGAGCGAATGAAAACGTTATTCATGTGAATACGATATTATATATTATATAAGCTAGAGCAAAAACTAAGAAAGAGTTTTTCCAATTTTACTTAAAAAATTCGTGAACAAAATTCTATGATAATTTATTATCGTTATTCTTAACTAAGACTTTGTTTCAAAATCGAATGAAGTGGGGTATCACCCTTCATAATTTCTAGTGAAATATGCTTGTAAAATTTTCTCTCATGTCTATTTATCGAAATAATTTTTTTAAAATATCATAGTCGGTGAAAATTCTAAGTCATAATTTTCAAATATTACCCGATGTTACTTTAATGTGGAAGTGACCTTAAGAGAAATTGAAGTAAACTCTTATTCTGAAATTTGACTAGATTTAATCAATAGGTACAATAATTACTAAGTATACATCCAATACACGCTTAACATACACAGAAAATCGGGTTCTTGGATATGTTTTCTCCAGACCGACCAACAATTGCACTAACAGGGTTAGAATCAAAGTGGACACACAAACGCCTGTAGTAATTATCGATGGAAACTTTTCGTCACAACCCACAGTAAATCGTGGTCTTGTGCTGCATTTTTCTACAGAGGTGGGGGGATGAGTAAATAACCTCAATCAAAGATGTTCGAAGTTGCTTATGCAGCGGAATGTGGAGATATATTTTAACGACAATCATACGAATTAAAAAAATCAAAGATTTGGAGCCTGATGTCTTCTGTTCTTGAATCGAATATTGACATTATCCATTGAAATATTCAGAAAAGACACTGTCGTAACTCAGGACATTAAATATTGACATTAATCCATCAATTATTCAAAATGAAATTGTCTGATGATCAGGTATTAGAAATTGACATTTTTCCTCGAAATATCAGGATAGTAATCGTCTGGAGGTACGGCATTTGTGGCATTATATGAAAACTCGTAGGTTGGAATTATCAATCCAGCTATAATAACCACTCATGGTTACAATTTAGTTGCTAACTGGCTTTTTTCTGCACCAGTACTCGATGTAAGAAAAATGAAACTAACTAAAAATCTGACAAACCAGAGAACACAGTATTTTTCTTTTGATTTTTCAAAAGATATAGATGCTGAGGATGATTTCAGCAGGCAAAGAGTACGACAAGGAAACGAGGAAAATTAAGGTTAGGGCATGATCAAGGAAGAGGGTGTAGGTTTGGATATGTCCAGCGTATGGGTGGCACATCCCACATGCACCCAGATATACAGGATAGAAAAAGAAACAGGCCAAAATAGAAGTGGTGAATACTAGGGATTTTCGGGAAAATATGTATTTCAGGTTAGATACTCTGGTAACAATGGTTTAGAATAGATGGGGTTTCATTGAACAATTATTCAAGTTCGGCTCTTAGTATATATTTTGGGTGACAAATCACAGTGTCTGTAAGCTGAAAAGTAAAACAAAAAATTTGATAGTCAAGTAATCAAGGAGAAATCATGAAAAAAAGGTGATTACTGGAAGGGGGATGGATAAACTTTTGAAAGGGAGACTAAGATGGACACTGAGAAAATATGTAAATTTCCAAAACCCCCTGAGAATGTTGAGAATTGGGCAGGTGATGTTTGAAGGAATTGTGATTTTTTTTGCCTTGTCTCATCTCAGTATAAGAATAGATTCTCGGTGGCTCAGCAACCACGATTCGTTTGTTAGAGAGATCAATGTCGCTTGTTACAAGGCACTGCTGCGTGTTTTATGAAAGGATAGAATCGAACCAGTGTTTAACTGAAGCTATGGCTCTAACAGTTGAAACAGCAGGACATAGACCTATTTTCTTTTATATTTAATCGTAATATCCACGGATTCTATTCGATGAAATGAAACGTCAGATTATGAAACTTGAAACTGGTTATTACCCTTTTACTCCTCCATACGCATTTACCGATCACAGATTCCTGAATAGACCCGATGTGTGGACATAAAACACAACGGACGAATACTGATTTTTTTTGTAACTTCCTGTAAGCCGTGCCACGAACTCAACTTGCGTTTTGTAAAACAATTACAAAATGTTGGGAAGAGTGAATATTTTTCCTGACAATTTCTTTAAGGGTGACTGCATCTGTTATTGGACAAGGTGTGGCATAGGTCTCATGAATTAAATATTGACATCAATTATTCAAAATGAAACTGTCTGATGTTCTGAGATTAATGATTGACGTTACACTATTAAATATTCAGAATAGTTACAGTCTGCAGTTATGACGTCAGATATTGACATTGCACAATCAATTATCTAGAATAGAACTGTCTGGAGTTTTGAAATAAATTGTTAATATGTGTCGATGAATTATTCGGGAAAAAAATAACTCATCATTTCTTCTTCCATCGTTGTTTTTTGACTGATTGGCACTCGGGGGTTACCAGATTTCATCAAAATTTAGATAAAATTTGTATCTGGTCATATTTCGACACTATTTTATTGAAAATATCAACATGTTTGTTTTTTTGGTGTAGTTTTTTCAGTATTTGTTCCTTCTGGCAACACAATTGAGATCCAAAGAGCAAAGTTTTGTTTTTATATGACAATATTTTGCTACTTGTATTAAGTTATTGACTATTTTCTGTGTTCTGTTCCGATTAGACGGGTAGCAAACATTTCAAAAGATGAAAGGAATCGTGTTGGGGAATTAAAAGATCTACCCCATTCAGGAAGGCATTCAGAATGCATCAACTGAAAAAGCAACCGCAATGATTTGATTAAGTACACACACTATCATCTTATTCTATCGATGATGATCTTGGTGAAATTTATGTTCACTCCTGGTTTCCAATGCTCAATACGCAGACTGAGTGTTGGAATCTGCTTAATCAAATATTTTACAGAGTTTTAAAGAATCCAATGTTAAGCCATCAACTAACATTATAGATATTTTCTTTAATTTCAGTACAGAACTACTGAAAAAGACTTCATATAGTAGTTAGTATATAAAAACCATATTAACACAAATCATGCTTGGAGTTAACAGTGCCGATAGGTTTAAAAAGAAACTGTGAAGTTTTCTTGTTTTTATATCTCACATGACTACTCCGTCCGTATTTATTTGTTGCCTTTCCTTTATTACTTTTAAGCCACGATAGTGTTTGCCTTCGAGTGACATTTTAGCGTTGTAGACATTATTCTTAATTCAATCTGCCCCCAAGATGGCTAAAAATACAGCAAGTAAAAGTCGATTTAAAAGAATACAAAAGTAACCAGGAGAAATTAAATAACAAAACAAAACTTTTGCTTGGAAGAAAGAGAGAAAAAAGGTTCAAGACATAAAGACAAACGAAGTAAGAGAAAAAACGTTAAAAATATCTTTTTAAAAAACTGTTGGAAAGAGTCGAGAGATTAGATAAGTTTATTATGGAATGTATCAGGGACAAGACAAAAGGATAGGGAATAAGAAACCAAATCATGCGATGTGCACTCAAATCTTTTAGGCTAACGTTACAGTCATGTTTGCTCCACCAGATTTACTTCATTCAGTTTATTTTTATTTTCTGTCAGTTTAAAATACTTTTTTTTTTTCCACAAACCCATATACTTTTTGGTTCAGCGCCATTGTACGTGTTTCCCCCAACATTTTTTCCTTAGATTTCTAGTTCATTGTCTCTTGCATTCATCGAGACATTATTTTTTTTTCTTTCAAATTGTTAATTTAATAGATTATACTTCCCCAGCTCCGAGGTACAATATCTTTTTGAAGTACATTGACTTTTTGTATTATCTCCCTTTGTGTATTAAGAGAAAAATCTCTTTTCTTTATTTCTTGGGCACCTGCCACAAAACTATTGTATAGTAGACTTGTTGACCGTTACTATTGATGTGAGATAACTGTATATAGGATATCTCAACGCACTTGATTCTGCAACGGATTAAAATGAGTTGAGTGGGTGTCTATGTAACCTTTTTTCCCTTGTTTTGGAGTAGAGTAATCACTTATAGGATTACAATGCAGGACTTCACCCGTTTACCCCACAGGTTTTGCAACTTGTGTCTGACGGAAATTAATGTGAGAACGAAACATTTTGAATATAGTGGATAGCTCATGAAGTTTGTTTTTTTTTCTAAACAATGACTATGATTACAATGATACATTCATCATCAATGGTAGAGACACAAAAAGGAGTTGACGATGAAGAAAAAAAACAAATGATTATTATTCGGTCAATCTACTTTCATAAGTGCAAAAGTTGCAACATGGTGATATTCTACAAATAGCATTTTCCAAAATAATCGAGAATGTATAATTTTATGTTTTTTCCCATTTTATGCCCTTTTTAAATGCAAAAATGTTCACATAGCAGTTTGAGAGAGAAATTATCCCTCTCTATTTTTCTTCCTCTTTCTTTTACGTCTTTCCTCATTTATTTCCCCTTCTTTCCCCCTCTTCATATTTTCCCAAATGTTGGTTTCATTTTAAATTCTTACTCCCACAATTCTGAATTTCTTCTTCATTCGCTAATCTTTCACCAATCATTTTGCCAAACTCTAGAGTTAATTTGGCTCTCGTATGAGTACAATTTCAACTCGACAAAAACTGATGAGCGATACACTGAAAACCATGACACACACAAAAACTGATGACGTCAAGCAACAAAAGTTCTACTATCTGATATCTCCGATGCGATGAAAGGAATATAATAGAAAATTTTATTTTACGTAACCAAAAATACCAAATTTATTTCCGCATATCTATTTGTAGGTTAGAGTATTGACAGACTTGAGAAAAAATTTGATCAATTTTAAAACTGAGTTTTTTGTTGTATTTTACTTTCATTTTTTGCCCAAAGTTTAAAGCTATTTCATTTTTTGTAAGCATTGAATTTCAAACCAACAGGGGAGCTTATATGGAATATGTAGTTTTAGAATAAAATTATAGGGAAGAATGAACTCAATTTGGTTTACTTTTTAGATTTCAATGAGACAAAGGAGTTTAACCCTAGCGCTGCCAAGTCCGTATCTATTATTCTCTTATATCAATTTATCGACATTTGCGGTCTTCTGTGCCTACTCATCTAACCTCAATCCACTACGTTTCTACTGTAACATTTCAATTGTATTTGTTTGTCAATAAGAAACCATCAAACAAAACTGTCACTAGACCAGTCAACATAGGTTTCCTCACTTTCTATGTTGATTAGTCCATCTGTCTGGTCATGCATGTATGTATGTATGTTGTATGCATGTTGTATGTATGTATGTATGTATGTATGTATGTATGTAGCTTGCGCCAAATCCGCCCAAATGGAATCATCTTGCTCAGTATAAAGCCTTAGAAAACGTTTTTTAATCACCTTCCAAAAAGTTTATTGTGGCTACCAATTTACAATGTAATTTGATAGTGAATTGGTCACTATATTTCTGCCAACCTGATTTTGATAATTCAAGTCTCTTTATTGATCATCCTCAACATAGCATGCTGCTAAAAAACGCTGATCACGTGACAGTTTATGTTGGGTGACTGACCACCCATGTCAACCAACCTCTTTAAATTCTATTGCATTTGATTTCAGAATAATTATATAAGAAATATGCAATAGTTCCCAGTGCTTTTAACAAAATTATTCATCATATAAATTTATATCTTTTTTATTTGTCCATCAAATTATTTTCTTCAAAATTGTATAATATTACGACTCCTTTCACCTAAATTGCATGTAATATTATGATAGAGCAATGGCCACTCTCATGAGCTGAATACTTTGGGGACATTTTTTATATCTTCGACAAATTCTTGTAATCGTTGACTATAGAAATAAACAAAAAATATGATGGTTGAGAAGTTTATAATTTTGAAGACACTCCAAATCGATGTGTCAAACATTTCCTCTGTTACATTTGCAGCCTGAAAACGAGCATTGATCCGCAGAAAAATTACTGGTCCATTTCTTTGTCTACGAAAGGAGTATTTTTCTTTCCTGTGCACAGTTTGAATCAGTCAGCTCCACACAATACTGTATTGTATTAACTGTTTGTCAAAATCCCAGTAATTCTATATATATATATATCATTCCTTTCGTGAAGAAGTTATTCATCCCAATAAATTCCATTTTGGCTGACTTGTTTTTTTTCTACATATGATAATAGTTTATTTGTTTATCTCGTAATAAGATTCCTTTTTATTGCCTGGGACTCGTTGAAATAACTCCGGACGAATCCAACAAGAAGGCAGTTGTTTGAACGCTAATTGATGTTTGATTCAGACATTTCATGTGGAATAGAGTTCTTGATTTTTTTCCTAGTTCCAGAAGCCATAAAAATGCGAAAAAGGTTTGATTTTCATTTTAACATTGTGCTGCAATATGATACTTGATTCTTTTCTAGACACTTAATACTGCCAATCTTCTGTTCGTATCCCCCCATCATTTATCATTTTTGTTTAGGCTTCATCTCTGAATTATGCATTTTTCTTACCCCTTCCAACGAATTTGAAAGGGGTATATGCATCATTCATAGCCATTAGCCTGTCTGTCTTTTAACACGATATCTAAACAAGTTATCAATGAATTTCAATCAGATTCAGGAGAAAAATCGGCCATCGGCTGAAAAGAGAAGATATTATGGTTTGAAGTAAATTCAGGGATTAGTCATAGACTGCTTGCTACTTCTATCGTCTGCGTGGACAGAATTAAAACAAATGGGTAATAAAAATACAAAATTAAAGTTTAAAGAGATGTTTTTGCTATTATTTCGTGTTGTTAATCTTAAGACGTTCCTTATATATAGACTAAAAAAATCCCTTTTTCTCCTTTCATTACGATCGCTCTTTCTCTTCCCTATATTGCTAGTTTTTTTCTACCATTTCATATCATCTTTCTCTTTCCATCCTGTCTCCTTTATTCTGCCTATACGGCATTTGTCTATTAAATATACCAAGGGAAGTGAATATTATCACCTCGTAAAGATTTTTGATTACTGTTCTGTAGCAATTCAGAAACTCCTTTTAGCATGTCAGCAATGTTGCAAAACGATTTCAAATACATGAAAAAATATAAATATCTACATTGAGAAGCAGGAAAACAGCTTGCGGCTATACAACTACTCAACCCGTGTCAACTTGCTATGGAACGATACACATTTTTTTTCAAATTGGGAAATCTTTTTTTAGTTATTTATTCATTTATTTATATTCAGTTTTAGTTTGTTTTTGTTTCGTTTTTCATCGTAAATCATTTTCCGATAGATTTTGTTTCGCCTTTCTTCAAATCTATTCTTGGAACCCCTGGAAGCAATTTTCATTTGTAATAACACGTCATATTGTGAATTTTGCATATTTTTTCAAAATAGGTTTATCTTGATTATGTTCCAAGACAATTTGAAAGAAAAATATATCTTCGTTTTTTTTTTGTTGTTTTTTTTCCACGTTCTCCTAATATATATATATATATCGATTTTACGTCTTTTGAAATTTTTAGTTTGAATGTACATTATTTACAGGTATGTTCAGTTGGTAAAGAATGGACTTGAATGTGTCAAAGAAATGTAAATGTGTGAGTCGTATTCCTATCTTAATTTTAGTGAATTCTAATATTCACATTAGGAGGTGTTGTTAAAAACTGCATCAGAATTTCCTCACTTGAAGACTGATAAATAATAACACCTTCTGCGCTAGCATCTTTCTTTTTTTCCTTTTTCTTTTTTCTATTTTCTTACGCTCATAGGGTGTATATGGGTAGGGACAAAATAGCGTCGATTAAAACCAAGTAGCATCCAAAGCAGTTTGCAAAAGATAAATTGAAAACAAGGTGTTTTACAAACAGTGAGATTTTACCTAATTAGCGTTGTTTGGAGCTCAGTCGGTTGAGTAGTGGAAACGGTAATTAACGCTGTTTATCACTGAACTCAACAGATACAAACAGAAAATGAGAGGGGAATTGCTGGTTGGAAACATAGCACACGCGAAAGCCCTATGGACAGCATTGAAAATGCTACAGCCTAGAAAATAATTGAATTACATTTTTTTTGTATATAACATGGTGAACATTTTTTAATCACCCAATGATAACTAATCTTAATGCTCTTTCTTTCCTCTATCCCTACATACACACACACACACACACACACACACACACACATATATATATATACATTATAGTTGCTCAATCCACGGACAGCTGTTCAATTGCGTTACGACTCTTCAATATCTCATCTAGTCCGTGAGGTAGAATCAAAACCTTGGCTTCAGATCCAGGGGCTCGCATTTTACCCCTATTCTAGTCGGACCTTGACGATCAGAGCAACTGAATTTTGAGTGCTATATTCACTTACGCACAATACCCCATTCTCCAGAATGCTCCGTTCCAGACTATATATATATATATATATATATATATATATATATATATATATATATATATATATATATATTCAATGCATTCCTTTTTTTTCTTTGAGTTTTGATGGAAGTATACAGTGACATTTTCTGATATGCCCCAAAAAGAAAATAGAGTGCATACATTCACCCATATGATAATTAAAAAGGTGCATCTGATGCCTTTCATGCAAACATTGCTTGATGGAAATGGAATTGAACTTGAAAATCATATCTTTGATTAATTTTAACTTAACTTTAATGAAGCAATTCAGAGATGTAGAACATCAGCAAGATGTTGCACTCCATAAAAGTGCTGACATTTTACGACGTGCAATGCAATTGCAAAATACTCGACTAACCTCTCAGTTTTTTTGTTGGCCAGTGATGAACGAAGACATGAGAAATACTAATATTGGACATCAATCCAAGGAAAATGACCTCATTCATCGAAAGAGCAAAGTGTATTGTTGCAAATATGTTAGTAACGCACTAACGCATTAACAAATGAAATATACAGAAAATGAATGTAGTGAAATCAATGAACAGATACCAACTGAGTCAATATGACTGTGCTTCCTAATTCTAAATGAAAAAAACAATCAAAGAAAATTCAGTTGTGGCAGTGACCGAACCTGAGACTGATGAGGTCGCCGCTTCAACATAGTTTTGTTCTCACCATTGAGCTAAAAAGTCGCCACTATTGCATTGCTCGTCTACTCCATTCACATCGACTAGTCAAATAATACATTTCAAAAGAATTATATTACGCATGTTATGATCAGTTTCTCAGATCATGTATCAGTCTGTTTATACTAGTGTGTATATATATATATATATATATATATATATATATATATATATATATATATATATATATATATATATATATATATATATATATATAATTACAGGATACTACTAATATTTATACTATGGGTTTATATATTTCTTTCTTTCTTCTTCATCTTTCTTTCTGTCCATCATTTGTCTCCCCCTCCATCCACTTAAACTGTCACTCATTCATTCCCTCTGGTTTTGTATTTTGATGCCATTCTGACATGTTTTTGTAGACGAATCATTCTTTATCTATATTTGTTATGTATAGAAGATTGTATTTTTTTTTTTGAGATTTCCACGCACTCTATTTTTCTTCAATAGTTTTAAATTCTTTCATTGATATTCAAAAAGTCGGATTGAATTTTTTTCCTAGACTATGTTCTTAAATTTGAATACTTATGGACTTAGAAAGATTATTACATTGATGGACTATCCAGACTTCTGACCCCATGAAGCTATTTTGTTACATAGGGGTAATTATTGGTTATCATATGAAGAATATTACTATGATGAAATTATTTGCATTTTTTCCCCTCAGAAAAAACGTTGCATCGATTTTCAGAGAGGAATTTTTGCCTCTCTACAACAGGTACTGTCCGTCCTTCGGTGGATTAGTTTCTCCTTCCATCTTCTGTTTCTTAGCTGTTTCAAGTCAGATTTAATTGGAATCACGAGAATGATGCCTTACCTAGAAACATATTCTGCTTGAAGTTACGTGAGCGGACAATAATTGCTTCTAAATGTTTTGTTTACAAATCGATTTCCTCGGCTATTCAAGTCAGATTTATTTCGAACTTGATAAAATGGCTCCTAGCTAAAATTATGTTCTACCCAGGGACACGTGATCTGGCAATAATTGAGTTTAAACTCTATAGTGGATGCCTAAATGAATTTTAAGTTCTCGCTGATAGACTACAACCTCTGCTGTTACCCTTTAAAAGTGTTCGAAACGGTTAACTTCAACTGGCTATGTATGTATTGCAGGCCGCGTTGATTGAGCTGGGGCGAAATTTTCTTGGATATTCACTCCTTATTATATTCAGAAAAAAAGTTGTTTTTCTACGAAAAAAATAAGTTGATTGTAGGTTCGTTTTAAAATATAAGTACATGCTAAAATAAGCCCTCAGCTTTTGATAGATAATGTTCCCAACTACTTTTCAATGATTTGGACCTTTGACTAATTGCTAAATAACAGTAGGCAAGTAAAGTAACTTATTCAGTAATCGCCCTTTTCTCAGTTATTTTCAATTGATCATCCCCAAAACAATTTGCTAACAATACACGTTGGTCTTTATTGGGAGATTAACTGGGCCTGGTATCCTTTATTGCCTACCTCATCTTTATTTGCAATTTTTTCTTCTTTGTTGTTGTTTCTTTGATTCTCTGTAGAAATATCGCCTTTGGTAAATCTGTTTAATACAATGCTCTCTTGATTTTACGTACATTGTGTATGATACGTAGCTATGGGGCATTCAGCAATTTCTTTTTTGAAATTATTGATCCAAGCATTTCTAATTTTCGTTATGCCTTCCCGTACTGATTTTATTCCTTTCCGTTGTCTGGGTTCTTTTTTCTTAGCCTTTTTGAGGTAATTTTTTTTTCTGCTTTTTTCCCTATATTCTTTGGGTACATTTTATACTTGCTTTCCTTTCATTTTTTTTTTTTTTTTTATCTTTTCATCTTTTGAAACTCTGGCCTTAAATTCTATATCCATGCTCTCTTTTTCTTATAGTTGCATCATTCTTTTACTAGCTTTCTTCAGTTTTTTTTTTTTTGATGTTTCATACCTTTTTCATCATTAAGAAGTTCTTTCTTACTTTTTTTTTATCTATGTGTCTGTTAGATCATTTGATCTTTCATTCTACTCATCTTTCCCCTGGTTTCTTCTTTGTAATCTCTTTTTTCAAATAAATATTGTACACCTTTTATTTCTTTTTTTTCTGTTCTGTCAACCTTTTCCAATCTTTTTTTACGATTAATTCTCACTAATTTCTCTTTTCTCATCTCTTTTCCCATTTGAGATTGAATTAGATTGAATCGAAGCGTAAACAAAAAATCATCTAATGGCCTTTTCATATGTATCAAGTCTTTAACATCAAAAGATACTCTTCACTTTATTAAAGTTTACTGATTTTTTTTTTATTGACTGAACATTTCACTTACGTTTCTCTTTTGCTATCAACGTTGTTTTCCTTTTACGCGATTATGAACTGCGGTACAGTGGTTCAAAGATTTGTTCATTTTTCGCCAATGTTTTTTTCCTGAAGTAATGTAGAAAAAAACTGTTTTACTCCACAAAATATGTTGATCATCGATCTTTTTGACGATTAAAATGTAAGAATTGACTCTTTTTACAGCATCACAAATTTTGTGTGAGAAAAAGGTCAAATATAGTGGCTCGTAAACTTGGGAGAAGATTAATCTCAAGTTCTAGAAAGTGGTTCCGTTTAGGGAAAAATATGAAAATAACCGTCATAGGAAAAAACAATGAGAACAGAAAAAAATAGTATACCCGTTGATCACACTGGCATGGAACTGATCGGTGGCAACAAATATGTAAATATCCATCAATCTTGCCATGATCTAATTTGAAATATTTACGACTATAATCACGGATGAAGCAAACCATTGAAGCAGCCGCGATATATATATATATATATATATATATATATATATATATATGTATATATATATATAAATATATATATATATAAATATATACATATATATATATATACATACACATACATACACATACATACATATATATATACATACATATATACATATATATATATATATATATACATATCTATGCATATATATATATATATATATATATATATATATATATATATATATATATATATATATATATATATATATACATATATATAACTGCTTGTATGATAACTCCTGTGTGCAGTCCAATAATTAAAATGTTATTTAATTATGAATAATGCAGTATGTTTAACCAGTTCGAAATTATTCAGTGACGTTAGATCGCTACGCACTCTGCCAACATTCAAGGACCCTTGATGATCTGAAACAATTTGAGATCTCAAGAAAGTTCACCTTCTCTCTCTGGCTTGAAGGATTACAATTGTTGACAAAGTTCCGCCAAGTATGCAGCAATTGTTTCCCAATGATAAGATATCCTCATCATTGAAAGTTTTATAAATGGTACGAAATTTCAAGGTTGCACTGAAATAAATGCATAGTACATCCTGGGTGAGGAATGAAACAAATTTGAAATTAAGAAGTGTTTTCTTCTGCAAAATTTTTGGAAGTTCATAGAGGAAGACTCGTTAGTTAAGGCAATTTTATCATACTTTTGATGACGATTGAAAAAGGATATATCTAGTATCACTTCGTAGTTTATGAATTAATCAAAACTAAAAAAAAAAAATGTTTAAAACCTGAAATATATTGTCCGATATTTATTTTCGTTAGACATTAGAGATATCTTGAAAATGTGTTGCTGAATAAAATATTAATTTTATAATCCATATTTTCTAACTTGTGCATCCATTGTGTCTGATCTCAACGTTTTCATTAATTTTCTAAAATTTGGGAATGATTTCCACTCTCAAAAAATTAAGAAAATACATTTCAATAAGCGACCCTATTCCCAAGAGTTATTTGGTCCCCAGGTATTTTGTTTTGTTTCTGTTGGTTTCCTTGTTACCACTATATGTTAGCCGATCCATAATTCTTATGGGAGCAAACAGGGTTATCTTTTCTTGGATAGAGCAAGTTATGATATGTTGTAAAAATACTTGCAAAGGTAAAGTTCAAACCATGATTTCTTTCTTTGAGACTACAAGTAAACTGTGATTGTCTTCTATTTTAACACGAATCGTACCTTTGAGTCGGGACCGAATATGCAGATCGGTACAAACGTTATCGTAACAAAAACAGGGTAAAGAATGAATTTGTTTGAGTGATATTGACTGATGTAATAATTACAGATGGTATTACTGTACCAGGTTAGGACTTCATTCACTTGTCTTCTGCGCAATAGCCAGAACATTTTGCCGATCTAAAGAAACATAATGTATAAACATTAACAAATCCTATGCAGTTCCCAATTGGATTATATACGTCATAATCCGAACTATAACCTTTATATTTGATGTTTTATACATATTTTTCTATCATCAAAAACAGTTTATCGAAAGAATAACATACAAGCAAACAAACTATGAATGTTAGCGCCAAATTGCTGCTAATATCAATGTCAACATTGTGATGATGCTCTGTTAAACATAAATGTTAGCATGTAACATTGCCATTTACTTTGTGAGGTTGAGCATGCATATGTATATTGTGTGTGTGTGTGTGTGTGTGTGTGTGTGTGTGTGTGTGTGTGTGTGTTTGTGCATGCATGTGCTTTCATTACTTAGGAAAATTTGTTTTTCTGTCTTCCAAAGAGAGTCAAACAATTTATTGTTGATCTAACTAATTGTGTATGCATACTCATTG
Organism: Thysanoteuthis rhombus; assembly: GCA_963457665.1. NCBI lineage: Eukaryota > Metazoa > Mollusca > Cephalopoda > Oegopsida > Thysanoteuthidae > Thysanoteuthis > Thysanoteuthis major. The sequence continues at coordinate 31,944,793 of OY735229.1, read as the reverse complement.
GAACTAGCAAAAGGTTTCGACACCCACACGAAAATAAATCCCAGGGCTCTTGAGAATATATATATATATATATATATATATATATATATATATATATATATATATATATATATATATATATATATATATATATATATGAATGATATAAGCTGTGTGTCTGATATCAAAGTGCTCCTAAAAAAATCATTCATAAGCTGAAGCGGAAATAGTGCAAAGCGAGGAAGCTATTAGCATTAGTTTAGCTGTTTGGCTTTCTTGTATTTAGTTCTGATGATAGTATGTATAAAATGATTAGAGATATTGAAAACTGATGCATGACATACTCACACACACAGATAAAGAGAGATTGCTGCTCATATGATCATATGCAGCACAGCAAACGCTTAATGCTAATAAAGCTTTCCATTATTTGCCGTATAAGCAAAAACGAGGGATTTGGACTATCTTGAAAAGTTGTGGACACCTCTGATACTGATGTTGAAATCCATAATCATGATGATGAAAAATTAATTTCCATTCCCAACATTTTAAGTAGCCTCCTGAATAGTGATTTAAGAAAAAAAATGATTTTTTGTTTTTTGTTTTTTTTCGTTTTTTTTGGTCTTCCGTTTTCCGTAATGCCCCTGGAGATGAACTTCTAAAACAACCAAAAACATAATCAGGAAATAATTTTGACATTTAAGGAAAATTACAAAATATTTTAAAACCAGTGAAAATAAAATTATCAATTCTGAGGCCTTTTTGTGAATTCGCTTTAGAATTTCATTTCGCCCGAAACCTTTTTTTGACATTTTCAGCAAATCGCTTTCCTGAATCAATATTTTGGTTCCTTTTTCTCACGATATGAACATTTTAGCTCAATCCCCACAAGTTATCAACGGATTATTTACACTTATTGTCCAAAATAATAATCAGTAAAAGTATTATTTCAGAACAATATTCCTTTTTCTAAGGTATCTGATTATCTTAGCTTTGTAGATGTATAGCTCAGCCGTTTATATAACTGAGTTTCGAAAAAAAAACCTTGACATCGTCCACTGTAACTAAAGTATGAATATAAGATCTGATGTTCATCTGTTGAGGCAAAAATAATTCAATAGTTGATATATGGTGATGGAAAGTACATAAATGTCTATCTTGCCATTAATAATTCTGATTAATATCTCATTCCATAATTTCCCATATTTCAAGTGAAAATTTTACGTTAATTCAAAACTAGTTTGATGTATCAGTTGTAAGATTTGTGTGAACATATGTATGTATGTGTGCTGAAATACGCCAATACTCGTATATAGTTTTGAGAAATGTCATTTACATTCCAAGTTTTTTCTTCAGACGTTTGTACTCCTTTTTGTTGCAGTTGTTAAAGTCCTCAACACGAGCTTTTGGCTGATCAATTCAGACATCCTATTTGTAAGACAGACAAGCCCAGATTCCAACTTCGGTTGCTTAACTGGGGCAATTTATTGAAATGTAGGCCTATCAAAAGAAAGAAAAGGAAAAAAAACGTATCCTACGGTATAAGCTTTGTTGACTCTGGATTGAAAGAAATTTTGCCCTCCATTGTATTTGAATAGTTCACTTAGACAGGGTTGTGTATAGATTTGTCAAAACTCAGAAAAAGAGTTTTCACTCTGAAGATTAAATATATTATTACACAAGTAATCCAAGCAGTGAGGAAATGACGATGAAATATTTCTAACTTACTACCAACTGCACATGAACCCAGTACACGTACGTTCTGTTTTGTGTTGCAATTCTCAGTGCTGAATATTGATTCATCAAGATATGTGGTATGAAATTTTTTTTTTTTTTTGACATGTTTCAGTTGATTTTTCACAGCTGCCTCCCACCCCTAAAAAGGAAAATCCACTCTACGTTTTGTAATATGTATTTTCTCGGTTCCCAAGGTTGCTGACTTTTCTAATAATAATAACCAGAATAAACCATAAGTTTAGATGTATTAACAACCAGTGACATCCAAAATAACGAAAATATCTAGCGAATTCCGCTGTAAGTGTAGCGATAAACAGACCAAAACTTTACATGGATTCAATTTAATCAACATGTATGGCCTGTTTGTCGAAATTCATTTATGTATGACTAGTCAGCTTGGCTCGAGAGAGGTTTCCCAGGCCACCTCTCCAGAATATATCTCTGTTATTTCTCAACTGATTGTAATAAAATTCGGATATAGTATTTGTTGATGCATACTTGTGTTTTCCTGAAAATGCTCGTGTTATTCCTTTATCCAACATAAGAACAAGCATCTTACAAGACATAGGTGCAGATCATTAAAGAATATTTTGGAATTTTTTCGTCACTATCTAAAAAGAATCAGCTGAACCATTTCAAAAATGTTCCACACAAGGAAGCGTTGGATTCATGCTCAAAAACGAAAAAGGAGGCTACAGCTTTTCGTTTTGTTAAACATTCTGATGAAATATCATAGTGTGCCTAATCCTAAAATATGAAGAAAAGATTTTGTCCTTTCTTTTATCAATCCTTTGTTCATTTACTGCACTAAACGTGATTATCTTTGACAGAGCAAGAGAGATTTTCAGTGCAAAGCGGGGTTGAGTTTATTTTGAAATCATGATAAGAACAATCTTCACCAAATATATGGACTATCCCGTCGCGTCGAAGCAAACTGATTGGAGAGATATAACTTGATCATAAATTGATTTTATCATGTTTACAATACAAAAGTCTCAGTAATCATCTACTGTTGGAGTAGATTTTGACCCTGCAGCGGCTGGGCCTGTCATTATCTCTTTTGCAACGTTTGAGTTCCCATGTGCACAAATTTATTTCAATACTGAACCTCTGTGTTTTGTTTTTAAAATTCAATGTTAAGAGATTATACCTACAAAAAATGAATGAATTAAGGAAGAAATACTAACAGAATACTACTGTTATGTGTATAGAGTAAATGTAATGTTAACATTCTTACTATAGAAATACATTGACAATGATTTCACTATAAAAATGACTCACTAATGTTTTTAATTTTTTGCTGATGATTCCAACTTACGATTTCATTTCTCATGATTAAATGCAAAATGAATCGAAAATAAATGAAAAGAATGCATTGTGAATGATTCTATGGTAAAATAGTAGAAAATCAGAAAGGAATGTACGTTTTACTTTCAGAATAGGTTTTTTATTAGTAAACATTTGAAACAACCTTTTCTCTATAATATTAATTCGTACAATGACCTTGGGTAGTCGATCCAACTATTTGTCAATTCTTATTTGAGCTGAATCTATTCCCCATACTCGTTGCAACAGGAGCGATAGTTTTCCATCAAAATGTAGTGTTCATGATTGAGTGATATTGTACTTACAATATTCTGGCAAGCTGATCGTTTCTTATGACACATATTATGTCTAAAGAAGACAAATGGATTCGTGCCATGTATTTTGGTTCCAAATCAATAATCTTCAAACTAATCATCCTAGAGTAATAAGTTTTTAAGTTGTTTTTTTTTTCTCAAATAAATTCCGACATCTTGACGAGTTAATTAAAACTTAAGCGATGCTGCATTTCAAGTCCTTTGTGGAATCTAGAGTTAGTCTCTGTATTAAACAGTTCCAAGTTATTGCAAACCGTCAATCTAATCTGTCACTGTAAGAGTCACGGTTTCTTTAAGTTTCATAGTTAGTCTCGCTGGTTGTATATGCATGTATGTAACACCACGCGTATTTACAATGTAAGATGATGTAAATTGACCTTTTAGTATCCGTCCACTTGTTTTTTTCAATCCAGATTTCTCTTAGTGATCACTGCCTAACAACAGAGAAGAGAAGTGATACATCCATTGATCCCCCCCTTTTCAAATTCCTTTAATTCTCATCAGCAAAACGGCATCCTGCAAGAATATATTGGTTAGAGCCGATTTCTAATAAGTGACTAACTAAAATTGTTCGGTTTCTTTGTCGATGCCTGACTATCTATTCATATAATGGGTCATGTTTTAAACTCTATTGCTTCTCTGTAATATGTGTCAAAGAACATAATTGAACATAAACATGACAGTGCAATATATACGTATATATATATATATATATATATATATATATATATATATATATATATATATATATATATATATATATATATATATGTGTACGTATATATATATATATATATATATATATATATATATATATATATATATATGTACGTATATATATATGTACGTATATATATATATATATATATATATATATATATATATATATATATATATAGTGTAAAATTGAAAAATTGATTGAAGGCAACAGCATTTTTCCCAGTACATGGGTTAACTGGTTCTTTCAAATGCATTTTCTTGAGTCAGTGCATTAAGTGTACGAACTCAGATGATCAATGCATATTTCTTGGTTGTTTCCACCCATAAAAAAACGCTACCATTGAGTTTTCAAGTGCAGAGTAACCTTTGTGAACCTGAGCATTTAGAGATGAATATGATCAGCTTCCTTTGAAAAAGCTAATAACGTTAAAAGGCTATGAAGCCCCACAAAATTCTTTATGATTTTTTCTTTTCACCCAAATCAGGTACAAACATCCTTTACATACATAGGCTCAATAGTGAAAAAAAATGGAACCTTATCTTATGGATTCCACTGAGTGGTGTTGGATAATTGATTCCTTTGATGATTCTCTAGAAGGCGTTTATTCGGGGTCCAATTGTCCCATGGGGGATTTTGGGGGGAATATCTTCCAGAGGATAGTTGTCATCATACTGATGTTTTGAATGTTAGTCAAGCACTTCGATGCTCAAGTTACCTTCGATATCGCAATGAGTTCTGTCCATCTTTTTCTTTCAGCATTTCTAGAGGTGATATTCCATAAAAGATATTAGCTTGTTCTTAATAGCTTTTTATACGGCAATAGATCGTGCGACTTATTTTCAGAAAGTTATTATGATTATCTTTGTCGCTAGTTATAACCTGTCCTATTCACTCATTATTGCTACTTTTATTTGGGCTGTATAAGACTTTTAATTCATCTTTCTCTCTTTTTGCATAAGGATAGTGTGAATATCTTTTCATATTTCATTAAAGGGGATTTTATGTGCTTCCTAATAGTCCATAAACTACAGACCGAACTTTCAAAGTAATCCTTATATATTGCAAGCTATAAGTCACTTTTGAAATTTCTGAAAAGCTTTTCATCTTGCTATTCCAAAAGAAACAATGAATATACAGCTTTGGAAGGAAAACTACGCTTTGTATTAATTAACTGCCTAGTCGTTACGGAAATTATTACGTCTGAAACGAGATGTGATGCTTTTATTCTAAATTGGACTCTCTGGGAATTCAGACTGATAGTAATTTTGATTAGTGTTCTCTAATCATTCTGGATAACTTTGTTAGAAAATCAACTTATTATTATATTATAAGTTGGGAATAGTTGGAAACAAACTACAAGCTACTTGAATTATTTATTCAACCACTCAATAACGAGGGTGAATAATGAGCATCTTTGTATATTGGCATCGATATTTTCTTCTGTCTATTTCACCTTTAAAATCCGTCTCCGATTATCCCTTATCCCTTTACTCGCCATTTAAAGGGTTTTGATTTTGACGACGTCGATTACCTGCTTTTTGGGGGCATCCAACAGGATAGATAACATCAGTATTTATCCGTTTAACTATTCCTGATACTGAAAATGAACGCAGACAATGTTGTTCACGGAGTAGAGAATAATGGACTTTCAACACACACACACACCCACACACAAACACACACCCACCCACATACACACACACACACACACACACACACATATATATATATATATATATATATATATATATATATATATATATATATATATATATATATATATATATATACATAGGATCGATTGAAGCTTCGCTACACAAACATGTTTACGTATCCTCCCCATGTAGTCTTGTTCAGACTAATTCAGATTCACTTGAAGAAGCCCAAAAATAGCAGAGACATGAACATGTTCGTGTAGCAATCAGTTTTTCAATATATTTGAGCTCTACTTCGAAACAACTTGAAATCAACTTAATCATCAAAGTTGACCGTATAGAACATTCTATGAGATAAACCAATCATAAATCGTATATTGTATCATATTATAGGATATCACATCCCTGATTCGTATTATATATATATATATATATATATATATATATATATATATATGAATATATATATATATATATATATATTTATATATATATATACATATATATATATATATATAGTATTATCTCGTATATAAATACGTTCAAATATGCAATTATGTATGTCAATTGATAATTTTCACTGGAATGCAAGTTTTTTCAGGTTCACGAGCTAAATCGAACACTTGTTCAACATGAATATTTAATCGGGTCTGTTGATTGTCTTCTCTTTGCATTCTCCAATTAGTGTGTTGCCTTGTTTCTAAAAGCATTAACACTGTTCCAGAACAATCATGACATATTCCACATTTTCTGTTTAGGATACAGATAGCCAATTGATTGATTGACCTTACATTATATAAGGTGACTTCAATCATGCGATGTGCTCCGATGCGTTAAGATTTTTTTGTGTAATCAGTACACATTACCCGCAAAAAACCTTGGTATTTGGAATTCAGCTCATGAAACCCTTTTTGCTATCGTCATACTTGACACCATATTATAAAGTTTGACAAATCGAGAGAAATATACCGTTTTATTTCAAGTTCCAGAAATATTGATTGATAAGATTGGAGAGCCACGCTGTGCTCGGTTAATTTTGATGATAACGGATACAAACAGGCAATTTCAGCCACTAATCAAGTCTTTGATTTCACTGCGGAACTAAATATCAATTGATTCACTGTGAGGTGCCTTTGATATTTAACTATGTCTAATCTGGAACAAATCAACGAATTGTAATAATCAAATTATTGCTAACAATTTGTGGTCAGTGAGACGCCATCTCACTGGACTAAGTTTGGTACAAGGCAACCAATATTAGGTGCACCAAGAGAATCAGAATCATCATAGTTGTCATGGCTCGTAAGATTATTTCTTTATCTCTGATTCCATAAAGTAAAATTAGCTTGAGAAAGAGCAAGGTAATCCGACACAGGGCGAAAAGTATAGAACTCACACTAATGATCTATGGAACTACAAAGGTAGCCATTTCCCCACAATGATGAAGATTAATGTAACATCGCTCAAAACACCCTTGCATCAATCAACGAAATAACTCAAAAGCCACATAGTCTGCCAGTTCATGTTGTTAACTATAGCTCACTTGCAATGTGTTTAACTCTGACATTGCAAAGCGCAGGGCATCTAACGAGGATCCCATTCATAGTAGTAATAACGGTGTACACGACTAATTTACTGACAATTGCTCTGCAGTACCGATTGTATCCTCTGCATTTTCTTTCGAGACTTATTACTTCTCAGAGAGGACTAACGATGTAGTCCTAAAATTCCCATACTAGAAGGGGAGTAAAAATCAATAAAAAGATTCCAAAGCAATTAAGTCATTACGTTTGCTACAAAAGTCACATTTTTTTCGCCTTTCCTTTTTAGTCGCTCCGTTATTTTGATCATGTTTTGTTTCTCCATTGCTTTTTTTATTATTGATATTTTTAAGAATAGAACATCGAATCTCCATCAAATTCTCAAGATGAGTAATCGAGTTGAAATCACTGTGGGATAGCAAGCTTTCTGTAGAGAAAACTCTGCCCTCAAAAACAAAAAGATCCTATTGGTCCTAAAAAGAAGGGAAAACAGAGAATGTATCCTCCCAATCGTTACCTACGGAGCTGAACATGTAACTAAACCAAGAGACAGACCTGCAACACTGAGAAGCATTCAATGTGCACTAGAGAAAATCATGCTCAATCTCACATTGAGGGATAGCAAGACAGCAAAATTTATCAGGAGTCCCAAAACTGAAAATGCCAAAGGGCTGGACATGTTGTAAGAAAGATTGGCAACCGATGGACACAATGACTCTGGACATGGATCCCAGTGATAACGTGTGCAACCTAGGTTCGCAAAATACAAGAAGAGGAGAGATGAACAAGATTGATTCAGAAAGTATTGGCTCGGCATCGCTCGTAATAGAGGAGTGCGGCGCATCCTTGGGAAAGTCATTGTCAAACTACGGACATTAAAGGATTGATGATAAAAATGCAAAACAATGATGTGTTCCAGTAGCGAAAAGCTCTTATTGTAGGATAATTTAACATAATAGTTTTGCATTTTGTTATCAAATCATTTATTGTATTAGGCATAGCCACTTACTTTTAAGATGTATTTCACGTGTATATGTTATTATGGTTTCTAAAAGATTAACTAAACAGCTTTAATTCGATATAAATTGGTCTTGTGTGCTGTTTGTATATGAGAGTCATGGTGTGCATATAAATGTGTATGAAAATGTATGTGTATTTTTCCAGAAGACAAACGCGTATGCAAGTATGTGTGTGTAAGTATAGTGGTGAGCATTTCAGTATGGACATCGATAAGTATATCAATACATGAAGTTCCTATGTCTCGTAATACTGATTATATCATTGAGATGTGATTAACTTTCATGGGATGCACTAACCTGCTTAGATTGGGTATTGATTGGAAGTGTGCTGATAGCTTTTCGATTTGCTATGTAATTAACTAGGTGAGGTAATAAATTGCAAAGGTCTGGTCATTGCTGGCCAGATTTGCTTATTGCAATTGATGTAAATTCGATGATTTTGCGTGTTGCTTCATGTTGTATGCAATTTTGGCGTATTTTAGATAAAAATTATGAACCATCTCATTGGTCTGTCATTGCAATAAAATGTATCTATCTGCATAGAAAGTACTTACACACACATATCTTCCCAATCTTTGTATGACCATGAATCTACCAACCTGACTCTTCCATTTTCAGTCAAGAAAAAGTCTCCTTAAAGATAAAATCACATCCACTAATCCAAGAACCCTACATAATTATGCCAGACCATTCTTCTTTTCAGTTTTTTTGTATTTTGATATTTACCAGTTTGACAATGCTTCTTTGGAAGCAGAACATGATATGCGATTGAAGAATATCTATTAATAAAATAAGTGTCCACATTGTCTCTCCTCCATTATCAATAACTTGTATATAAATAAATGATCATAAATATAAAAAGTAATCCCCATAAGTATCCGAACATGCATACAATCAGTTTTTATTAAATACTTCAAGCGTAATGTTCTTGTTTTTCAAGTTGTAAAACCAAGGAATTGGAAGCAAAATGTCTGTCTATGAAATACCCATGGGAAGTACAATACAAAGAACACAAATATTGCTGGCATTAGATGAACAAAATATATGAAGGTTAGGACAGAAAAAAATCATTTGGAAACAAGAATATATCCTGTAAGCCAGTTTTATCTCTTCTTATGTTCAAATCTTTTAGGGGTTGTAAACGTCGCATACAGTCTCTCTTTCGATATATTATTTTCTGCCTTCTAAAGAGAATATATTAAACCAAGCGATCTCATCATATATTTCATCGATTCTTTTTACTTCTTGTCAAGTCGAGCAAAAACAATAATACAAAATATCATTTCTCTTGAATGAACTCCAAAAAAGAAGTTCTCGGGATTCGGTGCTCAGTAGTTAATAATAGTCTTCCTCTTTATTCTATTAGTTGTTCGGACTTTGAACTTAGTCTTTGTTTGTCTTGTTAACACAACGGTTAGGGCAATCTCTATCACTTTCTTCGGGGGAATTCGGCTGCATTAATACATCTGTGGTCTGGTGCCTTTATTCACTGGCCAAAACTTTTTGAAGCGTGGACAATCGGAGCGTACAAAAGGAAAGAGCCTTTGCACAAAGTAAAAAAAGAAACGAAGTTAGAGCGAATGGCCAGGCAAAAATGCTGGCAGGTTTTCTAAGTCATAAGTCCGTTCAGGCTTGATCTGATGTTGGACAGCTAGTTGTCTGAGTCTTTAGAAGTTATTATATTTATTTATAAGAACAAGGCATGGGAAAAGGTCGGACAGGTACGTAGTCGGTGCGACAGCCATTTCAAGAAACTGAAAAAACTTTCTCGAATTTGATAGCTATAACACTGTGTAGCTCACCTTTCTCTCAATCTATGTCTTGACTGGTTTGTGGGTGTTGACTAATTACTTGTTGTCACAGAATATATGGAAATTCTAGACCAGTAACCATTTCCAGGTTTGTCTACAATTGTTTGGTGTCTATACAATACAAGCGATGGTATTACTTGTGGCCCATGCATCAAGAAGTGACCATCAAACATCATTCAAACTGTTGATACTAATGCAGTTGCTCATGGTTTACAATTCATAGTACTCCATGAAATTGTTGCAAGTGCAAACTCTTAAAAAGCACTATATCGAACATTGTTGTCCACTGAAAAGATTATGTTGACTGTCTATCCAGAGCTTAAGAATGCCTCGTTAGAGGAATCTTCTTTACTTGATGACATAATACAAAAGGTAATTGGCACAACTGAGAGGTTTATCAAATGTTTTTATTACCAAAGCAGCACATGCACAGCAACAGACGAGGCTAAGGTTAGTTTTTGGAAGGGTAAAAGCCCCATGTTGAGATATCAGTGTACCAAAGACGATGCGTTTGGGCCCAGATTCTGATCTTCACCATAGAAAGACATTCATCAGATAGATAGGACTGTCAAATACATCTCAGAGATAATATGTGCCTTTCTGAATGCAGGTCAATCAAGCTACGAACTTATCTTCAGCAAGTTTGAGAAGAGTTGTGTTTGGCTGGGAAATTACAAATTAGCCATTACTGTGATACAGATTGCTGAATAAATTGTCCTGCGTAGATCCTTGTTTAGAGTAATTTATGTTATGACGAATAAAAGTTTCAAAACGTGGGATAGGAAGAGGCTTCTGGGCAATTTTATAAATTCAAAATTTGGATTCTGCATCATAAAAACGTATATTTTTGTTATTACAGTTTCGAATATCCGTTGATTCGCGATTTTATCCAAACGGAAATTCCCAAGAACTATGTATGGCAAAAACTTATGGCCAAAATATCATTATATATCCATCACGGATAAGATGATGCGGTAAACAGTTGTTGTAGAAAACTGTTTTAGTGTGTGGGTCACGAGCGACTGCAGAATTTCATTTGTTTAATGCCTATTGCTCTCAGCGCACCAAATTATATTCCTTTATCATAAGCGTTGGCAGTGATTTATGTCTGCTGAGTCTACGTAACGTTAGGCTTCGAAATGCTAATGTTTAGAAAGTGAAGAATTATAATTTCAATTCTTTTTAAATCATTCTATAGTTAGGAATTCTTATCAGAGTGCGTTGGAAATCGCTGAATGTGACTTGTTCATCACGAAAACAGATGACTGCATAAGACAAAACTGATTTTTTTTAAAATCAATAATATACTGCCCATACTATTACAAATGATTTGTACAGTAAAGACTATATTTCACATCAAAATACAAAATAGCAACAGCTTTTTTAAGTTTTAACATCTGTATGGTAATCATGGATAATATATCTCCAATAATATGTGAATATACCCATCATCTTGGTTCGCTCCAAGCAACATGAACTACACAGAAAATACAGTACTCCGAGGCCTATACTACAAAGGTGATAATGATTATCACGCAGTGAGGCTCTCTTCCTGAGAATTTAAATGGACTCCAGAAATGATTTTGCAAGTCAAATATATTATGGAAAATTGAATTTTACTTAAATCTAGAATTCAAAATGAATTAGAGCAATATCCTATTCATATTTATTCATATTTGATATATTAAAATCCTGTCAATACATTGATATGAAATCAAAATAAGGATTGCACTTTTTTTTGCTATGTAACCATGAAAAATTTATATTTAAATTTCTTATACAACTTTATAAAAAGAGAAAATAAATATTTGATGATTAATTTTGTAAAGCAATGTTTTATTGCATTTCAATCGGGCAACTAAAGTAAATTGTTCACTATTATTTCCCCCATGGAATCATATCTACAGTAAAATTAGTAGCTTTCTAATTTCAAAGTTTTTTTTATGCTCAGGTGGGAACGATGATAGGGTTAGAGTTTCAAAAGGTTTAAGAATCGTATTGTCTGTGTTGCTTACGTTCCAAGGAATTGAACAAACTGCCCAGGATATGAACAACGATTTTCTATAAACTTGGGTCCGTACAAAAGTAACACAACAAGCATGTAACTTTAATTTTGGTAATACACTAGTTTCACCCAGCAGATATTCATTTTTCTGTACAACGCCCTTCCGCCAAATAGAGAACATGAGAGTTTCAGATCAAAATCGAACCAATAAATCTGTCATACTTTGAATTTATTGATCCACTTGCATTTGGATACATCTTAAGATGGTTATACACGGATCGCTGAAAGCGTTACGTTGGCAGCATAAACAACATAAATATTAAAAATCTGAACTACAGTAGAATACAAGGGAGACTATTATTGATAATAAAACACTCCATACTGGAAAGTATTTTTTAATTGTTTCAAGCGAGATGGTATTTTGTATTATTATTCTTGCCTGATTTCACAAGAAGTAAAAAAATCGATTAGATTAATGACAAGAAACGCTTGGTTGCAAAGTTCTCTTTAGAAGACAATACATAATATGTTCAGAGAGAAAAAAAACTGTATGCAACGTTTAAAACCCCAAAGAGATTTGAAAATAAGAAGAGATAAAACTCAATGGCTTACAGGGAATTATGTTTCCGAGAGAATTTATCTTGTCCTAGCCATTACAAATTTTGTCAATTTAATGCAAGCAATGTTTTTGTTCGCTGTACCGTACTCGTCATAAGAGATTGAACATTAAACATTCAACTTTTAAGCGGTTGGTTGTGATGGTTAAAAACTGGAATATTACGCTTGACAAAAAAAAACTATATTTTATGCTCGCTCAAATACTTATGATGGATAAACTTTAATTTATTAATATAATAACAAATTGATAATCGAGAAAAAGCAAAGTTCAAACCAAAATTCTGTAATATCATTTGTATTTTTGTAACACGTTTCCTTTTCAAACAAGCTGAAAGGAAAATGATAAAAAGGAGGAAAGGAAAGAGGATAGGGGTATCAATGCAGAGTTCCTGTGATTGGCTGATGTGATTTTATCGGTGAGAAATCAAGTCTCTGTCTGAGAATGAAAGATACGGAGAGAAAGGAGGTTGTAGATCAATTCGTTCGTGAGCAACAAATAGTCAGATTCAGTTACAGTTAAAATAATCGTTCATTCCTTGGTACTTTGTGCGACTCTGGGAGAAGAAAACAGTATATATATATATATATATATATATATATATATATATATATATATATATATATATATATATATATATATATATATTCTGGGCAATCAATAATACGTCGATATCCAATTGTAGTTTGTAGTTATGAAGTCAGTGGGAAGACATTGTACTTGCATGAGAAGTAACCGTGCGTATTGATGATCGATTTTTTTAAATTTAATAGTTAACTCGATTTTGGACATCTGATCAAAACCAGATTTGATTGAGATACGTAGTTATATTTATGCAACAAAATCAAAACGCACAACATCAATACAGATATTCATCAAGCTTAGTTCAGTCTGGTACAGGTCGTCAATAATGTTACAATAGATGAAGAGGAAAAGGAACAATGTCTTAAAATAAATTGTTAACAATTGCCTTTGATGTGTTAACACACAGGGAGGATAGGATTCATTTCACAGTTGAGATTTATGATTATCAATGTAATAAACGGCAAAAAAAATGACTCACATTGGTAAGAGAAGCGTCGGATGACACATTTCACGAGTAGATGAATTTGATGGTTTTGGATAAGTGAACAGATCTGAGAAAATTAAATCCCTGAGATAGGAGTACATGAGGATATTTGGAATAGTGGAACTCATGTCATATGACATAAATGATTTTATGTTGAAGTTGAAGTGAAAAAAATAGAAAATCAACTCGGCAAAACATTGTTCTATGACTGGTAACAATTTCAATTTATTCTGAGGTAGATCGGACAGAAAAGAGATCGAACAAAACACAGTGCTGCCATATGCCAAATTCAAAACTGTCTTATTCGGATGGGGGAAACTGTTTCATTTTATTCAGGTAACGTATCCCGAACTTGCAGTGTTAGTTGCAGTGCTTCCCCACACTGAAGCAGATGTTGTTTAAAAAGTATCAAAATGAATGCAAATTGACATATATACCCAGCCAAGTCCATATCAGCACCTGAAAACATTTATTTACCTGGATTCATTGATACGGGCCTTTTATTTGGCCACATCTGTATATGTTATAAAGCAATATATCACATATGTTCAGCTTACATATCTCTGCGCATCAATCAGATGTGGTGCATCCGTTGAGGATAAAACGCATGATTGATGAATCATGAATGTAGATCATTGTTATTATGACCTATATAGATATCTTCATCTGTAAGTACGAATTTTTCCCTCTCCAACTCTTTCTGTTTCTCTGCATTATATATATATATATATATATATATATATATATATATATATATTAATGTGTCGTCCATGTCGATGTATTACATCTCTTCAGTGTGACTATAGACATTATCCCATACAGTACCGATTAGCAGAATTGTAACCCTCACATCGGACCCGGAGGCCGATATCCTACCTCTGGACTACGGAACTGGGTAGTCATTAAGGCTGAATTTAAGTGATATATTCATTTCTACGCAGAAACTCCTCATCAACCAGAGTGCTCTATTCCTATGGAATATATATATATATATATATATATATATATATATATATATATATATATATATATATATATATATATATATATATATATTCATATGTCGGCAATATTGTTGGTACAAATGCAGTTTTTGCTAAATCAATTAAGTATATGTATTTGATGTGTGCATTTGTTTCAGATTTTATGTATACTGATGTCGATAGTCGTCGGGAGATTTCGTTTCACCATTAATTTCTTTTTAGTTGGAGGGCTGCCTACTCTAAAAGAAAATTTAAAGTCCTGGTTATAATCAACGGCAGGAACAAGAAGCAAATATGCAACCATCTCCATCATAAATTATCTTATATCCATATGGCTAGATAACTACCGGGCAAATTCACAGAGAATAGCAATAGTTGACGAAGACTTGCGGTGCCATAAAGGAATCTTAGTAGTGATATGAAATGCAAGATAAAATCATTTTATAACTTAGTTATGTCCAAAACTGCCCACGGCTTCTCAGTATTAATCTCAGACATCAAGAAATTACCTGATTGTCAGCGTATGGAAATGTGCCTGGGGGATTGGTGCTTAGTAGCCAGAGAAATCTGGCTTTCTGTTAGGATGGACGAGAACCTGTTTAGTGATGATGACGTTGACGAGCCTGAATCATTCCATTAACGGATCAATCCATTACTTTGTTCTTTGATGCGATCGGTGGAGTACGCAGTAAATCAATCATATTCTTCATAGATAGTTCCAACACTATTCTTTCATAGTTGATTCGTACAACTCTATACCTGAGAACTATTCGAGGTCTCACTTTTTACAAAGACAGGTGTTTTTACGATTTTTTTTTCTTTCCATAGTTCAAGAAGTGTTCGTAAAAGATAGCGACAGGAAGACCACACAACCGGAAACATAAACGTGCATTATGAGATTGAGGTTTATTGGGAAATCGCTCAGACAAAATGAAAATACATTCTTTTTAAATTCGTACTAAAATGACATCGGCTTCAGGGTTTCTTAAAATAATGCACAATTACATTCTCTTCTTATGTAGTCACTTGATTTTACTGATTCCGTTTCATTCAGTTATTCCCGCTTCCTTCCTTACTCTCTCACTCTCTTTCTATCTCTCTCTCATTGAGACAATGGTCTATTGATGATACATAATTTTATGGTCCTGTTTCATACAAACTCTCTCTTTCTCTCTATATATTTCTCCTTTGCTTACTCTATCTCTCTCTGTCTCTCTCCCTCTCTTCCTCTCTCTTCTTCTTTTTCTCTCTCTTGTTCTCTCTTTCTCTCTCTCTTTCTCTCTCCCTCTCTCTTTCTCTCCTTTGCTTTCTTTCATAGATATATTGGTTAATAAACAGTTATTAAGTAGTGAATTCAATTCACCTTGGGTCTCCCTTACATGGGGTTTCGTGACAATTTAGGGATAAGCTTTGTAAACAAATAAATGATTAAATATTCTTAACATAATCCCCCCAATTGCCAATGCATTTTATTCAGTGGAGAATATCAATTACATAGATCGAACATAATCTATTCATTTTGTTGAAGACAGAAAGAAATAAGGAAGTATTTTCCATAAGTTCAAAACCTTGCGGTTAATGGTTCTCATGATATTCCACAGACGGCGACACGCATTTCCTGAAAGCAGATTCATTTGCATCCATTTTCTTTGAACTAATGCAAATAATTTCACGCGTAGGAAATCGAAATCAAAGAGAAACTGCTGGATAAAAGCAACTACTAGTGATGTTTTATTCTGTTTCTCTCTCCTTCTAGAGATGCTCCTCTCTCCCCCTCTCTCCCCCTCTCTCTCTATCTATCTATCTATCTATATATCTATATATATATATATATATATATATATATATATATATATATATATATATATATGTACATGCATGTATATGAGATACAGTTCATGCATATGGGGGAATGTTGACTAGATACATATTGTGTTTCGTCAGATACAGTACAAATTTAACAAATAGAAAAAACTTTGTGTTCAAAGAACGTTCCTAATATTTGATGTAAAGGCAAGTACTTAGTCGAATGAAATATTTTATGTTTACTTTACTTTACTTTGAGAATATATGTTCTGATTAAGTACTCAGTAAGGAAGGTAATTTATACTGGCGCCAGTATTTGTTGTGAGATACACGAGGAAAATGTATTTGAATACTGGTTCCCAAATCAATCTCACTTCCACCATTTTGAAATAGGTGCCACCCAGGATTCTCATCCCTGTTAATCCCAATCCCATTAATTCGGAGCCTAACTAAGTTCACAAATATCTATAGATTAATCCTTCTTTCCCGATGGATTCAATGCTGAATCCGTGAAAGCCTGATCGCCAATATCTGGTGGGAAAAAAGTTGTTGTTTTTTTTACTCTGATCTCATAAACTTTCGATCGTACGGAATTTTAAAAAAATCTTTATTTTGATTAAAAATACTTGATATATATTGAAACTGCGTGTTTATTTAACGTTTGTAAAAAGAGTTAGATCTAAGTATACACTGGTCTTCTTGTTTGATTTCACAAACTTTTGATTTTAAACAAAGTTTCTTTTGATATCACCGTTTTAATTAAAAGGACTTTAGATCAAATTATAACTACGCATTTATATGTGTTTTTTTATTTATTAAGTTGAGACTACGTATTTCAGTATATTCTCTTAAAAAGTTTTATTGCACAAATTTTGATCGTAAAAAAAAAAAATTCCAAGTGGAGGTTGTTTTTTCATCCCAGTTTTGATCAAATTTACAACGCATCCATGTATTTTTGCAAATAAAAGTTGAGATTTCACGAATTAAGCAATTCTACCACATCGGAGTAACATATACATAGAGACACATACTTTTTTTTTAATCAACATATTCGATATATATTCATAGAAACTGATATAATCCAAACATAAAATCAGTCAACGTAGTGATTTATGTCCACACACACTTGCACCCACAAGCACACATAAATACACATGTATACATATAAGTGAATAGAAAAAGAGAATATCATGCATACTCTACGACAAAATATCTGGATGCATGATTCTATATCTTGAAAAACTCTCTCAATTATATTTTTATCGATAAAAAAATACATTGTCTCATGATTTAGTACAGACATTGCCAAACCAAGAATCGTGAGCCCCATGTGGCTCGTTGACATTCGATGTGTGTATCATGGTCATAGGATGACTGAACGCTTATCGTTATCGAAGTTAATTCAGAAGTTAAATAAGAATTTTTCAAAGCTTTATGATTATTTACCAGTGATGAACTGCAACCGAACTGGATTTGAAAATTAGTTTTTGTATTGATATCAAAATATTTGAATCCTAAATTTGAGTGAGGCATTGCCTTTTAATGCAGAAGAAAAGAATCATGGTTCCCAATTATCTGATGTTTATTGCATGAGCTTAAATTAAGTTTGTCCACCCAGAGGTACTATTTAGTGTCCCTCACGCATTCGGTCTGATTTTATAGTTACTTGACAGTGTTCTTTATCCTCTGAAAAAAAAAACAACAAAAAAAAAACCAAGTCGCTCAGAGATAGATGTTGATAGCATTAGTGATGCATAAACTGACCTTTTGAAAGAAGTTGATTCATGCTTTTCCGGAGGGCATCAGCCGAAGAAACAGCAACCTGGCAACAATATGAACCAAACTTCAACAGTGTTCTCTCCCCTGCTGTTGAACATTAAGCCAACTCTATACCATTATTCATAAGAATAATGAAATCGAAATTGCATTCATGCGCACGTATAGTGTAATATGTAATATTAATATATACACATATATATATATATATATATATATATATATATATATATATATATATATATATATATGTGTGTGTGTAATTATTATCACTATTATCATTATTTCTTATATGGATCGTCACACAACGGGCTGATTCACACCTTGGCAGTCATTATTCAGGTAGATTTTTTCACACCTTAGTAATAAAATGGATTTTTCACACCCTATTGGTAATGTTTCAAGTGGTTTCTCGTTGATACATATATATATATATATATATATATATATATATATATATATTTGTGTGTGTGTGAGTGTGCCCACACATTGGTACAAAATAGAAAGAGGGAGAAAGAGAGAATGTGTGTCCATGCATGTCTGTCTATATGCATACTTATATGTTTGTTTACATAGAGGTATTTGTATTTATATATATATATATATATATGTGTGTGTGTGTACAGATTTATGTATGTGTATTCATAAAGATGTAGATATAGATAAGTACATATGTATATTTGAATATGTATATGTGTGTCTGTGTGTCTGTGTGTGTTAGTGTTTATATTTGTGTGTGGAGCTGTATCACAGCTATCGTCTCTATTCGAATGAGGACCGTGCGTATAAATATTCAAGCTTTTTCAATTGATATACTCCTGTTTATGATCAATCAATAACCTTTGCCAAGTAACCATTTCCGATTTCGTCCGACTGGAATCCTCTTTATGCAGAGAGCATAAGGTATATATGCCAAATCTTCCCCTGATTTTAGTCATAAGCTTTAATCCAAAGTTTGAGATTCTATGTTCAAAAAGCAATCAAAACTACTGTGACCACTGGAATCACGAAGGTTTGTACTTATTGATAATTGTGTGTTACTTTCTTTAGATACGTTGCATTAGTTTCTGCTTTTTATCCATTACCAGCTGCCTGGTGTTTATTGCTAAAGGTTGAGTAATAATAAGTCTCATTGCCTGGCCAGATCTCCTCACACATTTTTCTCACCAATCACAGCAGCGGTGTAGGAGTTTGTACTACTTCCAACATTGTTTTACTCTTGGCCCTTAGGTCCTTGCTAACTGGTGGCGTTGTAGATCTCAAATTTTTAGTAATCCCCTCAGTATTCGTGCAGTTTCCAGCCGTGTTGTGGTTTGCATAGTCTCAATCGCTCCCCTCATCTCCATTTATTTAAATATCATTTTCTTTGTCTTTGGTATGGTTCCGAATGCACCTGCTATTACTGGCACGACATGTTCCAGACCTTTTTCAGCTCTTTTGCTAGGTCCTTGTATTCTTTTTAGCTTTCCATATATTTCCTACTTACTGTAAACTGCTGACACTGCCACGTTTATTGTTTGGCGGCTCTTTCTTCTCTCATGCATGATTGCAAGGTCATGTCTTCTTGCTTGGATGGGGTTTGGATTTTTAAGTCCCAAAGTAATTCATGGCTTCCATTCTTCAGGGCTATTTCCAGTTTGTGCTGGTACCACCCCTCCATATAGTTGAATCCCATTAGTTTGCTTACTTCCCTTTGTTGCAACCCTGTCGTGTCTGTTCTACGCTCTTTCTTGGATTATTGACTTCATTCACTAGCGGTTTACGGAGTGGTTTACGGTGTCACCCCTTCTATTGTTTCTCTCTTCGAAGTTTCCGTCGCATAGCAATATCTATGATCCGTTGTCTACAACATTTTGTATCCATCTTTTAGATTCAATGATTTTTTTTTTCTTTCCTTGTTTAATGAGCTGTTCCTCTACTAGTCATTTTTTTTTGTTGCTCGTTGTGTTATTTCGGGCGCTCTTTACAACGTCCTCAGA
>OY735229.1:31901956-31921956 GCA_963457665.1 Thysanoteuthis rhombus | reverse complement strand
TAGAACGTAAACATGTTGCCCACAAAAATTGATGTGGAAAATTCATAACAAGCATTTCCTATTCATTCAAGTCCCTGAAAAATGAAAAAAAATCATATTTTAATTACCCTCGAATTGAATATAGCCTCGTTCTTTTTTTTTTTTTTCGGCTGTGATTTAGTACAACATGTTATAATTTCCATAATTCTTATAAACTCATTATCATTCTCAAATAATTCTCCTTCTAAGATATTTCAGAAATAAATCGAATCTCCACTGCCCCACAAATGGCCGACCAACCAGTTAAGTGGGCCACAGATTTTACTCTCGTTGAATCACGTTGTGTCTTTGTCTCAGGCCGCTCCTAGTCACATTTTCATCTGTTTTTTTTTTTTTTTTTAAATATGCATGAGTATACCATTGAACACCATCTGAAAACATTGCTGATTATTTCAAGTGGTTTTTTTTCCGTTTGCTATGGTTATTTGGGACATTTTCCCTTTAAATGATTTTAGATAAAACATCTTTCTCGATAATTGTAGAGAATTTCATTAAATTTAAATTTTTTTAAAGATAAATTTAGGTATTCCGGTACACGTGCAGGCTACGGTAATACATAAATGTAAGATACACCCTTTCCTGATCAATACCCCTACTTGGATGTTTAATTTTTGCTCTCTCTCCGTCCCTGTCTATTTCTATTCACTTACCGACATGACCAAATCTTTTAATATAAAAATAATTACGCATTTTCTTTCTTAATGTCTTCTTGTCAATATTTCATTCATTATTCTACAATGTTTTTATCGATACTTTCGTTATCCTCTTTTCAATTCTGCCCCCTTCTATATTTTCTTGCTGTCCTTCTCTTCCTCTCGTGAAAGTAGCAACAGGCAAAAAAAACTGATAAAAATTTGAAAGACCAATATTTTTCTATGCTGCAGCGTACGAATTCTCTTTTCATGTTTAATATATTGATCTTAATATGAGTTCCATTCTCACTGTTTCTTTCTGTTCATTCATTTGTCGATAACGTGGCCTTTGAACACAATAATTCCGTTCATGCACCTCAATCCGTTATCTCTTGTGCATATGCCCTCGTTGAACTAAAAGGGAGGGGGTGTATCGAACAGATTAAAAGACAACTCACACCGTACGGGGAGCGAAAATCATTTAAATGGGTTAAAAGAGATGAAGATCATAGCATCATACCATCAGGAAATTTAATAAAATAATCGCGTAAACACATTCGATTGATGTATATTGATGAAAAGTATCTATGTGAATACACAGACACGTTCACATGCACACATATGCAAATATGCACACATGCAGATACACATTCACATACACACAAACACACACGCACACACGTGTGTGCGTATAAATATATGTCAACGGACAAGGACCTTTTTCTCAATCTTTTTCTCAGCTTTTCTCGTTAAAGCACGTGAGAATGCGAGTCTGGATATGATGTATTCGAGAATGGTCGAAACGATAGATCAGACCGAGTGCATTCGACTGTACATTGCATTATTATCAAGGTTGTTGAAAAACTGTGATGCTACTTTTTTGCACGGATTTGAATAGTCCACATCAATTCAACTTGAGCGATTGTTGCATTTGGGTGTCAATGCGTGAAAAGTGATTGCCGAGTCACCATTTTGGTAGCAGGAGTCAGATTTTAAGAAGATTTAGGATCCATTGTTAATGCCCCCAAAAGACTTAGGTAAATTTTCTCATTTTTCCATTATCGTAAGCTTTTTTTGCAGTTGATCTGATATATTACACGGTGATATCGAGGTATATGAATCGTTTGTTCTTTATATATATATATATATATATATATATATATATATATATATATATATATATATATATATATAACATATATATACATACACATATATATATACACAAATATATAAACATATATATATATGTATGTATACATATATATATATACACATATATATATACACATATATATATACAAATATATATGTATATATATATATATATATATATATATATTTATATGTATATGTATATACATACATATATATATATATATATATATATATATATATATATATATATATATATATATATATATATATATATATCCAATATGTGATGTGCACGTATTTTTTCTTTCTAAAAGTGCTACATGCAAAACATTTAGTTAATTTAGAGCGTATTTACATTTAACATTTTGATAAATAGGATTAATTAATTGATATGATACACGGATTCACTTGTGTAACCACCTCTCTTAGGCTTCTTGGCCGAATATATTTTCATCTACATTTCCATAGAAAAGCGCTATTTGGTAGTATGCATTTGATTTTCCTGGATGGGAAGCCCCACCCTGTGATATTGATATCATACGATTTTGTCCAATTTTTTCATCTATAATTCTTTTATTCATAGTATTTTGAATTCTTAATGTTGATGATTCAATTTATTTTTTCCTTTTTTTCTTCTTTCTGGAATATATCATTTATTATGCATTGGAATGTAGATTTTCAAGGTGGTTATGTATATTATGAAGGTGAATCCATCTGTTGGTAATTATTGAAATACTTGATAATTCACTCTTTTTCATTTGTTTATTTACCTATCCTCTATAAGTAAGTAGGGTTGTAATCTCCCCATCATATGATTGATTATCATAAATTATTTTGACTGTTTTAGAGTGTTGCTAATGCTTCTTATCTGTGAAGTTGGTGATCCATCGTTCAAGTATCGTCTTTATACTTGGGGATGAGGGGGACTTAGTCTCACAAGATACACACTATCAATTTTCGTTATCAATTAGTTAACGAAACTTTCCTCTCATCCCATTGGTTGTTCGTAGTTTATCCCATTAAAATCTTGCTGAGTTGAATTCAATAAATTCAAGATAGTTATGGAAAATTTCTGTGAACCGTTTTCAAACAACATCCATTCACGTTGGCAGACAAGGTGGTTCAAAAAGGAGATATCAAATCCACTGTGTGTTTTACATAGCAGAGATTTCAACTGAATGTATACAAACTAACACAAACAGACCCCCCCACACACACACACACAAACACACACAATCGATAAAAACATTCACTAAGACTTGCCTGGACCTTTCAGTCGCGGGTGTTGCAGGGTCATTTTTTCTGAACTTGTCAAAATCGTCACACCATCAAATCTTTTGCCAGCCACCATTCTGCAAAAGATTTATTGGGTCTTACGATGTGAGTCATGATGTCAAGTACCTGTCTGACATTTTGCTACATGTTCTGTCATATGCCATTTGAGTTTACAAGTGGGTTTTGTTAATTCAGTTATGTATCTTGCTTTCTCAGAATCTCATCATGTGATGTTAAGTATAATCTTTTCTGGAAAATGGTTGAGGATTTGAGAGTTGATATCTTTGCTAAAACAATGGGAGGTGGAATGAACTCTGGAGTAAAGGTGTTTGGAATCTGGGTTTATTAAATAGTTAATCCATAAACATTTAATTTGTGAGCTAAACATACTTTAAACGAGAGTTAACCCCATCTTTAGTAGCGTGTGCTATATATATATATATATATATATATATATATATATATATATATATATATATATATATATATATATATACGTGTGTGTCTGTGTGTGTATATATATATATATATATATATATATATATATTTATATGTATGTGTATATATATATATATATATATATATATATATATATATATATATATATAGATAGATAGATAGATAGATAGATAGATAGATAGATAGATATACTTTTGAAGATAAAACTAAATTCATTACAAAAGAAAAAAGAAACAACTGTTTACATTAATCGACTAAACAGAGAAATATTTTTATCTTTCTCTCCGAATTAGCAAAAAACTTCGTATCAACTGATTATATTCTAATTAATATAAACTGTTCATCCATTCCCAAAATAGTTTTCCACCTCATCCTTAACTCATGTATTCGGAACCAAATTCATATTTACATCCGTGGCAATCAAAAAGATTATATTTTGTGTCCAATGATGTGTCTTTCAAGTTTATTTGAAGCAAACGGATTATCTATCAAACGTGTCTGGTACTTTTTTTTCTCTGAATGGAAAGATGAAATAAAAATTTTGTTTAATTCAATCAGTAGAAGAACAATAAATGAGGAAATTTAAACAAACAATGATCAGCAATAAAAAAAAAAATAATTGGTAGAATGTATTTTTCAATCAATACAAAATGTCCTTTTAAGGTAGGATTTGTTTTTATATTCTGTCAAAGTGAGTTTTCTTTCTCCTTCCTAAATATCCCTTCACTTATGTGACTGGCACCAAAACGTCTGGCTCGAGTCAAATTGATAGCATTAAATGTGTTTGATTCGAAAAACCGAGACACTGTGTTAACTCTCAGGAGGGTAAGACACGTGTCAATAAAACCTGATTTTTATCAAACAATAATTGCATTTAGAAATAATAAAAATTGATGCAATATAATTAAAAGAAATTAGGCACCAAACTCAGCTTCCATCCTTAATTAGAGATATTCATTAGGTAACTCGAATTGGTACAAGGCTAAAATTCTTGAGCGCTCTTTTCACCTGAACCGTAGAAGAAATACGGTGAATGCTTTTATGCTGGCTGCAGCAACTGCTGTCTCTGTTCAAGCTTCACATATCACAATTTTTTTTGTCTTGGAGACTTTAAGTTTCAGACACTTCATTTCCTGCATTCTGATCAATTATCATGCCACCATTTGTCTTTTTTATGCATCAATTTTGAAGTCTGCTGCTTCTGTCAGCATGAAGATGAAGAAAAGAAAGTCAAAAAGAGTAAACCATATTCGCATAAATTATTTTGAGGATCAAATATCCCATCACACACTAGGCTAAAATGTTTGGTTGCTCAAAATAGTTGATGCGAAAAAACATTCATACACAAGCAAATAGCAATTGACTACAAATATCACCATGTTGAATGACTGAACAATGTATTTATCAAGTGAACATTAATTTAAAAAGTTAAATAATACGTTTCAATAAATGATTTCCTATTGATTTGGAACAAAAACAAGAAAAACTCAAATATAGATGTTTCTGTATTTCCATTACTTTCAAAATAGGGTTTGGGATATTTGAGAACACCCACGAGTCTGCCAACGTACACACATTAGAAGTTTGTATCAATTTCCGTGATTCTTGTCTTGTCATCTGCCAAATGCCAACTGTTCAAATCTAAATTTTCCGAAAAACAACAAATGACAAAGCATTTTACTAGGGAGATTATTCATTGTATATGCAATGTGACTATATTATAAACAACTTGGCCTATAGTTTTCACCCAAAATTACAAAACAAGGGGATGGTAAGGGGTGCTGATGGGTCATATAAAACTGAAAAAGAAAGGAAGGAAGAAAAGGAGAAAAGGGAATAAATGAAGAAAGGAAAAGAAAAAGAAAAGAAGGGAAAAAGGATTGCAATAGAAAACGGAAGAAAGATCCACGATTGCACAAGTTTGGAAAGAGTTGTTAACATACAAACGTTTGTTCAATAAATTTTGATATGTAAACTTAAGATATAGTTGTAATACATTGAAAAACACACTTAATCCATACAAAAAAAATCATATTTACAATTCGAATTTCATCTATATATCGAGTGTGATGAAACAAGAAAATGTTTCTGATGCAGACAATTATCTATCATATCTACGAATGGTTGGTCTTGATTTTACAGAAATCGAAAAAAAGTATTTTTTGTGAGCATATTTCAGCCCCTATTCCATGTGACTCCGAGCTACCAAAGGTATTTTTCAATTTTGAGAGATTTGGGGTGAGATCTATTTTAAAATGCCAATGTAATGTGTATCCCTGTTATCTTCACGGAAGATCTGACAAAGGTATGGCTCACATGAGTTATCCCATTCTAAGATCTCTACAATTTTGATGAGTTCATTCTTTCATGGTAAGTGATGGCTGGAGTGTACTGTAGATGAAGTGATCCTGGTTTTGAAATATCACAATCTCGTTCACTTGATGTTACAAAAGATGTGCACGAATGTGAACAATTCGGGTTAAATTTATTCGAGGCAATAACAATAGAATTTCCCCATTCTATTCCTTTTTTCTCATCAATCCTTTTATTTCTCTTTATTTGTCTTGCGTTTCAGCATTCATTGAGCGAGGTGTTTAATTTCTACATATTGCCATCGGTACTACTTCCCAACATTTCAAAGTTCTGTCTAGTTTTGCGCTATTTTCAGGAGCAAAAGAGATATTATTCAAGCTAGCCAAATGTTGCAAACAATGTGACTACTTTATCATCATAAGTATATTATAAACAGAACCCTTTCAAAAAAAATCGAAAAATATAAATAGATAAGAGAATTAATGAAAGAAAACCAGACGTAACCCCCTGCAAAGAACGGGTTTTAGTAGAGGGTGTTACGCAATGTAATTCTCTACTTAATTGGTCTCTTATTTGGCTTCCAAGAGAGCTTATGCCTTTTTTTCAAGAATTCGCCATTTTCAGTAAAACACGTCGAGAGACATTTTTCGGCAAGATCTAGCTGACCTTTCCCCTATTTAGCCTTTAAGAATCTGTAATGAAAAAAAAATGATTATCCAGTTTAATTCTATTTCATATTAGATATCATATTTATTATTTTATTATTCATACTTAACTCAATATTGGAAAATCTGGCAGATGTCATATATCTTTATGGTCAATCAAAGCGAACCAAATCGCATAGGGAAAATATTTTTCATGATTTTCATTTTTTCCACTTGAAATCAATAAACTGAATTTTTAACCGAATTTTTTCTTTGGTAATATCTTTACAGTCCCAAATCTGCTACATATTTATCAAGTTTAATATTATTGAATATCCATTATCTGATCAATCATTATTTCGGGAATTTTCGTATATAGTTATTTTATTTCATAATTAGGCTCCAAATGAACGATAAAACTGTTGACCATAAAGCTAGCAAGAAGTTGGTAATAATTCTAATTGTTATTGGGAGCTGTATCTGCCGAAAAAAAAAATTCACTTGGCACACAAAATATGAAATCAGATGGATGGTCGGGTTGTCCGATTCAATACATTTCCACAATGTCTCGTGAAATTCTAGATTTCTTTACTTTTCATGTAATTCAAAGCATACAAAATATAGTGTATGTATTGGAGTAAGTAATGCAAAGAAATACGTGGAAAATCACTTCCCATTTTGAGTCAGTTAGCTGAGTTTAGCAGAGAGTTTTTGCAGCGATGTATTCGTGACCGAAATCGAGACGCAAGCAAATTGTCCGCTAAAATTGCTTGTTAAATATCTTGGTGTGGAAGATTTGAAGATTTCTTTCCTGAATCATACTTACTTGAGCCCTTTGCTACATGAGAAGCATAGGCAATCAGAAGCAATTCCCCAAAATCTGCTCTGGAAATCTAGTGATTTAGGTTGAAAGCTCACCGATTGTGGACCTGATCCAACAAAACTTTTTTTTAGGGAATCTGCGTGGAATTTGGCTTGTTTCCTTCTGCAAATTTTTGTCATAAATTTCGTCCGTCGAATAAAGATGGTGGATTCTTTGCAGACAAGTGTAGCAAGATGTCGGGAGTGTATTGAGCGTGGCTTTTGTTATTCACCAAGTTTCAGAACCATTGAAATGTCTTCACATTGGTGTTGAGTATCCTCAGTATGATGAATGATCTTATCTAAGCCTCCCTAAGGATCAGGAAAGTGATTGGCTAAATTTTAATTATGATGTATTAAAATCTCAGCTTGGTGTTGCACAAGTTCACAAGTGAGAGACAACCAGTAAAGATCAAATGATCAACAATAGCAAATTGTCTGCGGGATAAACATGATAATCATTACACAATGGTAGGCACCAGATATTTACTAAGTTTATATAACTATGGCACAAGATCACATTCAACATTGAACAAGAGATAGACAAATTGTACGTGAATCCTCAGGTAGATCAGCATGCTAATAATCGGAAATTTCTTAACACTCAAAAAGTTTACCTTAGTCTGGCACAGGGTCATCAGTTTTCAGCAGCCAGTGGAAAGTGGATTCAGGAAAGTAAAAATGATTTGTGCAATGAATTTGCTAAAAAATGCGTTACACTGTGCCCTGTCCACCCACAGTTTCTTCTTTGATATCTAATAACAACGCTAAAATCATCTTCTTTGGTTCTAAACACTCAAAAATGGTATTTCAGTGCACAAACTGGAAGAGAGGTGTGACGTAACTGTTAACTTCGTTGAAAATGAAATCAGTAGAGCAAGCTACAGGTTCTACAGAGTGTGTTCAAATTCACTTGACAATAATTCCTTTTGGAAGTTGGAACCTTATGGCCCTGTTGAGTAGCTGGGTAGTTTAGGCCCTCTACCTCTGTTGAGCAGTTTGTCTGAGAGAAAACTACTTTTACAGAGTGAAGAGTTGAGTTGGACATTGGGCTCGCAACTTCAATCTGTAATAACCAACTGAGACTGCATCGCGTTGGCTGAGGCCCTATGTTCCACAAAGAGTCCACAGGAATAAAACAACAAAAATATGACAAGAAGTATACATCCGTAGCTTTGCATTTCCTAAATTTATCCAGATCTGCCTAAGAAATGTGTTTTCAGGAAAATATGGTAAATAGAAATTTAAGATGATAGGAAATTCCTTGTGCAAAGCAATCACAAATCTCCATTCGTTTTTTTTCTTTGCTATCGTCAGGAATATACGTGAATACTGCCGTCGTCCAAAAATACACTATAGCAACAAAATATCCAGTGGGGATATCGTTCACGCTGTTATTGTATTACCCAAGGATATATGAAGAAAATGCGCCATAGGTGTAGCTGACTCGACTGTGACAAAAGTTAAATAACACTTACACACTTAGATAATACTGAAAGAAACCTGACATGTTATCAAAGGTATTCCAGCCGGCTGCTTAGAGAGCTACATTATATATATATATATATATATATACATATATATATATATATATATATATATATATATATATATATATATATATATATATATATATATATATATATATATATATATATATATATATATATAGCTTTTGTCAGTTTTTCATGTTGTGAATACTGCAGTAAATTCCTACCTTACTTTCTGTTGTGCCATTTATATTGAAATACATTATGATGTTTTCTTCATGAGATGTGCTGCTGTAAAAGGTTTTGTGATTGTTTATTAAATAACATGGCAGACAAAAGCAATAAAACCTGCGGGCGATGCTCTTATCTGCTCACTAATAATGG
Organism: Thysanoteuthis rhombus; assembly: GCA_963457665.1. NCBI lineage: Eukaryota > Metazoa > Mollusca > Cephalopoda > Oegopsida > Thysanoteuthidae > Thysanoteuthis > Thysanoteuthis major. The sequence continues at coordinate 31,912,701 of OY735229.1, read as the reverse complement.
TTCAATGGAACGCTACTTATTTGTCCACTGCACAAGTCAGCATGACTTCTATTCCAATATGTCTTGTGATTTTTTGAAAGGAAATTCAAATTCATATACGTGGTAGATTTAATACACCTGGAGAAATATACTCAAACATACGTATACGCGCACAAATGTATGTATATATGAAATCCTTTTGCATCCACTGAGCAAAACTAGGATCTCCTGCATAAGCCTTGCTGGTCACTTGCTGGTAAATGGAGTGGTAGATTTGTGCTATAGTCAGTGGGAACCCAAACCAAATAATAGAATATTCCGAGTATTGCAGATTCGAAAGACGATGCGCACAAAGATGATCCTTGTTATTATTTCAAGTTATCCCCCACCCGTCAATATTTGCTATGTCACTATGTATATAATCTTTTGATTGGGAGCTCGAGCTGAAGATACTTGGAATTTGTTTGAGATCTTATGAACAATAAATGCGATCTCTATCCACAAACACATACACACAATTTAGTTTATTGATTCGTTTGATTGTTTGCGCTAAAATAGTGTGATTTCATTCGATGATTTCCCGTACTTATCATGCCTGATTATCGTATATTAGAACAGTTTGAAATTATTTGAGGCTTGAAAAATATTTGTCATCAAAAAATGATTACAGGTTATCCAATTCAATATTTTCCAATGAGCACGCATATAATACACTATGGTTGCATGTGGAGTCTAGGGAATGACTTTTCGATTCTTATGCTGTGCACACAGATTTTCTGAATATGTCGTGTATGCACCAATTCATACCTATACAATAATGTCATTTTTGAACAACCTTTAAAAAGGTCTTGTCTTCTTGTCTAAAATCCCCCCCCCCAAACGATTGAATATTTAGTATTTTTATTTCAAAAATAGTTATAGTTACTGATAAAACTCGGTATTGCTGCTTCTTCTTATCGTAGTTGATTTTTTTTCATATCGTTGCTGTCTTTAAATATGATTGTGCAATATTTTTCATAGTGTATTGACCATTCAGTAGTTGAAGATTTGAGAACATGAATGTTTCATTTCAACATCTTTTGCTTTCATGGAGACAAGTTCGATGTATTTCGATGAACTTAAATCAGCATCTTTGGGAGCACTTGAGCAGAAAACTGCCTCAAAAACATAGCAGTTTACATGTGTACGTGTAGTACTGAACAGGAAAAAAAGGGATGAATAAGAATGTTGGTGTTGGTTGTTTGGGGAGAGAAAGAGGGCAGAGTTTTTTCCGGATGTGAGTAAGAGAGGGTGAACCTCGGGATTTTGTTTTATCACAGCAGGGATGGAATATTGTATGGAATTGTTTCCAATTCTGACAGCATCTTGCCGCGTGATATTCAGTTTATATGCTGTACATATACATCCAGGGGGATAAACACCAACGAGTGGAGAGAAAAATGTCTGATCGAAGAAAATAGATTTCAAATAGTTCTTTACTGCCAGAGATATTGGTGAGATTTTTTCTAAAGTGTCATATTTTTGTACCGTTTTAAATTCTTATCTAAAAACATGGAAGTTTTTGTCTGTTCCGATAAAGAGGCTATGTATCACCCTGAAGCCAATGGATGGATATTTCTCAATAATAAAAGAGAAAAGTGAAACTAAATTTTCTACTTGAAACGGTGTATCACGATTTCTTTTATTCGTTGTTATATGAAAAATATTCTATTCTAAACTTGGTGTTATAAGCACGTTTAATTGATCTGAAAAGAAAAATTATAAAACAAGTACTGCTCTTATAAGAAAAAGATATGTTAAAAATATATATTAAAACACTCACTCTATTTGTCCTAACACATTTGTCATACTCCATGAACTAAATTCAAACTTGTTTTGCGTCAACAGATGTCTATAAGACACTCTCAGGTCAATCTGTCTGTCAGCCACTAATATGCCAATCATCATCATCTTTATTATTATCAGGTCGAGATATAGTCTGGGATCCGGTGGACTTGTTGCCCTATGCCTGTTCACGTTTGCTATGGTTCTGGTCAGATATTAAGGTTGACATCCTATTTCAATTGATCAATATTTGGTGTTCTTTTTTATTTTTGCCTGTGTAATGGTTGCCAGTATCAAGATGATCTTTAGTCCATGTTTATTTCACAATAAATGGCCTGCGAAGCACAATATTTTTATCAGGTGGCTCCAGTTTATTACTCCAAAGAAATTGCTCATCTGTAATATTTCATTTATTCAATCAGATATCTAAAGAACTGATGACGCAAAAATGTTTAATGTCAAACTGCACTGTCCGCTGACTATCATTTCTGGCAGATTCGTATCATGAACATCCAAGGTCATGTTTTTCGTCTCATTACCCATTTCTGGGGTGGGTTGAGATTTTGTGGCCGAAATGTTCCCTCCAGGCGCAGGTTGGGGGAAACTGTATGAACTGAATCTAGGTTTGAACTCGAAACCAGAAAAGCCAATTAGTTTCAACAGCACTTGTATCCACAAGGCGAGAGCGCAATCCAGCTTCAAAGGTTGTAATGAAGACATCAAATACACAAAAGCAGGTCTGAAAGAATCGATTCCCTACTGTCATAAGACTACGTCTCGAAAAATTCAAACATAGCATCAAATTATCTCTGTCTGATTCTTGCTTTTAAACACTCAATTTTTTAAATCCTCCTGTAGTTTTGATGTTTTAATCATATATGAGCAACTCCTCACTTGATGCTTGTGTTATCAATTTTATTCCGAGCAGCCGTTTTGAATTTTCAAATCTCGTTCAATTGAATTTTCTTTTAATTGACCTAATGGGAAATCATTCGAGTTGCCATGGTGCCACGATGTCTTCTAAAACGAGAAAGTGTTAATGGTTTGTTTGAAAACCCATTATAAAACAGAGCTGACAATCTGCTGTCAGTTTATAAGAACAAGAGTAAAAGAAAATAAGAAATTTTTTAAAAGACTCTTATTCCATACTGTAGGGCATATTGAAAAAATAGCTGAAAACCTTACCTACGAGCAGGTTGTTCAGCTAATTCTTGCAGAAGTCCTACATGTGATTATTGGTCCCAGTAAAGGATCAATGCAGTTCTAGGGAGTACTTTAATTCGATATTTCTGTCTACAACATACTGTTTCTGCTACTTAGCGGTAACATACAGTGAAACGGAATGAGAGTTTTAGAATTAGATAAGAACACTGACTCCACACTGCAATTATTTAGATGCAGATCAGTAAAGCCTTCTTTACATGCTTCACGTTAACACATTTAAAGACTACCTTAATTCAATAAATCTAGTCACAATGTAACGTTTCTGCTACTTTGATGCCACATGCAAATAAAAAGAATCAGACTGTTGCTATTGTATAGATGGATAGAAAGATGATCTTATTATCAGGGTGAGCGCAAACACAGACAGCACACTATATACTTACTTTATCTATCTATTTTCTGTAAATTTTCAAATGGTAACTTATCAAAAATAAGCCTGTCGTTCGAATAGTAAACAAACTATGATATTCATTTTTAAAATGTACCCGTAAAATAGAATATTGTACTGAAATAGTGAGTTTGTGTACTTAGATATAATTCTAGCAATGAATAGAAAAAATAGATAAATGTCACATGAAAATTATTTGAAAATATGATTTGCTTATAAATTTATAAAGAAGCAATGATAATTTTTACACATCTACTGGATTATCTGTCTGGGAATTGTCATAACGTTTTTTATTTTCGTTACTGTTTGTTCAAACCGAATGTTGTCTCATTGCACAGGGTTTTTATATCAATATTATAACTGCCAAATGAAATGCTGCTATATGTACTATATATGGCTGAGGAAAATGTATTTATCTCATTGTTTATGCGCTTACTGATGTATTTTGGAGAGAAACGTTGAAATATTTACATCAGCTCATGTAGATCCCTCATCTTAGGACGGAACAGAAAAAAAGAGCTATAAATTAACACGTCCGATATTACAAAATATTGGTTGTTATTCTTTCATTTCCATCAAAATTCCATTCCATCAAATCACGTTTGTGGAGACATGATTCTCTGTCGTTTAGGGACATTCTTATTCGTTTATCATTTTGGATTTCATCACGTGATTGTTTTGTGCATGTACTTGTCTATTTTGTTATGCCATCTGATTTTTTGTTAGCCATATCATTGCAAATGATAGCAAGGTGTCCATGTAGTGAGTCATTATATCCAAAGGTTATTTGACATTCTTTCAACGTTGTCAGCCCCTTGCCATTCGAGTTTTCTTATTGATTCTCTGGTATCTGACGCCTGTTCTCTAATACACGGTGCTGCTTTGTAATCTTTCCTTGCATGATTCTCCGTTTGATGATCATTGTTTTAGGTCCACTGTTCTAGCTCTGTAATTGACTATTAGGAGGATGCATTTTTTTTTCTATCAATCCAATATTCTCATCTTTTAAGGTTGAGTTTACTCCTCCGAATATTTGCCAACCTAGAGTGATTTTCCGTCTATTTTTTTCAAAGATTTCATGGATATCAGTTTCCCTAGCTCTATTTCCTCAGGCCTGCGTTCTCGATTTTTATCGCTGTGCCTTTGTCATTCAACCTGTTTATGGTACGTGACCTTTGTTTTGCTGAAGTTCATGAGAAGACCCAATCCACTTGCTTTTTTCACTCAATTCGTATCTGGAGGTCAGCAAAAAGTGACACTTCATTATGATAAAGCTATATTGATGAAGCAAGGGTAGGAATCTCTGCTGCAAACATTCCAAATAAAACAGACCTGAGCATAAAACTCAATCATTTGGTTCTATATTCACAAGTGTGTAGAGTTTATGTTCGAGTGGTGGTTTGCAGGTAGGGAGTACACATCTTTAATGAGGTTGAGGTTCCTATATACGCAATGGCTATGAATGAGACAACGATGTAGTTTTGGATGAAAAACAAAGTGTCAGGATGAGAGTCTAAGAGGATAAAAAATTGAACGGTGATCAAAGACTTATCTAAAAAAAACAAAAACCTACTAATTGAAGCAGGCAGTAGATTGAAATGTATCGAAGAAAAGTTTAAATGTATTATCATGTTTTATGAATGAAATCTGAAAGTCACATTTCATTTCTTAATCAATTCATATTTTATTTTACATGTTTTTTGTATTATGTATTATTTTCTTACACGTCAGTGTTGTATGAAGTATTCAAATAGTTCAATCGTTGAATTTTACTATTATAATTCAACTTCAGTTCATACAGGTCTCTTAATGATATTATGTCAGTATGTTATATGAGACTACTTGGATTTTTCATCTCATTTTTTTCCACCATTTGATTAGAATTTTAATCATTGAAAAAGGATCCATAGACCCCCGTAGTGCAAAACATATTAGGCTATAACATTTTTCAGTTAATATTCCTATAAAACCTTTCGTGAGCTGAGATTGTGCGAAAAGAATTGATCACCAATTACGATTGGTGTAGGGAACATTCTTATGCGTTACTAATCACACAAAAAATAAACATGTCTATGCCTGCCAGTTGTACGCTAAGTCTAACACTCTTACAAACTGTTTTTGGCGATCATGAAACCCCAGGTGATTGTTTGGATTTGGTTTGCAAAAATGGGTGATACATAAAATAGATAATTATTCAAAGTACTGTTGGTAAGTCATTACAGATCAAATGAGAGCTGAAAACACAATCATTTCAACCTGAAATATATTGAATTAATTCAATGCGTTCATGATTAAAGGCTAGGGTTAAAATTTAGGGTTGTATTTTGATTGTGGTTGCAATAACAAAAACATATGGAGTACATTTTTTTTCGAATCAGTTGCACGAAAATGAATATACATAAATTGATTGAATGAACCTCCCTCGTCATTTATAACATTATTATCTCCAGGTCTTTGGTAAAAACGAAGTATTAATATGCAAAACACCCTTTAGATCCTTTTACTGTCCATTGCTCTTTACAGACAACACACACACACACACACATATATATATATATATATATATATATATATATATATATATATATATATATATATATATATATATATACATATATTGCCTTTTTCTGTATCTGTTGCAAACAGCACATCATACACCACAATCCTCATACGGCACAATCCTCATACGGCACTGGATGGTTAGATATCAAGCACAGTAGCTCGTAGAACACAGGACAAAGCTATGGTGGTTTAGGGTCTTACGTGAAAACGAAATGGCAAAAAGCAAACTTTCGTAGAGTTCGAAAAAGATGTATACGTATGTTATGTAATTGAATTTAATCTTCTGAAACCATGGAAGATGCGAGATTTTTCTCTTCTTCGAAACAAAATTCAGGGGAAACAAGCTCTCAAGATTCATTTTTGTTCTCTCTTGCTTGACCCTTCACCTTCTTCTTGATTTTCCTCCTGGCGGTTTTTATCATCATCGAAAGTAAAAAAAAAAAAAAAATACAAAGCTTTTGAAGTGCATAAAAAGATGATGCCTTTGTCAGTATTTCCATGATTCCTTTTCTTTGCTTTTTTTCTGTTTGTCAATACTCCTTTCTCTCCATTGTTTTTGTCAGGTCATCGAATCAAATAATTACACAGCAGGAGCAAACATAATCGACACTTGTCTTCGTCATTGTGAAAATTAATGACGTTAGTTGCATTAAGATTTCAAGCTTTTTGTTACTCTATTTCACCTTTGAGTGCACTTTTCTCCGCTATTTGGCAGTAGAGTGAGCTAAAAATCCTTTTAAAGCTGAAAGAGCGTAAAACAAGAAAGAATCAGCAATTCAGAGGGAAATTATGGATCACAGCCACCCATATATGCTACTTTTTTTCCTCACCTCAGCTCTCATGCAACGGTGGCGGTAAAATCAAGTTACCTTGATGAAAATACAACCAATATAGTTTAAATCATTGATGTATGATTAGAAAAAGCACTAAAATATAGACACAAATGAAGGGATGAAATTGGCATGAACTTTCATTGTCAGTAAACATCATATCTACCCCCAATATCTTTGGTCAGGGGATCTTCAACAAACAAAAATAATTTACTCTACACTTATTTGTACAGTATTTCAAAGATTTTATCATTGGTGGTTAGGGCTCCGCAAAGTTTGGTTAGATATTTAGATAATTCATGAATACCCTTAACCCAGCAACAATAATTATATCGGTCTGTAGCAGTGACTTATTACTATTTGCCGTTTGATAAAGGTGACTCGGAATTCAGTCATCGTAGTTTTATGGCTCAACCACGAATGACAAAATTTCTTTTAGTCAAACAACTGACGCTACCACCCTATATTACAGTCAACGTTTTAGGTGATTTTCTATCTTTTTCTATCCGAAGGGTCCATCAGTTTGAAGAGTCCATCGTTTTCTGAGGGAAGAATCATTAATAGTGTTGTATTTTGAAAACGGCAACTGAGCAACTCTTACCACAGCTAATGGGTTAATTCAAAAGAGACAATTTTTTAGCGCTTCCATACCCAATAATGGTGATGAAAGTATGGTATGCTGAATCATCGGATGTCGGGGTGGAACGAAGATTAAGCTAAAATGTAAGAAAATAACAGCTTGCAGCAATGAAAACGCCGTAGGAACTTTCAATTATCCACTTTTTTGTCTTTTTGTAAAAACAAAACCTGTAGAATATACTTTTATATCCGTGGGAAAATCATGTCCTTTCATTTATTTCCAGTTTTCTTTACTTTTTGCTTCTCTTCTTCCTTCTTTTATCCTTGTTTCTCACCTTTATTTCTCTCTTCTTCGCTTGTTTGTTTGTCTCTCTCTTCCTTTTTCTTTCCCCCATTTCCTTCTTTCTCCTTCAATTCTTTTTCTTTTTCTTTTTTTTCAATTCCTAACTTGTTTTTTGGCTTCTTTCATTCGTTCTTTCTCCTCCCTTGTGCTTCTTTCACCTTTTCTCCTTCCTGTGTTTCTCCATTAAAAAACTTTACTCATCCAGCAACATTGTATTTTTGTTCAAGAAAATGCGAGCTGAACCAATAAAAATGAAGGCCTAAAAATCTGAACATCTACACTTCATTATGTATAGATAAAAAACTTGCTACGTTTTTATACCCCAGTAGTTTTTTTTAACGGTAGTTTCAATATGCAATGTAGGTTTATGCTAAACTGATCCTTCATTTTGTGTATGCTTGTCTTTGTTTTTTCTTTGTTTTTTTGTTGTTTTTTTTTTAATTGATAATCTTAAAAAGAAGTGTATACAACCAATGCATTTTCCTGATAATCAGTTATGGATCTGAAACATAGAACCTAACCAAGAGACGGACTCTCAAATTGAGAAGCATGGAACCCATGCATGAGAAAATCATGCTCAACCTTGCATAGAGAGATCACAAGACAGCACAATATATCAGGAAGAAAACGGTCGTCAAATCCATTAAAAAACTCAAGTGGCAATGTGGAGGCATGTTGCAAGAATGGCAGACATCCAATGGACATCACAACTCACACCTTGAATTCTGAGAGATCACTTGTGAAACTGAGGTTGACAAGATAAAGGATGGAACTGAACAAAGTATGAAAATATTGGCTCTGCGACGCCCATGATAGAGAATTGTGGCGGATCCTGGGGAAGGTCTATGTCCAACCACGGATGTTACAAGATTGATGATGAAATGATTACTGCCCAGAAAAAGCGAAAGAAGTAACGACCCCATTGGTCAACTGTTTTTCTTATTCTCTTCTATTCAATGAGAAACCTGTTTTTCTATGTTCATCACTCCTATTTCTGAATTTGATTCATTCAGCTTTATTCTTGGTATCTCATAGCTTTTCTTTCCACTCATTATCATTTTTTTTAAATTTATATCATCCGTTCTCTCTCTCTCTCTCTCTCTCTCTCTCTCTCTCTCTCTCTCTCTCTCTCTCTCTCTCTCTCTCTCTCTCTGTCTCTGTGAGTGTGTGTATCTTCATTCAGTTATAAAAGAAATATAACCTCTCCGATTTCATCGGTGAAGATATAAAAATCAGTCACATTCTCAATAAATTCCTCGTTCAATCATCCAAAATCATTTATGTATTATGTCAGTTTATACGTAAATGAAAAATTCTCATGACTTGGAAGGTTGAGAGCTTAGATGAATTTCGGTTGACTGTATATAGGTGTGCTATTGAGAAAAAAATTCTTTATTTTCCCGCTAACTCAACTCCATGATTCATAATGTTTAATAACAGTCGTATACTAACTGTTTGTGAGGGTTGTGATGAAAAGCAGCTGAAAATAAGATGGGAGAAAGATTAGATGGAAAAATCAATAATGGTTGACAATGGCTATACTTTAACTGATAAAAATGAATTGAGACAATATTGATGCTGCTAATACAACTAATAAAAAAACAATAACAAATACATTGCCAAAAGATCGGGTAGATATAGAAAGTAAGTTTTAAAGGATACGATACAATTTTCTTCCAACTCTGGAGTTCTAGAAGATCAGCCAGCAGAAATCATTCCTATACATGCGGACCTGAAAAGTTTACTGATAGTAACAGAGTGACAGTCTGAACAGAAACTAAGGCTAAAGATGGAAGGAAGCCTAATTAAAAGATAAGGGTTGAACTTAATGTCACACAAATTGACACCAGACACACATGCACAGAAAGACACACACAAACGTACACAGACAGACACACACACACATATATATACAAGTACAAATATATACATACATACAATTATACATATATATATATATATATATAGATAGATAGATAGATAGATAAATAGATAGATAGATAGGTAGCAAAAAAGATAGATTTAGATATAGATATGCATTTTCCATTTAATTCATGTCATTTCAGTATACTATTTCCAAAGATCTGTTGATACAATTAATGGAGATTTTTACAGAGAATTAGGTATAGTTTTTTTTGTTGTTTCGATCACCAGCAATGTAACCATTTCGTGGATATAAAAACAAAACACTTATTTAACACACACGCTTATATATCTATATATGTCTATATCTACCTACCTATCTATCTATCTATCTACCTATCTGTCTATCTATCTATCTATCTATCTATCTATATACATCGATATATATCAACAGAGAGCTTTTTCTCTTTGCTTTATCATTTTGATCCCTTCATGCAGATATAAGCATATGTATGCAAATGTACATGTGCGTAAAGGGACTTTTTTCTTGGCAACATGGGTAATGAAACAAATATTGTTTCAAGCTAATTCAAAAAGCATCAAGGAATGTGGCAGCAACTGCTAAAACTACTTGATCGGTGAAGATGTTAGCTAAACGGTTCACTGATCTTTTTTTTCCGACAACCATGCAACCGATGAGACTATCTTGGTCTACATATCTAGCAACGGAGCTCAAATATAAATAAACATAAATTTGGTAAAGCAGGGATTTAAATTCAGATTGTTAATTTTGTTCCCCTTGTGGATTACTGTTTGACAAAGGAGTGGACTGGTTGAAAGGCCAGTGATTCATTATGATATTTATCTATTGACTCATTTTTTCCGTGTATATATATATATATATATATATATATATATATATATATATATATATATATATATATATATATATATATGCATAGAACTTTTAAAAAATGAACAAATATTTGGTTGGAGGGCGTTTTGTATCAATAGATAGACATTGTACAGTTGCAGTTGCACGTATACAGACCTAACAAAGCGAGTAGCAGTATTCTCAAAACTGTTGAGACTACTTGATCGGTAAAGTTGTTTGCTCAAATGTTTACTTACCATTTCTCTTCTTTAAAAACCA
>OY735229.1:31894456-31899456 GCA_963457665.1 Thysanoteuthis rhombus | reverse complement strand
AATAGAAGGAATTGAGAAATATTTTCAGATTAATGTGCTTTTAAAAGATGTTAATGCTGTGTGTAATGTGTGGTCTGGAGATGGTCTTCTATTATGAGTCACTTCCATCGAAATGAAAGAAAAGATTTGAACTAGTACTGCTTCCAATTAGACAAAATTGAAGCATTAATCACCGGACAGCGCCCAAAATTAATCTAGATGGAGAGGATAATATTCGATCAGGATGAATCTAGACTGCATGTTTATTTGGTGACCAGCCAATACTTATTAGAGCCTTGCTGGCAAAATTCCCTTAGCTAGACTTACTTAGCAAGAGATGCATCTTTGGGCTGTTGTTAATTCCATTCTCTATGGAATTTTTTCAATTACAAGAATTTCGATTTCGTGAAAGATTTCAAAATGCACCTCCAGCTGCTCTTTGCTGAGACGAACAAACACTTCTAGGAGGACGGAATTATGAAGTTGCCTGAACTATGGCAAGCGTCGATTGAAGAGCTCTTCGAATGCGTATTTTTTTTCGTTGTTTCTCGATAAAACGATCATCAATGAATTAACGTTTACTTCTTCTTTCGTCACCTTTTATATTCCTCATGCTTCATTGACTTTCTTTTTTATGTTTCCTTCTTTTCCTTATTCTTTCCCTTCATGTTTCTCTGTTTTTACTTTTTTCTTCTTTCTATGCGTCTCTACTATTTCTTCCTATTTGGAACTTCAAATCGTTCATTCATTCAATAGAAAAACTCCTGCGTCATTCAATCCTCGCTAAATTAACTCTTAGTTGTTCAATTGCTGCTTAAGTTACGTATGTATTTTCTTATGTAGGTTGTTGTAGGGTTTCGTTAAAAATGAATTACTGCACATTTTCTAATTAAACCCAAGAGAACAAGAGTAAAATCGCGCAAAAGATGAAAAAAAATACTAAAAACGAGTGTCAGAGTTTTGAACTGAGAGGTCGATGAATTTTCATTTAATCGAAATATTCTACCGTAAGAAAATCTGTAAAATAAGATTATAATCCATCGTGGAATGATTCAGTTATTTGAGGGATATAAACGGCAAAAGTTTATTACTTTTCAAGTGGAAATCAAGCGATTTACAGTAGAACATAATTTATGGCATGCTGAAAGAAAAAAACTACTGAACTCTCTCTTGATACAAAATGACAGCTTTGATAGGTGAAAGCCAATTGTAAATCAGAATACAGCTATAAACTAAAAAAACAACTTCATATCAATATAGCACATGAATATTTCTATCCACCTATCAATACACATACGTACATACATTTATATGTCAAAATGTAAAATAGAAATCTTATATTGATGCCATGCATACATGTGAAAGTTGAAAAACTTTGATATATCTATAGAACATATACAAAGAGTTTTATTCATAGACAAGTGAATGGATTGGGCTGGATGGGATTAATATAGGGAATTTATAAAATATAGTATCATCTTCATAAATATATATATACATACATATATATATATATATATATATATATATATATATATATATATATATATATATATATGTGTGTGTGTGTGTGTGTGTGTGTGTGTGTGTGTGTGTGTTTGTTTGTTTGTTTGTTTATATATAGCTAGATGGAATCGTGATGTTTAGCTCCTGGGCAACATTGATCCCATCTCTGTTCATGACTTTGAATACATGTATATGACATCATTATTTTTTCACTCAAATACACCAAGCAATGACTTTTCAACGTGGGATATTACTGTGAGTACTATAAGAAAGAAGATAAATAAATCAACTATTTTTTCACAATGTCACGAAGACTAAGAGTACGTAGATTGCAGCATTCTGAAAGAGGCCTTGTTTTATAATTTTTTTTTCTTTTGTTATACAAACAGTTACAAATGATTCTTCTATCGTATATTTTCCCCGTGTAACAATGTCCTAGACAGCACACGCCAATAATCTTTATTTGATTTTAAATTCCCAAACGTATGTTTCTTCTAGTCCATTTTTTCCTCCCTTTGATGCAAAAAAAATGAACATTATGGAGTGTTGAAGTGAAGTTTGTGTCCCTCATTTAAAGGACTACTGAAACGATTCAACAATGAAGTGAAATAGAACACGTCTTGAGAAAAGACAATAACAATAAAGGAAAAGAGAGTGATGAGGCTTATCTAATGTTCGATGTTGCTTCATCTTTAGATATGACCATCGCTGACCTCTAATATCATCATCGTAATCATCAGTCTGTTAATTTTCATTGTTTGATATAGACCTCCCTTAGGATTCGCCACACCTCTCTTTTGTTGGCGTCGCAGAGGCAATACTTCCTGAATTTGTCTTGCTCGTCTCTCCATCTACCGGTTTCAGTTATACATAGGATCTCTGGGGATACATGTCCATCAGTTGTCTGGCATTCTTTCAAAATGGCCAACCTATTGCCATTTGGGTTTTCAATGGATTCTATGATGTCCCGGACTCCTGTCATCTTCCGGTTGTATTGTGCTTTCTAGTGGTCTGTCCATGTGAGGTTGAGCATAATTCTTTCATATACACGTGTCATAGGTCTCAATTTGCGGGTTTGTCTCTTGGTTAGGTTCCATAAGTAACTAGTATAATTATGTTATATCATTAATAAAGATAAAAATGTTGGTTCAGAGGAGATACAAAACGATGCATTTCATGAAAACAGGGTAGACACAAAAACCTCACGATTATCTAAGATTTTGAAATTCAGATGAGGCACACCAGTAAAGCATGGGACCAGATTTAGTGCTTTCGTCAGATCGTTAGTTTCACTTCAATCTCTCAGTAGATCATATAGTGAGATTGAAAGAATTAGAGAATCAGAAAAATATCTAAAACTTACAAAAGAGTGAAGATACATCCAGTTGCCCAAGGAACATTCTGATAGTAAGGAGTCAACAGGATCTGAACGTGAACCATAATAAGTAGCTCTAAAATATACGCACTACAAAACATAAATACCGTGAAACATGCATATTTACTAAAATTATATAAGGTGTATACACCTCCCTTGACTCTCCGGAGACATAGAACAAATGTCGTCCGCTAATCTTCATACACTGTCAGTAGTTCCACCCAACAAAGTGTTGCCTTCTCGCCAAGAGAAATTTGAGTAAACATGACATATACCCTGCATTTCCTTATCAATCTATCAATGACAAGCTAGAAATATCCGTCATCCGTAGTTGAGCCATAGAATTGCTAGATTTTGAACAACCGCAGTCAATCGGTTCCAAGATCTTATAGTAAATTGACGTATCAATGCTGCAGAACCTTACTCTAAAGATGTGCTAATCATTTTAAGCAGTATTATTTGTATCCAGCCTACAGTTCGTGAGCTTCTGGCTAAGGTGGCCATATTGGCTTTTTTGAAACCGAATTTCATGAATTTTGCTTCCTTTACCGTATGAATTTCATAATTTCTGCTTAGCCTTCAATTGTTTTTTCACTATCACGGAATGCTTTCAATATCATCTTTAGCAATAAAGTTAGCGGAAAATAATTACTGGGAATTTGCTAACCCCTCACTCAAATGCTCTTCTATGTGCAAATTTCTCTCTTTTGGACATTGATTAGATTTGTTTACATTTCTATATGTATCTGATAACGATGATGATGATGATGATATTATTATCATTTTTATCATTATAATACTTGTTATTGTGATCATCATCATCATCATCATCATCATCATCATCATCATCATCATCATCATCATCATCATCATCATCATCTCTTTATTTTTCTTTCCCTCCTCCTTTCTTTTCTTCATTTTCCCTTTCCTTTTCTCATCTTTCCAACTTCCTCTCTTTTCTTACCCAAGGCTTAGGTAACATGAGTACATTTTATCTACCCCTGCTCGCCACAGCCCCAAATTAATTCGCAAATAAGTTCGGGCAATTTGAATTGTGAGAAAGGAAAAAAATCAACCAGCCGACAGCTTTACTAATATCAGCCATAGCATCGAAGAGAGTGATCGATTATCGAATAGACGTGCTGTCACTTGATCTCCAGCGTAAACCACCAGCTACTACTTGTACAAACACCCAGTAAGTAAAATATAATAACATTTCAATATTCTGACATCAGCACCATGAGCTAAAAAAAAACAAACAAAAACAACTCAGGTGACGGAATTCGTAATATTTCTGGAGACGGTTGAAATGATATTGACATGCTGGGATAATATTAGGCTGGGGACGATCATGCTGATGGTGATACTGATGCTCATGTTGATGCTTATCAATGATGTTGCATAGGAGGCTGACATAACGAGCGGCAGAAATGACAAAATCAATTTTATTGCTTTCTTCGGTAAATATTCCGCTTCTAATGGTAAAGTGAAGATGTGCTGAAAACTTCAGATACCCCATTGTTTTAACTTTTGCTTCTTCTTAACATTTTTCTTTGACATTTTTTTTTATCAATTTAGTTCCGTACTTGCAGAAAGATTAACACTTGAAAATCCTCTTTTTTCCACGATTTCCTCTCTTTATTGATAGCTGCAGCGGGATTTGCAATCGCGTTTATTAAAATACGTTGTTTCAAATTTTTCCGTATTTCTTTTCATCTTTGTTTTCTGCCTGTCAAACTCCACCGATTCAAGTGTGTCTTTTTGTCTGTTTAAGCTTCTATATTGTTTTTTTTCTTTTCGCATTTAATCAATGCATCAAAAGATTCAGCTCATATACAGTTGGAGGATACGATCTATCACGTAGGACTAATAAGACGTTTTGTACTTCATCATACTGAAGACATATCTGTGTAGTCACTCAAAAGAAACTGTCATGTGACCAACGTTTTTGCTCCGTATGTCATGTTAATGCTGAACAATAGATAGATTAGAAAGAAGGGTGATCAATGAATAAGTTATCTCTCTTGTATTTTTTGAGGAGTGTTCGCAAGAAAAGTACGAATTGAAGATTTTGAAAAAATGCTGCTGGACTAAAAATAAAAGACCAGCAACATGCATTGTGAATTGAATACC
This sequence comes from Thysanoteuthis rhombus, assembly GCA_963457665.1. NCBI lineage: Eukaryota > Metazoa > Mollusca > Cephalopoda > Oegopsida > Thysanoteuthidae > Thysanoteuthis > Thysanoteuthis major. The sequence continues at coordinate 31,894,463 of OY735229.1, read as the reverse complement.
AGACTGA
>OY735229.1:31854456-31889456 GCA_963457665.1 Thysanoteuthis rhombus | reverse complement strand
ACTTTACTTCCATTGGCTTGTGAGATTGGAATGGTAATTATGACTTTATCAGGAATACATTGATTTATACTTTTATACTTCTTTATTAAATATAGTAGCATATTTGCTAAGCTTTTTATGGAGTAAACTAGACCAAATGAACAGAAGAATAAACAATGAAATTCATATACGTATCTTCTGGATTATTGATCATATGTAAAATGTTTGATTGATACAAACAGATTGGCGAAATAAATGTCAGTGAGGGATTTGATCAATAATTGTGTCAAGAACACATGAAACTCGTATGAAAACCAACACACGCTCACACAATATCTCTCTCTCTCTCTCTCTCTCTCTCTCTCTCTCTCTCTCTCTCTCATATATATATATATAAGAATCCACAAATATATATATATATATATATACATGTTTACGTATTTTACTTGGAATCCAGACAGAGTTATCTCTTAACTATTCCAATATTTACTTTGACGTTTTCTGTTCATGTAATTCAACTGCTCTACGATAGCCACGTTTCAGGCGAAACGTTAGCCAGGTGTCTTGTTATTCGTCACATTCATATATATATATATATATATATATATATATGTGTGTGTGTGTGTGTGTGTGTGTGTGTGTGTGTGTGTGTATGTGTGTATGTACCTTAAATTTCTAGTGAAGTAACGTATACCGAGAGTGAGACAGAGGAGCTGAGATAGAGAACATAAGAAAAGAGCGAGTAGCTTGTTGGCTAAATTGAGCAAGATTGTTGTTTTTTGCCAGTGACAGTTGTCAGTGTATGTGGCAAACTTGAACCCATTCTGTTGAATGCTGATTTCCCAGACAAGCTGATACTTTTCATCAAATCACTGGAGCAACACGTTATTTGTTCACAAACATTCTGCCCAGTTTCAGCGCATATTGAAGTTTACAAGCTCCATTGAGTGTCGATGTATAGAATGGCGCGTTAATCTTTTGATAATAAAGGAAGTGTTAACTTATTTGATAGCTATTAGTTGAGAAGTAATTTTGTTTCGATTTCCCTCCTGAATTAGTGATATCACATCACCAGAAATTCCCTTGGGATAGCTAGCTCTCAAAAGTTTCATTTAACCATCTAGACTGAGATCGGCTAGTCTTGGCCTATGCTTTAGCCGAGACAGGAACGAATAGACCAAAGCAGCGTAGTGCCCAAAGATTCTGACCCTGACACACTGATTTTTCTTTGCACTAAAAGCTTTATGCAAGTAAATAACGTCTGGGACCGGAAGCAGTTGCTGCAGGGACAACATTACACTGTCTCTGTTTCATTTCATTGGGGGTAAACAATTACCACTATTCTCTCAGTTGAGACAGGGACTCGGTTAACAAAAATAGGTCAATAGAAATTCAAACGACGAAGCTCTACTTACTAATTGCTCAGATGGGATAGTGTCGGTGGGCTTGTCCTGATGCCTGCAGCACAAACTGCGCACATGTAAATGGAGATCATTAAACTGATGTTTTCATAATGTTATAATAACCTTCCCTGACAAGCAAGTAGACATTATCAGCTACTTGGCTTTAGCATCCTCCCTCTCTCCCGGATAATGACATTTTTTAACATTTTTTTACAATTGGTTTCAGATAATGAGGTATTATTGAACCGCCGTAGCCACAAAAGATGGTGTAGAGTTCTGTCCCTTTTTTATGTGTTTATGTTTGTGTGTCCCAACGCTCCTGGCCATAGTGTTTCATCCATGCTTGAAAACTGGATTCAGTACTCCATTAGCCCAGTTTTGAAAAGTGATCTTTGTTCCTGAAAAAACAGTGTGAATAAATTTAATGAACTGTTAAATTTTGTTCAAGGATTGAACACGTAAAATATACTTATATTTATCTGTTTTTCCCTGTGTGTTTGTTTAAAGGTCAAAATTCTGGCTCCAGAAAAGCAAGTAAAATGTTTTGTTTTTTTTCCAAAATATTAAATGACACCTGAAAGAAAACTGAATAACATAAATCGATAGGATTAGATGGATGTTAAAGACTGATAATGATGATGATGATGAATTATTGGGATACTGTCTGTGCCTCTCCGACTAACAGCCAACGTTATAATGAGTGTCCATTATCAAGTTCTCTTGTTCTGCCTGAAACACCTAAATTTATTATTTTCTTTTTCCTTCTGCATTCTAGAGCGTTTCTTTCCTTCTTGTGTAGCTTATTTCTATCACTTCACCTTCTTTCTAATACCTCCTCTTTTGTCTCTGTCTTTATTGTATTTCTCTATCTTTTCTCTCTTTCTTTCCTTCCTTTTCAGTTAACCACTTCTTCCAAATTTTCATTTGTTATCCTCGGTTCACATATAACGTTATCATAATTCACTCGCGTTTTGCTATTTTACCCTGAATTTACTTTGCAAATTCGTGGTTTCTTGTTTTCTGTTTCTTTTTCTTTCTTTTTTTACTTTTTTCTCCCCTTTTCTCTTTTTTTATTTTTCCTATAATCCACCATTTTCTGTTTATTACTATGCCTCTGAACAAATCCATTGATTCAGTTTATTTCATAAATATTCCATTCAATATTAAAGCTAACCCCTCGCTCCAGGGGTCGGAACTCATAGCTAATTACTATTATTCGCCCACATAACGATTGGTGATAAGATGTAATACTATGTATTGGTCCCGGCACATCTATATAAATCTACTTCACATCTTCGTATCTATCATAATTTGCATATACCTATCATAATCTGTGAAGATAAATTATTTCATACATTTCTCAATGTCTATACCGTCGATGTTTTCAGGGCTTGATCAGTGATTGAATACAGATAAAGGCTATGATTCTGTGAACTCGTCTCTAACCCAGGAAATTATTTATGGATTGGTGATTGTTACTATTGAATATCAGCAGTTCCATACTAATTGTCATACGACTTTGTCACGAACTCAGACATCTTTTCGGGCACCTTTTCTTATGAAAGTTCATGTATGAACGGAAAGGAGATAGAGTGATTGGTCGGTTTTGGTACTGTACATTTATCGCACTTAAAAAGCGACTGAATTGTTGCAGGATTTATGTGGCTTAGTACCGTTCATCAAGTTCAAATTGCCGTATCACTCTTAAATTTCTCACCATTCATCAGAAACAGGGATTCGAACGAAGTCTCAATTTCACGTTCCGTTGCTCAGAGGCCACGATAAACTTCAACATTAAATTTCTATCCGACATTTTATCCCGTTACAATCTTTCCTCATTCGGTCCATCGATATCACGTCCATGAACAAAATTTTGTACTTCCTCCGTGTAGAAGTCTTAGATTTCGACGTCTTCGATGTGTTGAACTTTTATATCTGTAAAGAATCCTAGTGATGTAAAACTAAAATCAAAACCGAGAGATATGTGGTCAGTCACTTAATGGGAACTGTTACGTAAACAACGACCTTTGCAAGCATGCAGTGCTGGGAATGATCATTTGTTTTGTTTTGTTTTGTTTTTTTGAAAACGGGTAATAAATAAATAAGTTACCTTTTTTACCCTTTGTTGGGTAACTAAATAGTGCAAATTTTCCTAAAAGAGCATGAACACTGCTGGACATAAAGTGAAGGACAGATTAAGCAAAGACTTACATTTCAAATTAAAATTTCCTCTAAAGACCACTTCATTAGAGTTAAAACAATTTTTTTTCTATAAATAATCAGGAGTAAATTGTTGCTCCATTGTTGTGACCTGTACCAGCCAGAATCATTTTAAAACTGTAGAAATATACTCCCACCAATTTTGATACTTTTTGCTATCTAATTCACATTTACTCAGCCATGTATTGAAATTTGCATTTTATGGACAATCAGTCAACATAGTTATTTTTTAATGTAAATGAGATACATCCTCAAAACCACTATACAAATTGGTATCAATCTGCTGAAGATATGAACACAGTACAACAAAAAGATAATAAAAACCGTCCACGATTGATATACGCAATGGAATGATTACATAACACATCCCACAAAATTCACGTATATGCAAGTAAAGCATATAAATTAGTCAGTTCGACCATTACACCGATAACTTTGGGGGGCTACAGACAGGTAATCGTGATCTATAAGAGTGTACTTATATCTACTTACACACTTGAACTGGCACTTGGCGTGTGATATTATTCACTGCAATTTCCAGTAATTCTGTAGGTGGAAGCTATTCCGTCCATCGCATGTTCCTCTGACGTGATCAGCTCTTTTTCCTTCAGTTCTGTACGCTTTAATCTTCTTTTTTCAAAAGTTCCGACTCGTTTATCAAACGAAGATTAAGATTGGAACTCTTTTATAGTCGCTCTCTGTGGCTTATTCACTCACTCCCAAATGCTCGCTATTTGCAGATATCTGTGATATCCAAATTTTTAGGCCAATTCAAGATTAGAAAATAATGAACAATTTCGAGATACTCAACAGTGATAGTCTAATCTTTTATCTTTTAATTGAATCGTATCACAGGATTCAAAAGAGGAATAATGATTTTAAAAATGTAATGAAACTATATAAACAACATTGAAAATTATGGGAATAAAAATCATATTGCTGAATGGTGCAAAATGAAAGTTAAAATTAGTTTGAAAGAAATGGTTCCCAAAAGATGGTTGTCTTTAGTTCTTCGTTTTCTATTCAAAATAACTTTTTTTCCATTAAATAATTCTTACCCAAAACTCGAACTCTATTCATTCATCTTGATCCCCTCACTGACTGTCAGACTTTTTTTCTTAATCTTCATGTAAAGATAAACAATGAAAATGAACATCTGGATTGATCTAAGATTGGTCACCTTTCCAATAATGCGACTGGCACGTTGTGCCTAATGTGTTTAATTCATTTTTTAATTAGCATTTTCCTAAAGTAACCACTTGAACTTGGAATGTTTCCCAATCTCCACCTATTCTCCCATTGTCTTTTTCCACTTATTTTTCTCTAATTTTAGCTCTGAACAAAAGTGTGACCAATTGGCTCAGCCTTTGTGGGATAATTAGTGCAATCTGGTGTGACCAAAATGAACCCAGGGATTTGACTCATTGTAAACAGAAAATGAATGAATTATTAAATCAATAAGAGATACTACTTTAGAATTATTTGCTCATTAAAAATATATATAAGAGCGACAGCGGATGCAGGCCCCACAATATTACAGGATTGTTCTATTACAAATCATTTATGATTCTTTGCTTTAGTTCAGTCCACATATTCTCCAAGTGTCATGATCCATTGCTTAACAGAACCAAATTTGTTTACTTTGAGATTACGGATAAACAACAGAATTTAGGCATTCGATATATAGATGGATAGATAGATATCTCTCTCTGATAAATTATCGCAAACGCAACTCACATACATTGTCCGATCACTTTTCAAGAAAAATTCAATGCCACCGGCTAAATGCACTGTTTCCACTACTTACACTTTTAGTATTATCAAGATTCCTTAGTACAATGCAAAAACACTTATGAAAAATGCTAGTAAGTGTACAGTGGCGTCATTCTCATCTGCCCAGTGAAGCAAACCTAAACAGAATAAATAATTAAGGAAAATGGGGCTGCTGCAGGAATCGACCTAGGTTTAACACGGTTCATTGTGCCTTTGGTGACTGTCTAATTCAGTGGTAAGAGCATACCTTAGAGAACCTACCCTATCGGTGTCAGGTTCAATTCATGTGTCAGCCCCCTTTCTTTTCCCTTAAGTGTGTATCCTATTTATGTTATCAACTGTATAATGACGAGAGACAATTTCAAATAAGTTTCTACATTAAAAAAAAACGTAATTTATAATCGTTTTGTTGGATCATACGTATCCATTCATTGATACATAACCGTTGCATTGAAAAGCGCGAATGGGCGAGTGACGAACAAGATGATGATTTTGGTTGAAAGCAGTCATTTGGCCGTTTATGTAACCAGCGGCTGTTAAGCTCAATGGTAAGTGCATCGATACGTTGAGGTGGCTACTCTATCGGTAACAGGTCTGATTCCTGGAGCAGCCCTATTTGTTTTATCGTTTATCTTATTTACGTTGTCAAGGATCAGTGATGCATTGACAGTATAATGACAGGAGATCATTTAAAATGAATTTCTATATGGAATAACAATATATATATATATATATATATATTTATATATATATATATATATATATATATATATATATATATATATATATATATATATATATATATATATATATAAATGAAATAGCGTTTAGAAAGAATCTCAGACGACAGCTGAACATCACAACCAACAACAAGGATACCAAGTGATGACATGTGGAAACGTAGCTGGCAGAAAATAAAATAGTATTTCGAATCACAAAAGTGTTATCTCCATTAGGCACATGATAAAGATGTCTGGTGAATCTTGTGGTAGGCCATCGTTCTAAAATGGACGTTAAAAGGGCGATGATGATAATCATGATATTTGGATTTAACTTCAATATCATAAATATGTCTGCTGGACGATGTTTTTTTTCTTCTGATTGGAAAGATTTCTCTCATTAATTGATTACATTCTACTTGCAACTATGTTAATTACGAACCTATTTCTCCAATTACATTTTTGTATGTCATTATATTTGTTTGCATCACATTGATGGTCTATCTTGAAATGTTGTTGCTGATTGACTATAATTACCTTCCTCTAATTTTTCTATTTCTCCATTCATAGGAAATTCATTACAGTTGTGTAGTCCCTCAAAACATCAAATCATTGAGTGCTTCTATTTATAAAAAGGAGGCTGGATACACTGCAGATGGTATTTTATTCAGAATTTTCTTAAAACCCAGAAAGACGGTGGTAGAGAGGGGCAGAACCTTCTCTGAAAAGAAAAAGAAAACTCACATCTGTAGATACTTATGACTAATGGAACATAAGGGGTTAGTTTAGTATCAAAGCTACTTTGTAAATATACTCCCCTCAGATAAAATCTACGAATATTTCTTTTTCTCGACAATGACAAACATTTTGAAGATTTTACGACCAATTAGATTGGGAACATACAGAATTTTAAGAAAACATTAAAACAATTTCCGTCGGGGCTCAAGCTTGGTCTGTCAATATCCATTGGTCTCTCTCTCTCTCTCTCTCTCTCTCTCTCTCTCTCTATATATATATATATATATATATATATATATATATATATATATATATATATATATATTCCACAGGTCTAATAGATTTTGAAAGATTCCCACATGGAAAAAAACTAATTATTTGGGCAAATATTTTCCCAGTGTGAATGCAGACATTCCAAAAATAGATATATTCTTTGGCAGAATCCAACGTCAAGATATGTGCTGTAGTCAAACTGAGATTTGCCTAGTTCGATGAAAAATATTTTATATATATATATATATATATATATATATATATATATATATATATATATATATATATATATATATATATTATAAAGAATTGGTTGTTATTTTGTTTTGAATCTAGGTTATATTCCAGTTTTGAGCTATTTGGGTACTTTTATAGGTGGTATTTTTTTTGGATATGTATGTTCATACGTTAAATTGCCCAAACGCATTTGTAATATCACTTGATGGATATCAGTGGTGAGGTAAAACTGGAGGTTGAGTAATAGTATGCCAATGTGCTTGGTTGAGTTTTGGTTTCAATGGTTGAGAAGTATTGGAAAATATTCCTAAGTATTCTGGTTGTGGGGTATAGGGTCGGTGCTATCACTACTAGTAATCAAGATGGTGGCATAAAGGTCATTGGCGACCGTGTTATGTAAGATCAAGTATCAATTCGGAAATACATTTTCTGTACATAATCTGAAAAATCCGATAGTTGGAAGTAGTACAAATAAAATGCACTGTACATATATGTAAGTAAAAGACTTTGTGAATAAGTGTTCCAAATATCTTATATGCATGTAAGAGCTGTTAGGTATGGATAGAATATTTTGTGACTGTAACATTAATCATATGCAATTGAAGTTTATTATGAGTTGGGCTATCGCTGAGAATAAGAGTATATATAGATTAAGGGGTCTTTTGTGCATATTCATTGCCTGGGTTTGAACTGTGATATTAATTACAAGTATAAATATAATGATGAGGTAAACATAGAGTAATAGAGAGTGAGAGGACTATAGGTTCCAAGCTTGGTTTGATTGAATATGTTATGTTTAGTTTTAGGAGAGAGAATTAAATTTATTAATCCATATATCTTAGTCGTATTGGGAGGTTTAATTTTCCTATTTTTCCAATGCTGATAAATCTTTCACCCTCGTCAAAAATGTGGCCGGAGGTGCAGAAGTGTTGTTCAGCTGAGTGTAAGTTGGGATGATTGGGTAATTTGATTCTATACTAATAGTTATCGCGTTCAATGTTGAACTGCAACTCCGATTTGCCCATATATTGTAGCTTGCATGTATTACATTCTTGGAAGTAGATTGGATTTTTCTTGTATAACTGGAATTGTAAGAAAGTCAGAAACCTTGGAAGTGGTAGAGTTAGTGGAAGAGTTGCTTTGCCACAGGTGATTCCAATATAGGCTGGTTCTATTGATGCAAGTCTGGCGGAATTGGACAGTTTCAGCAATGGTATGTGAAATTTTATTGATGCAAGTCTGGCGGAATTGGACAGTTTCAGCAATGGTATGTGAAATTTTGTTGTCCATCATAATGCTACAGATAATCATATCTTAAAGATTTTTTCTCTGCAGTAAGCAAAGCAACATGTCATCTTTTTTTTATATAACGCATCTTTGAATATACGCTTAAAACACAATTAAAAGGAATATTCTAAGAGAACATCACACATAGTTACATAGATCTATACCCGCAGATATCTATATATAGTCCATTTTACTTACATATATGAGCAAGAGAGGGACGGAAAAGGAGGGAGGGAAAGTAATAGATAAATGAATACATAGATAGATACTCATGTTTGTAGAAAAGATTCACATTTTCCTAATTTGTTATATATTATGCATGTTTTAGGTATCATGGACAATATTTCATATTGCCCTATTCATTCAGCTGCTTTGTTGGAAACCGGTTAATTTGCGTACGTGCTAATTATAATTTTGTGGACGAAGTCATCATTTCAACAATATTTTCTTTTATTTCCCAATGATTATCTCACTCTGCACGAATGTCAGTGTCGGATACTGATATACAAATTATTCCCGTCATAAAAAAAAACCCAAGGTTATACTCAGATTTTTATAAAGTTACTATAAAAAAAAAATATATATATATATATATATATGAGGCTTACTTTTATTTAAAAAAGAATCACATGATATTATGTTTGGGGAATAGTTGATTATCAACGTTCAACATAAAAAAGGTGAAGATATGTGTAGAAAGATCTTTGAAAAGCTTTCAAACATAAAAAAAATTATACAGCATCAAAATGTAATTTCAGAAACATGCTACGACCACGATTTAAAACGTACATCTTTAGATATCATATGCAAAATTGTGACCGACAAAAAATACCTGGTGAAGGCGAACATCAGGTCCAAGTCCAACGACGGACGTCAAGAGGCTGTTGTTGTTGTTGTTGTTGGTGGTGGTGGTGGTGATTCTTGCTAATTATTCATTATGTATATCAAATCGATGTTTATGCATTGAAATTGGAGACAGTCAACCAAAACGGTCAACAAAATCCTATCTAGTTTTAAAGTTGGTCTGGGTAGCTATATATGTGTAGTACGTTCAGACTGCACCAATGAATTTAAGCTGAAACTTTGTATATTGAATTATCATATTCAGATTTTTTTTAAATCCATGCTAAATTTGTCGCTTAATTTGTGTCCTACAGCGTTAACGCTTGCTTTTATATTATGATTACTGCTAAAGAGTCATTAATTCACAAATCTAACAAATCTTTTAGACGATAAGTAATTACTGGTAAAGCCAAGAGAGAGAAATAAGATATAAGTTTGACACTTAAAACCTTATCCCTCAAAACAGGGCCTTATATTTTTCACGTATTACTGACACACGACAATGATGATGATGGTCATTGAATTTCCAATACCCTGTTGAAAAGAAATCTGCCCATAAATTGGTGACACATTCTCTTTGCCTGACGAAGATCAATGATTTGGCTTTCAGCCTCACGTTCCTTTGAACCAAACTGAGATAGTATTGATATTTCCCATTAAGCAGCAGAAAATTGACTATTTTCAATTGGTGTAGTCCAATATTCTAATACTACGAATGATAAGATTGAATGCCTTGAAGCTTTCTTTTTTATTTTTAATATATTTTGCGGATCGGAATTAATGAAGCAGAAACTATCTGATAAACACCATTCCGAAAGAGATGGTCACAAAAAGTATCAGTAAAGGCAAAAGCGAATAAATTTGATTCATGCTATCCTGGCATTGGGAAACAACCGAGGGAAAATATGAAAGGCTCAATGGAAATCGATGTGGAATTTTGATGCATTGAATACTGAAGCAAGTGAATTGGAAATGAAGAACATCATAACAGAAAATAGAGCCCCAATACTGTCCACTATAATCACACGAGATAGCCGATGCCTGACGTTATCAGGCATGCGCAGTGAATAGAAACCAGGCCGTCTTGTAGATATTGTCCTATGATTGGCCCTAACGTCTCAGCGGGGTTTATTCATTCACTATAAAATCAGATCCAATGCCCTGTGACATTAACGTTCTCTGTTGATTTTATGATTCTTGAAAATTCGGCTTCGTTTTGCTTTGACACCACATATCATTTCTTCTATGTTTCTTTCTTGATATCAACCATTATTTATTTATTTACTTATTAACTATCAGTCCGCCCATCGTTGCACGGACTGGAAAGTAGCTATAAAAGGCCCAGAATTGTTATTAATGAAGGCATATTCGGCATGCTGAAACATTATTGGGTTCCCCATGAAAAGTTAATTTCACTGTCAGATATGAAATTGCTTTCCTCTGCATTTATAGCAGCTCAGTGACTCATGCATCCCCTAGTTAGCGCATTTCAAGGATACCTCGATTCAATACGTCTGGCTTCAATGCGCCGTTTGAGAGGAGAAAATTGACAGACCTACAAACTTTCTCAAATACATATTAGATCAGAACGGATAGATAGATAGATGGATAGATAGATAGATAGATAGGAAGGAGGCATTGGCTTTTTTAGGGGTCAACACAAACACAATAATTTATTTCTTGTCTGTTCTATCTATATGATATCTAACGTCATTTTTTGACACATCCCGTTGACATCATCAAAACCGTAAACAACGTTACCAGGATTGTCAAAATTGGTTTCTTTCGTTTCGACGTTGGGTGGGCAGGCTATTTAGGGATGCATGTATCCTGCATTCAGGCTGTATCATTGGAGTTATTTGGTTGAAAGTTTGAACACTTACCACTTATGTCTAAAAAAAAAAACGTTTCTGGGGTTTTTAGTGGGGGTGCAGTTTGTACTATAAGTTCATGCCAAATTGATTCCTGTTTTTTGCCTGCATGGTTTTTGAACATTCACACTTTTTCAGTGATCAAAACCAAAATGAGATATGATAAAATCAACTCATGCATCGATTACCTGTTTGATGTTTTTAATTGATCATCCCAAACAAGGCTTTGGTTATTAGACAGTTTCTATAGTGTGACTACGTGAACCTGATTTTTTTTTAATTATTTGTTCCACTCAATCTTTCTGAACAATGAGATGATCCATTTGTTCATAAACTCTCTTAGCCCCAAGATACTCATTCTTTTCCGTCCAAAAAGGTTTTCCTTCTTATTTTCCTCACGATAATTTTTTATGGAAACCATGATCTGAAAATGCCACCAAAACGATCATAAAAAGGTCCCTTCAAATTTTACCTGGTCCGGCTCGCTGTCTGGCTATGAATTTATGAATCATGGGTACAGACGGCACCAATGGCACCAAAGGGCTGAAATTTCCAGCGTATGCTTTCCATTCTGTCAGGAAAATCGTTTTTTTTATACCCCCCCCCCATAAGTTTTTATTGGAAATATTCCGTCTGGAATTTGAGTTTATACTAGAATTATGCCTTAGTCTGTGTCCTACAGCATATAGGTTTATTTTTGTCTTTTTAATTTAGTCTTTTTTTTTTTTGCTGTTACCGGCCAACAAAAAGCAAAAGAAGTAACTTACACATTGATCATACTTTTTTCCATTTGTTGATTGATTACCCTTACACAGAATCTTGCCAAAAGACATTGGTCACGTGACAGGTTCTACTGAGTGATTAAGCAGAGCTGTTTTTTAAAAAAATTCAATTTATCTTATTCTTGCTGTTCTCTCCTCTTTTGCCATTAGCTGTTTTCAACCCAGTCTTCTTTCTTTATTTCTTCTTTCTGTTGAACAACTGTAGCAATCGATGGGTTCTATACATTTTTATATGAGCATATGTTTGAGTGTTCCTGCGTTCCTGGCTAAGCCATTTTGCCTTCAAAATTAGACCCCTTCGAAAAAAAAAAAGATTGAGGCTCTTTCGACATTAATTTGACGGCTTTATTGTTAATATCCAGATCCTCCGGAATTGACTTCATTTAGATATTTTTCATTCTATTTCAGATGTTTTCTTGTGGAAAGAATCTAAATTCTCCAGAATCTAGTATTTTTTTAGGGATTTGTTACTATATTTTGGATGTCACCGAGTGGAAGGCGCCAGTGATATCATAAATACAACTTTATTTGACCATATTTCCGATGGAAACTTTGTCGCATAACTTCAGATTTTGACCTTATGTTCAATTATTGACTATGATGGCGAATTTTCTTCTTTTTTATCGTCTTTTTCCCAAATGTTCTTCTTTAATTTTTTCAATTCACATTTCTCTTTCTTTTCCTATTTTTCTTTAGTTGTCTTCTTCCCTTTTTTTTGTATAAAACTCCAGTGAGGAATGATTTGATTTTTTTCACCCAAGTAACAAGAATGATCATCACTAAATCAATTGTTCACTGTTTGTGTATCCTGTTACATTGAACTAAACATATATAGAATTAATAATTCAATCCTATAATTTGCAATTAAGACCTACTAATAGCTAGGTAGTTCTATGACCAACTCAGCAAAACTGACAACGGTTATATATTTATGAATTTATCTATTATGTATGTAATGCAACATTCTTAATATTCAGTTTCTTTCGGCATAGGACTAGGAATGAAGTTCCTTGTTTCAAATCACCATAACCCCATGAATAATCTGCCCTACCTACAAGCCAATTGGGCTTTTTGCATGAGTACACCACTTGGCAACAACTAGTTTCTTCTTTAAAAATAGTATTTCTAGGGTCTCTATTGTCATTCAGGACGAACGATGCCCAAACCGTGGGCTGATATTTTGAAAGACCATTTTAGACATTTTTTAAGATTATTAGTTCTCGTCCACATCCGTGCTACTGTGATTCATTTCGGCAAACAATGCTTATTTTCATTCTCCCTGCCGCGAGGAAGAATGAAAATATTCATTCAACAATAATTCTTTAATAGCAATCAGCTGTGAACTCTAAGTGTTAAATTAGTTTAGAATAGAGCTGGAAATACTGTAAGAAGTAGATTCGCTACTCAAACACATTTACATTGTTATTCCGTTGGTTCCTCTTCCGGTGAATGATTATGTATGTTTTAGATTCCTGTTTGGGAAATTCGGTGAAACTTCTGTGAGTTTTCTTTCGTTTTATTTTAATTTTGTTTGTTAAATTTTTGGTATGTGTGTTTTGTCGGCCGTTATAAATTACATGTTGAGGGGTATGGTCTGAGTGTTGGAGCTATCTATAAGTGGTCACTGGGCTATGTGTGCCCTGTATGAATGTCATATTTTTTACTTAAGAATCATTAGATTAATCACTTTTGCTACGATCCTTTTTTAACATGGTGGGTTGCATTAGTTTTAATTTGCTAAAACAGGTCGGGAATAAACAAGATTGATTAGGTGGTTCTTTTGGATAACGAATTGGGTAAACTGTTTACAGCCATTTTAGTCTACTAATGTATGGGTTTTTAGGCTGTATTTCTTGAATAAAATTTTGAACGATGCTGGAATTTCGACGCTATTCCACTTTTCCTGTCAAATAAATTTATTTTAGATTTTTACCATCCACTTACTTTTTTTTTCCGGCATCCACTCATGGATAACTCCAGCATTTAGACCATATCCCTCCACATTTATTCCTAACCACCAGCAAAACAAACATACTATGAATTTAGTAAGCAGAAAAAAAAAAAAAAAAAAACTCCTCCAACCTATCAACACGCACAAACATTCTTCAATATTCCCCCAAAAAGAAATCTAAAACATACATAATCATTCGCTTGAAGGGGCCCAGACAGGACTAGAACATGAATGTGTTTGTTTTGCAGATGTACTTTCTAATATATATATATATATATATATATATATATATATATATATATATAGAGAGAGAGAGAGAGAGAGAGAGAGAGAGAGAGAGAGAGAGATAGATACATTAATATATACATATAGATATATGGAGATATATTGATATATATAGATATATAGAGAGAGAGATTTATATGCATATAAATATATAGAAAGATATATAAGAAAAATATTTAATAGTAGCCTTTGATTTACAAGCATAAAATACCGTACATCTAAAAGCCATTACGAATTCCCATAAGAGTTTGCACATCGGAAGCCTTAATGTACCTATAAATATTTCCCCCTGTAGATATTTATATATGATCTTGGTTGTATAATGGAAAACATTGAACATTCAAATTGTCGAACAGGCCCGTTGATTGGTCATAATGATAGGTTATCAATAACCAGGATGTACTTTCGCGCAGGAACAAACTGTGGCTTCATGAGTTAATATTCAAAATATATTTTTGGCAGTCTGGTCAGCTGTAAGTAGAAGCGACCCGGAGGGCCCTTTTTCAGCAGCAGTCGTTTTCATCAAATGTAACGTCCCTCCCTGATTCGAGAACCACTTACCATCTATATAGCTCTTGAAAACAGAGGAATTGTGTACATTTCTAAGTCGTTGTTATGACACGAACAAGGTTTGATCCAAGATTGCTTACGGTAGCTTGTATTTCAAGACGTTTGCCAATCTACGTAATGAGCAGGTCTGAATATGCTCATTCCTAAGATTCTCACGGAAGCTGACTTGGCTAACGACGACCATACTATGATGATATATATATGTGTATGTGTGTGTGTGTGTGTGTGTGTGTGTGTGTGTGTGTGTGTGTGTGTGTGTTTGACTCTTGTCCTTTATTCTTGTTTGTAGTGTTACAGAATGTCTCGGAAAAGTGAACATGAAAAGTGAATAAAGCCGTGTAAATGACCCCCATTTTCGTGAGTGGTTTTCTGACATGGAAATTACTCATATACTATCGCTGTAATAGGCTAATGGGGCGCTAGGTTCTCCAATAATATTCAGGGGTCATTTCGTATTGTTCTGTCATGATTCCCCCCTGATAGACTTCCGAGGGAAAACATTTTAGACCAGACATAGTACAAATTTGAAAATGGATAAATGAGAACAGTTAATGACCTCCACTTTGTATATAATCTAGTAAGTTATCATTAGTGCATATATATATATATATATATATATATATATATATATATATATATATATATATATATATATATATATATATATATATATGCCTCGTCTTTCATTTATAGAAAACATCACCCTTGGTTGCAAGCCATAGATCAATTGAAAAAATTGAAAAGAAGGGTGATCAATGATCTAGTTACCTCCATTACCTTCTGTGGTGCAGTGATCACTCAAGGGTGAACGAGAGTAAACTATACCTGACACAAACAAATGGATCAATTTAGCATATATCTACATTACAAACATATATATGCATTCATATTAAAGTCTTCCGAAGGAGTTAAAATTAAAAATGCGTTTTTCAAACATAATAAATAATACATTTTGAAATTGTCAACCATATAATTACATTGCTTCTCATGTACACGTCATTTATACATTGCCAGACAACTAATCCCTCTTAACAACCGACAAAGTCTCTGTCTACGGTTTTTTCATTAGAGCTTTGGTTGATAGGTTCTCTTGGAACATTGCAGAGAGTAACTCTGTTCGGTGCAAGGGATAATTTTGAATGAAACTTACAATGTGTGTAGTGTTCATGCTTTGAGCTCCAATCAACATTCAAAATTATATAGTTTATTCAGGTGAATGGGATTTCGTCTTGATAGAAAAGATGTTTCCGTGGTCTACAATTTCAAATAAGTTTATACAAGATTATCACATATTTTGCTTGCATAATAGAACCTAAAACACACAAAACATGTTATTACCAATATTCTTAATCAGATAATATATTTTAAAGTGAGACTCACAAATCCCATCACATATTTCACATAGATATAAGTATATCCTGAAATGTTTTCTATCATCAATTGAATAATATGAATCTTGTGAAAACATTCACTTGCATATCAAAATCTTATATCTCCCCTCTGTCTCTCTCACACTCTCTCCCCTTCTCTCTCTTTCTCTCTCTATCTCTCTCTTCCTCTCTCTCTCTATATATATATCTATATCTATCTATCTATCTATCTATCTATATATATATATATATATATATATATATATATATATAGCAAGAGAGAGTGAAATGCAAATTGATAAGGTTTAAACACCTCAGATCCATTTGTATATCGATTCATTTTGTATCAAAGGCCGTGAACAGTAGAATCTCTTCATTGCACAATTAAAACGGATTTTATCAGGAATTATCTATAGTCGAACACAGCAGCAAGGGAACTCTCTCACCAAAATTATGGATATGCTGCAGTCTAGGATGAGTGAACATATTTCAGGCAAAACACTCAATGCCGAAGAGTTTGATCATAATATCTGATAATATCCGGTTCGATAATGAAATCATGCAACGCTTAGTTTAGAAAAAAATTTAAGTGTCTAGTCAAAATAAAAAATCTTAGAGCTTTACCTATTCATGGTTGGAACTGCATATTTGTGTATGCATTGAATTAATTTCCACAGGTGACTGTTGCTATTGAAATTATGAGAAGTGTACGAAGCAAATTCAAGACAGAGCTTTCTCCAACTCAGTAATGATCCTTTGTGTTCCAGCTGTTCTTGCTTGTCCACCAAATATTTGAAGGAAGCAAAGGGAAGAATCCAGCTGGGGAAGACGTCTGTTTTCAGCTATCTGTTATCAGTTCGACTTGTTGCTAAGCGACTTGAGCAACTGTGACATAGCTTTGGAGTTGATTGTGTGACAGTTTCCGCACGAAATCAAATGAGGACTGCCCATAAGCGATGCTCACTAGATTAACACTGACACTTGACATGACATGTAATGGATTGAACGATAGAAAAAATCCCCAGTGACTTAACG
This sequence comes from Thysanoteuthis rhombus, assembly GCA_963457665.1. NCBI lineage: Eukaryota > Metazoa > Mollusca > Cephalopoda > Oegopsida > Thysanoteuthidae > Thysanoteuthis > Thysanoteuthis major. The sequence continues at coordinate 31,872,120 of OY735229.1, read as the reverse complement.
CAAGCATTGATGAGTCAAAAACAGGCAACACACAAAGGGAATGGTAAGCGAAGTGAATTATGGAAGACAATGACGAGTAGGTATGAGATGATGTGACAGAAAGGAGGAAAGTATATTGAATAGAATAGAAATATTATAAAGTAACCGGGAAAGACACAAATGGAAGTAGAACGTTTAAACCAATGAAAATAGCGACACGATGAAACATTTTGGAAATAGGAAGTTAAAACATAATTGGATATATAACACGTATGAACAAACACGAAATCGTATTAGAAGCATATGAAAAGCTTTTGAAGAGAGATTATTCATAGATTTTTTAAATTGAATGATGTCAGTTGTGAAGTATCTCCTCTTAAACATATTTCAACACCGTATTGGAATGAAAATTCAATTTTATTCATGGATCCTGAGTTCATGTGTACATATCTGATTGGATATATTAGGAGTGTGAATTAGTTTCTAGTGGAAAAAAAAAAGATTTTCAACCGTGTATTGAGTTTGAAATTCTTAGAAAAGAGAATGAATATTTAAAAATGATGTATATATATGTTTAACATGGGGCACCTGATTGTATGTGTCTATTCACGCGAAGATATTTGCACCTGATAGAAAAAAATGTAAAATTCTTGAAAATCAAAAATGCACAACATACATATTCAAAAACAATGTATGGGCATAATCATAATATATATTGAAATTCTACCCCCCTCTCTCTCTCCCTCTCTCTCTTTCTCTCTTACTATTTCTCTCTCAATCAATCTCTTTTTCATATATGTATATATATATATATATATATGTATATGTATACACACACAAAATACTATCCATGTATGATCATATATACAGTATCATTCATTAATGCGTACACTCCTATCACATCTTTTTAGAAAGTTCTTCTAAACAAAACATAGCAGGATTCTATCATTTTTACACAATCAAGACGGATATCATCAGGTATTCTTTACAACATTTACGATAATGATGATGATTATGTTGATGATGATGATTATGTTGATGATGATGACTGCAATATCCACTTTTTATTTCATCAAAATATTTCTTAATTTATCGAAGATATCACTTATTTTATGGAAAATAATCCAAATGATAATTTTTTGACATCTACACGCGAACAAAAACATTTACAATTAGATGGAAAACCGGACAACGGATGTCAATGACGGCAATCAATGCTAAACATTACAAGAGCATTTAGAAAATTTGTTTTTCATAATTTGAATACCTAATTTTATTACCCAATCGAGGATAGTATAGGGTTTGAAATGTTTTATAAGTGCGTGCGTTAGCTTGTGTGTAGGGGAGGCCCAGCCTTACCGTTTCGTCGGATTTGAAAAAAGTTTTTTAGAATCCAACAAGAGCCCTTTAAAACTGTTATGGGGTTTCTGTGAACATCTTACGGCCTCATTCTTACGAGTTTATCAAAAATACATTCTCCATTATCCAGGTGTTCCTAGATATTTTTTTTTGGTGAAAATCCCAGTGATATCATAAATTAAATTTATTCGGACCATAATTATTCTTCAATACAAATTTTTTCACTTGACAAAATTTGGACACTAGGGTTGTTTAATGGTTGACTATGACGACGAGTTATGAATTATCATAATATTCGCTGTTTATAGTACATTTATGTAAATCATTGAATCATTAAATGCAATAAAGAAAACATTTCAGAGAGAAAATTGGTCAAATCAATCCATAAATCCTTCGTAGACATAAAGAAATAGGGTATATTTCGACCTTGAATTAAATGTGTGAATTTATAGTCGAATTCTACTGTACAATAGCAAGCCTCACCAAATTTAAAGGAATAAACGATTGCTTTCCCCCCACATGATTTGAAATCACAAACGACTGATCGGTAGCAGTTCTCTTTTACCCATTGGGCCAAGCCGACAAGTTGTGATCATCTACGAAATTCATCTTACAAACACGTATGGCTTGTATCATTTTAATAAATATATATATTAACACTAAAAAATATACTATATATATATATATATATATATATATATATATATATATATATATATATATATATATATATATATATATATATATATATTCAGTTGTATATCAGCAGCAGCAGCAGCCTTTTAGCGTCAATCGTTAAACATAAACTTTCCCCAAAATTATCCGATGGGAGTCGCAGAGCCTATACTTTTGATCTATTCTTGTTTGCCACATATTCAGCCGAAAGTATTTTTACATATGATCTCTGGAGATCCACTTTGTTTGTGATCTACAGCGGTTGGTTGATATTCTTGCATCATAACCAGCCTATTGTCATTTGAGTTTGCTAATAGTCTCTATGATATCTCTGTCTCTCCTCCAATATACTGGGCTGTTGATATCCTGTGGAATGAGGTTAAGCATGATTCTCTCATTGCACATTGCATGGGTCTCTGCTTGAGGGTCAATCTTTAGGTTAGGATCCATGTGTCAGCCTCGTAGTTGACTATCAAGAGAATGCATTGGTTGCACATCCTTCTTTTTAGGATTAATTGGTTTCTCTATTTCTTTGAGATTGAGCTAGCTCTATCAATGGTGTGTCATCCAAGATTGATTCTTAGTTTGATTTTTTCTTTTTTCTTTTGAGGATCCCATGGAGATTCGTTGTTGATACATGGTCTGTTTTCTTTAGTCCCCCATTTTATATTCTGATTGTTGTGGTTTTGTCCTCAAAGTGTTTGTTTTACATGACATTTGTTTTACAGAAGATCAGGTGAAGGTCTATTCTCTTCGTCCAGTTCGTCTAGCATTCTTTGGAGATCATGGAGGTCTAAATACAATACAAAAATTGCTGCAATCATTTTCACTCGCAATAGAAGTAGGAGTGGAGCTTGACCGTGCAGCCTACAGACTTGTCATTATTATACATTTGGTATCATTGAAATAGTAATCATACAGAGATAGTACATCAGTATGAATGGATCAATATGTGATAAAGGTTAGTTGAAATAGTGAAGGGTGAAACGTGGTGAAATGAGGTGGGGCGCCTTTGGCGACGAGGAACCGTCTGGTCCCAGCTGGAGTGCTTCACAGAACGGGCTGCAAGCTAGGAGAATTTAATTAGGAATGGCAACTGCTGATAATGGGATGCGCTATAAACAAGATTTGGAAGAGGTTAACGCCAGAAAACTACCCAGACCCCCGGTGAAGAAAGAGGACAGAAATCGGGACGAGAGAGGTATGGAGGGCAAGGGTGAGATTTATTCCTAAAACCTAATCCATCCACGTGTGAGAACATCATGTTTTTCAACCAGAAATTCAATTCAGATTCCTTTCTCGCTATCGACCTATTCCTCGCCTCTAATACATGAATACACACCGAATGATACTTCCAATATTTAATCGAGTGACCTGAACATTTTCATATTTTACTTTCATGAATTTTAAGTCAAACAATTGAGACAACGATTAACAAAGTGAGTGATTAACAATCCAAAGAATCTACATTTTCCGGATTTCCCTTCTGATACTTCCACAAACACGGTGTGTCCTCTAATCTCCTGGTGACTTTCAGATCCTGTTGGCACATTACAAAAAGCTTATGCTATGTTGCCGATTAAAGGAACATCTTGACAAGCTCGGACCAGATACACAATTTGGTCATTTCTCACACCCACATTGTCCCATGAAGGGAACATGATAAATTTCTTTCCGAGGAACTGCTATATCGTATCAAATGGCAGCGATAAGATCAGATCATCCGTATCATCACTGTCATGGGTTCACTGCTTGACAAATTTTTTTCCATTTCCTGACATGATAAGCATGATAGCGCTCATCCCTGTCATGTCATGTGAACAGACTTTTCGATCCTGTCTCTGATGTTGTGTCTTGAGTTCAGTAGAAATAGAGTTTGACCCTGCAGCAGACTGACCTCATTCATACATCTACATATGATCAACGCATTGAGTTTCATTTGTCCATGTGTTTATAGAGAGACAGTATATACATTGGACCTTAGTAACAAATTATGGGGGAAACAGGAAAAAAAAACACTGAAGAAAATTGCCGAAATCGAATTGACAGATATTGGGAAGTCATCGACTGAAGTGACACGAAAAATTCTTTTGAAAAAGTGTTTTTAACGGTTAAATTTTTGAAGCTGTGTAGGTATCTCTCTCTCGCTCTCGCTCTCTCTCTCTCTCTCTCTATATATATATATATATATATATATATATATATATCGAAAGAAGATATTTATCCAGAGAAGGCAGAATGATTCACACTGGAGCTGAGCTGTCATGTCCTTGATATCAGGAAAATGCGGAAGAAAAGATAAATGTATGACACCAAGGATATGTCATCGCATTTTTGAAGATATGCGATACTCATCGAACATTTACTTGCGAAAAAGGCACTTTGTTTTTTTTGACCAGATTTAATTTTGCTTGTTTTTTTGTTCTGTTTTTTCTGTGATGGATCGATAGTTATATAGATAAAAAGATAAATGATGAAAACGAACTTAAAAACAATATTTTCCGAAATTTTGTTCATCCCTGAGCGCTCAACACCATGACGCTGAACTAATAAATTACATTTACAATGAGTTTATTGTCCTATTTATTGCACGAATGGTCGACTAACTATCTAATTTTGATATTTACCGAGTGAAACAGATTGTGGATGGAACACTAAATTTAATTATTGATGTTGATCTATGTATATATACATATATATTTGTATATATATATATATATATATATATATGTGTGTGTGTGTGTGTGTGTGTTTGCATGTGTGTATGCATGTGTGTAGGCGTGTGTTGTAAATGTACCTATTGGTATAACTCATGATAAGGCCTAAGGCGAATATTTAAAAGATTTGAACAAGTAAATGATCTGAAGTTTTCACTTTACTTGTTTGATGCACATTAATTATGTATCGATCCAGCTATCTATCTATCTATGTTTCTCTCTCCCTCTCTCTCTCTCTCTCTATATATATATATACATACATACATATATATACATATATATATATATATATATATATATAAATATAAATATATATATATATATATATATATATATATATATATATATATATATATAGTCGTTAACATAGACAGCAATCACTAAGATGTGTTCTTTTTTATGCATACACAGTTATATATTTGATTACGTTAAAATCATAAGAACTGCTTATGAAAAACGAAGATACGAAAACAACGTACGGAAATGAAAATTTGACTAAAATTTGAGAGGAATAAATGAGGAGATCAAATCAGACAGGAATTTTAAAACCTTGAAAATAATTTGTTATCATCCATTTTTTACATATATGTAATTTGATAAGTAATCCACTAGTTACACGTACTGTGGTAGAAATGCTGAACGCAATGGATCTTAACATTATAGTTGAGTCTTTTACGACTTCCACACTGCTTACTTCCCCTCAGCCAGGGTGTCACTGTTTTTAAGAGTCAACAATATGAAAGAGATAACTACTTTCAAGCAAAATGCTAGATGGTTATGGGACTAAAAACCCTTTATAAAAAACTCTTTATTAACAAGCAAGCGTTTCTCTACATCTGGAGAAGTTTTGCTTTATTCTGAGTTTTTTGTTAAAGAGAGACTGAGACGTTGGACCATGTATGGGTTCAACTTTTAATTACAAAAATGTTGCAGTTGCGCCCCACATAAGCCCCTCAGAGCCACTGAGCACTTGACAAATTCAGTCTTCACTACCATCTGTCCATCCGTTTTCTATGAGTTGATACTTCCATGTCCCTCCGTTGGCCTCTCAACTCTTTTTGCTTAATATAAATTCTGCAGCGAATCACTATGTAATCACGACGTGTACTTAAGCCACGTGGATTGTGACTTGTCTTGTTTTCCTCCAATCATATAATGTTTCTGAATATGAATTACGTATTTATCGATCATAACATCCTGACATTCCTTGATGAAGCCACATTCATGACTATAAGGCAGATCATATCTTTTTAGGATAACGTCTTACGTGATATACAAATATTCATTCGTGTGAAATAATAGATAAAGAAGCTTTACTTTGAAAAAAAAAATTGATATGGACGTCATGGTTGTCTATCCTATATCCTTTCAGAGACGTGTACATTTTGATGCTGATTGTTTTTATTTATTTCTGCCAAGAGGTTTAATATAATTCCCAGACTTTTAGTCTGCGGATGAGAACATTGTGGCAAGCTTTCAAGGAAATTAAGTTATCATCATTGCACAAATGAGAAAAGAGAATAAAAATACCCCCATACAAAAAATGTTCGAATGAATAAATAAATAAAAACGAGAGAGTGAAAAAACATGCCAGAAGGTTTGGAAAAAACTACAATAAGACGAAATAACAATGTAAGAAAGGAAAGGGGGATGCGAAAGAGTTTGTTAGTTTTTCTTCTGCTGTTGAAAAAAGCAAAAACCTGAGAGATCTTTCTGTATAAGAACAAAGCACACCGAATATCTCGAGAAACCGTTGCTCAGTTTCTACGTAATTAAACAATCAGAGCATACCTTCGTGCACATGCATGAACAGAGACATTTTCATAGTTTCTTTGCAATTGTCAGTAAAACATCATTCGATGAGCTTACATATGGTATTACTGGTGCAATAACAATGTCTACATACTTTCCTTACATTTTTTCTATAAAAAAAATCGCCTACCATTGACCTATCTGTCCCATTGAAAATAGATTCCTTGGCTTGTTAAGGATTCTGGATATTCCCCAAAAGATATCCAACCGAGAATGAGATAAAACAGAACGCAACGGAAAACTGATCTTGAAAAGTCGAATTAATTGCACCATTGGATAAAAGAGGAGGAAAAAGACTTTGAAGAATTTTTCGAGGGTAGGGTAAGTATGTCAGATCCCAAGGGGAGTAATTAGACAGGGATTAAGGCATCGTTTCCCTATTTATATTATATTTTCAGTGAATACTAAATTGCTGGGTACTTTCCAGACAGACTTTGCGCTTTCAGGAAATATGCCGTCAAATGGCTGGCTAGAAACCAATTTAAAATAGGATAAAAGCGATTGTGAAATGAAAGAAGTTAAAAAGGAAAAACAAGTGAAAAAATATGAAGATGCCTAGAAACATAAACATAAACAGAACTTAAATCACAGAAAAGACAGTATTGTGCAAAAACCATGTAAACAGCTCCAAAATATAAAAGGGGAAAAAGCTTAGCAGCTGCACGATCGAACTCCATTCATATTGAAAACAATTTCTGCAATTTTTGAATTGTAAATAGAAATAGCTGAGATAGCTGGCATTACTCGATGTAAAATTTTCCAACATAAAACATTGGGGAACAAAAGTTATTTCATACATAAATTCTTTACATAAGATGTTCGTCACGCAAGTGTGGCCAATCTTTGAATCATGAAGATTATTTTTTTCCCCAAAAAAAAGTTTTCGATCACTTTTGGCGTAAGTAGTTCAAATATAAAGTTTAAATTGAGCACACGTTTAATTGTTATGCTTGAATTTCAATGGGTATCATATTATGATTATTATTTTCGCTCTAAAAAAAAATCTTATTCTAGTGATGTTTAGGGTAAAATTTTTTAGATCATATTGCCAAAATTTTCTACAACCGGTCTATGCTTTGCCCTGCCTATAATATCTAATGCTTTTCTGAAACATGATATATTGTTGCTCTCATTGATTTTTGTAGTGCTAAAATAATTTTACAACCATTCCCTTGAAATCAATGGTTTATTTTTGATAAAATTCGACCTTTATACTTGCGTTGTAGGTAAATTGTGATCTGCTAATTCCAGATATCCCTTTGTTTTCCCTTCACCAATCGGGTCGGTACATATTTCAGAGCAGAAACGCGTAAGTTTGTCATCAAACTTGTACAAACTGACAAAACTCCTGGCAGAAAGAGAAATTCAAATCCAGGGTGTCTTATAACGAAAAGAAATAAAAGTTGCAGTCAAGCATTATAGTAATATCGTGAATAGAATTCCCACTTATAAAACTTTAAAGATCTCCTTTCTCACACCTATCGAATTTCCTGGAAGCTTGAAGGTCCAATAAATTGAGACAGCATGAAATGAAGGAAGAAATTGATATGTAGTATTTCATATAAGATTGAGAATCCAAAAATTACGTTAGCTATTCTATCTGGATTTGAACTACGTCTGCCAGTTGGATTTTCCATGGCTTTACCCGAAAGGGATAGCGAACCGTCATAACTTTTCAATACTAAATCAAAGCCTGAATAATAAAATGTCGAAGAATATATGTAAGTGCGCACTTGTTTTCAGCGAGTGCAAACGTAGACCCCATTGACAGTACCCGACTGGTATCTGTAAACAGACTTGTTTTCTGAGAACGCGAACTGAAACCCCATAAAAAGAATCATTTTATCTTCCAGGTAAGCCTTTTTCTATTCTATTAAGTGTGGTTTATAACATCTTGGAGTACACACACACACACACACACACACACACACACACACACACATATTAATACTTTATCATACATGTAAACAAATGTGTAGATATGTAAGATTTGTCAATTTAGCTTCGTCGGTAAGAGAGCTACTTACGCAACAGTCGGTCATGATTTCAAATCACTATACCGGAACGTTTACATCTCATATTGATGTGGTTTAAAGTGACAGCCCAGACGAAGATAGGGTCTAATTTTATGAGGATTGATTGCGTTCTTGTTATGATGGAAAAAAAACAACTCAAGACTTGGACTGGTGTATCCAAATGAATAAATTAATCGGACAATTTGATGTTGATAAGAACATGAAATGAAGTGAGAGGAGAAAAGAATAACGGGTGGATCCAAGAAATGAAGGTCCATGAAAGTTTTAGGAGAGAAACGAAGCCATAAAAAAAACTATAGGGATATAATATATAGAGAGTTAGAATAGGCTTCAACTGTAGGAGAAAGGGGGGAAATCCCGTTGTAATTTGGATCACGTGGTTACAGCAAGAAAATATAACAGAATCTATATTTCAAAGAGGAGATGAATTGATTCATTCAATCTAACGATAAAAATACATAAAGTATTCGTATACGTGAGTTTTTGAGTCTCAATGTTGTTTTTGTGTGTGAGATGGAATCAACGAATTTACTAACAGGTTGATACAGGAAAGCAGTGGACAAATCATGGTGGCTTCTAGTTTGGTGACCACTCGGACACACACCACCGTTGGTCAGCGAGCCAGCGCCGGAAAAAGGGTGAAAGCGTGACGGACAGACGAGAGAACTGCTTTTATAGTCAGGGACTTTCTTGCGTGAAAATATGAAGTGACATCATTTTTAGCAGGCCATGTAGGGTTGTAATGTTTAACTCATTTCATAGATCATAGGAAATTGCCAAAAGACCATGAGAGTAAGGGGGAAGGGTCGAAGGAAGTAATTTAAAGAAAATAACAAACAAACGAAATCAACTCTAAATGAATGGATGAATAAAACAGATTAAAAAAAAGAAGAAAAGTACTAAATTGAAAAGAAGGGAGTAATCCCTTTAATGTAATTTCTTAAAACGTGACCCGTTTAAATATTTAATGCTTTCGAAATCACAACGTAAATTGGATTATATTCTGAGAGCGATTCAAAGAGAAGAGTGTTAGAACTTTAAAAGGGATTTGGATAAATGTTTTATTTCTGTCTTCTTCCTCCTTAGTTTCGTACTGACTGTGTTGTTTTTTTTGTCTTCTTTTTTTCTTTGGCTTTATTTTGCTTCTTTAAAAAAAACTGGTCCGTAAAATTGATTTAATTTTCTAAGGATGAAAAGCCAAAATAAAATGTAAAAAGGTGTGGGAAGATGAACGGGACAGAAAGGAAAGAAGATGTAAATTGATTTTAGATTTTTTTAAAAACTTCACACAACAAAAAATAATTAATTACATTATATTAAATGAAAGTTGGCACGAAGAAAGAAAAGCCAAAGTCAGAGAAAAGGAGTAGTTACATCATAGTAGTAGTAGTAGTAGTAGTAGTAGTAGTAGTAGTAGTAGTAGTAGTAGTAGTAGTAGTAGTAGTAGTAGTAGTAGTAGTAGTAATGCTAAAGTTGTTGTTGTTGCTGTAGTAGTTGTAATTGTAAAAGAAGAAGAAGCTGAAACAAAAAATGAGTTGTAAAATGAACCATTAAACAATTAAAAACATGCTAGACGATCTGAAAAACGAATTAATTGATTAACTGTCTGCGAATATGGCCAAATTTAAAAGTTTTCCTGATGAAATGATCATAAGAAAAGGTCAAGTAACAAATAAGGAGTGTATAATTTATTTTGATTATCGCTGTATTTACTTTTTTTGTCCAACTCCAGTCCAAGATGGTGTTGATTTTGTCTCCTCATAACAAGAACATTTCTATCTAATTGCAGGGGTTAACTATTCACTATATATCTGTCCAGCCATGTCAACAAACTCAATGTATAAAATTTAGCTCAGCCCAACGTAATTTGAGTTCACAAACAAATTATTCGGGAGGCGTCTCTATTACCAACGTAGACAATCTAACAAGTCATATGATAACGTATTTATTTATTACTTTTACGTTACATAAGTTGCAGTAATCATCTTCAGTTTGATAATAGTTGAAGCAAAGTTTGACCCTACAGTGATCTGACCCGTTTATTTACCTCTTTGTGGTTCATTCTTCTAGAGAAAACGTATTTTCACTTCTGAAGAATTTTTCGTGTTAGGAATATCTGGGGCCAACAGTCCGCAAGAGGATCAAAGACTGACGCCACTTTGGAGTGCTTCTTGCTTCTATATCTATCATTACAAACGAACCAGGTAAGTAGTAATAGGATATGCAAAGCCCAAGTAGGGACAAATGGGGTCATAGCCAGAATAAGGGCATAAATAAAAATAGTAAAAGCCCTGAGTAGTATTTCCGATGTAAATTTCCAGGGCATGTTAGTCATTTTGTGTTGACAGATCGAGAATATTCAATCTTTCTGCCAAGACATCTTGCGTAGAAATGATAGTGTCATGGTCTCGAATACTACCCATGTTTTAAAAATGTCTTCTTCGACAGAAGTAAGCTCTTTCCAACGTATAACGATTACTGAATTTCAGTATAGTTATATATAAGTAACCAGTGCTCTTTGACTGGCGACGATCTCTTCCTGGCTCTATTTTCCCATTACCATACAATCAGCTCTGGTTTGCAATATTTGGAATACATCTTCAGACGACGAACAACTGAAAGGGCGTCACTCACCTCACCAAGTGCAATTTTACCAACAGCTGGGGGGGAGGATGAATTCAAAGTCTTTCCCAAGTATATCAATGCCGAGTGAAAACACTCGCTTTGTTGGAGATTTGAATTGGGTGCTACTTTGGCCATCCACATTTCTTCTATACAGTTATATACTTGTAAAATCTAGAATGAACATTGCACATGGATGCCTCTGTACATGATGGTTTTACATTTGCCTTGTATGCGTGTATTTAATACTGGAAGCATTCATCAGTATCCATTACTTTTGTTTTGTTTTGTTTCGTTTTCTGTTTTTGTTGTAGTTTATTTTCTTCACCTTTTGCTTACTCCAATTAGTATTATTCTAAAGAAAGCAATTTCGGATTTTTTCTATCTTGTGTACGTATTCGTTTAAGATATTTAAATGATCATCCCTGATCTTTTGGTGATTTTATTACACGGACAAACTTACTATCATTGATTCGTCTCCCTTGATTGAACCCACGGAAAACCATGCAAAGGTTGGACAGCTTAGATATTTCTCGTTTAAACCAACGATCAAAACTGACCCAAGGTTAGATATGTGAACTAACATATAATGATCAATTAACACAAGTGATGGCTGTTGAAGGGAAAAAGTGTGGTTATCAGTGCTATCATAGGAGCTTAAGATTAAATAGGAATTGAATTCATAAGGAGAAATATTCTGTAAACAGATGGTGAAATTCGAACGTATAGAAAAAAAATCAAGGGAAAGACATCAAACACGTTTCAATGAATAAATAAAGTTCATATTCTTTGCTTGATATAAATCATATTCAATATTTTCTCCTTCGTGATCGCTAATCAGATAAATCAGCAGTAGCAGCATATTAGTTGAACCAAATAGATCCGTAGGTTGAAGGCGTGATTAAATGTCACTGAATTGAATTGGAACAGAGACATTTTCGATTTTACGGCTGATATTCATGACTTATTCATGAGCACGAGGACAAAATATCATGTCGTGACTATCTTGTCGCCCATAGTGCAGTTACAGTATAAAGTCGGTACATGGAAACACAACCCACAACACTAATGAAAGTTTTGTGTGTACTTATAGGTATGTTTTAGTGAGTTGGTTTTTGATAATTCAAAAAGTAAAGAAATAAAATAATGTTGTGAGGACTGCATTCTTGCTGAAAACAATTATAATGATCGGATTTTTTCTATCTATCAGTACCAAAAATCTGATGCCGATCATCAGTATATGACATATTAGTAGATGAAGTGTTATATTTGTAGTCAGGAATATTGGAAACAAAAGTGTTCCTAAAAACAGTCTTAATCCAATACTTATGCCAAATGCCCGCCATTCAGGCTTTCTATTGGAAATATTGATGTATAAAACCAAAATGTACCGTCAGATCTTATTGGACGGCACCTGCCTTAATCGTTTGAACATTGTTGTCAGGTATTTTTGAGTAGAAGCTGGAGAGCGACTAACATTATGTGGCAAAGATTAAGTCTTTATTGCTTTGTGCAAAATTTTTTTGAAACCGGCAACGAACACTGTCAACATCAACATAGGTTCCTCCAGTCTCACGTTAGTCTTACTGGATAGATTTTTGGCTACCTATGTAAATATCACTCGCCCACGGCGTATCGATGGGACAAATGGGCTAAGAGTTCAAATATTTACCCCATATTATAATCAGGAGAAAAAGAGTTATTTCATTTTTTTCCTCTAGATAGGTTTTTAGTGTGAGTTCAGGGGTTCAGTTTGCAATCAGAGTTCACGCTAAGTTGAATGAGAAACTTATTCATGGATCAAGCCTCTTCTCTTTTAGTTTTTAATTGATCATCCCCATCACAACATGTTGTGAAAAGTCGTTGGTCACACGCCAGTTTCTATTGAGTGACTAACCAGTTCTTTTTCTTATCATTTCAGTCGTGTTTCGTTTTCCTGTCACTCAGTTCTTGAAATATGATAATCCGAGTTTTATAATCTGAATGCAAGCAAAAGAAGTAAACATAAGTAGCCAACACGGATTAGGCTTTACTCTAGACCAGGAAGTGGAAATACTCAAAATGGTTCGTTTTTCATTTTTATCATTCCCTCTTATATTTACTTGAGGATTATTTGTATTCGTAATATTTGGTATATTTGAAGCGAATATAAGGTTCCGAGTAGAGATTCATAAATACTTTCGTTTCTTGGAAATACAAGAACCCTGTAGATATAAAGAAAGACATACAGTTACACACAAAGAAAAGGCATAATCCAACTTTTATCAGATACAATGTTGCCTATCTAAATGTCTTTGTTTTGCCTAGTTTTGTTTGGTTCAGTTTTCTAAAGTGTGATCCACTGCTGATAATAATAAGATAATTTTTAGTGTATTGTGTTGCCAATACAAATGTCTTTTTATTCATTTTTGAATTGGTGAGTGATCAAACAAATCGAAAAATCCAAACTTTGCAACAAAATTCGCAACCTTAAGATGTCATTCAAAAGTTCAGGGAATTCGTACAAATACATGATCTGTTTAACTATAAAGTTAACAAGCTTTCTTTATGTCTTGAAGGATCTCATCTTCTCTCGTTTTTTTTTTTTACTCTTTGAAAAAAAAAAGAAGCAATTTCGGCCTTGATTTCTCCAAAACCTTCAGTGGTATGTAGTCTTTCTCTTGTTGAACTCTAGTCCATCAAAAGCGTTCGACTTATTTTCCCCCATAACAAAAACAATCCTCACCAAATTTTGGTGAGTAAACTCTTCACCACTTCACATCCTGTAACGTTAATCCAGACCGATGGATGTAATCGATATTGGTCTCTTGCAATTTGAATTAATGAAATATGTGATTTCCTCTAGCCAACCGAGCCGGATTGAAACATCTAAAATACTAATTTATTCATTATATATACAATTCAAAAGTGGCCATAATGTCCTACAGTTAGAAAAAAGTACTGGTGTTTCATCCTGCAGCAACTAGGATTGTCTGTAAATTTAATTGTTGTCTTTTACAGCGATCTCAAACTATATATGCATATATATATATATAAATATATATATATATATATATATATATATATATATATATATAAACGCGCACACACACACACACACACACACACATATATATATATATGTATGTATATATATATATATATATATATATATATATATATATATATATATCTACAAACTTGGGATTCTGTTTATGTAAGTCTCCGATGTGCTGTGATTAAGGATCTATAAGCGTGACTGCAAATCGGATAAATGGAAAACTGAGATTCTTTAGGCGTTGGTTGGCAAAGAAATCCCAGCAGACACAGAAGATACCAATAATCACCAATTCTACGTTTGTTCGCAGAAAGCTTACTTCTGTCCAATAGGTTTTATTCAAGCCTACGCAAGATTTTTTCTTCCTTTGTTTTCTATTTCCGTTTGAGTGGGAAACATGCCGATTTTGTTCCCCAGGATAGATCAAAAGAGTTTTGTGTTACAGCTCATTGGTCAATGACGTTTATTTCTCTTTCAAACCCCTATGTTCTATTCTAAGAAATAGTAAGAATCCTTTGTGTTCTGCAATCAATCGTCTCTTGTACACATTGTCTCGACAAACATCCAGTTGAGAATGTGTGTAATATTTCATCTTCAAATCTCGACAGCCACAACAAATCGTATTTTTCTGTGGTGCATCGTGCTGCAGATGTACAAAAACGATGTATTTCAGCTTCTGTAAAAGACATTGAAATATTTTATGGCACAATGCAGTGAAGATAGCCCCGTTTGGGGTCCGTAAAGGGGTGCAAAATAGGTGTTTCCATCCGTCAGAAATGTACTTCAACACATTTGCAATATCTCTTCTTTAATTATGCTCACTTCAAATTAATTCTTTGTTTTCGAAACAGTCTTTACAAAAATTATGATTTTTATTCAATTTTATATTTCTCAAGTACATTGAAAAAGAGGATAGATTAGCACTTTTCTTGATTCCTTGAGCCTCTTTGACCAAAATTGATCATTTTTATTTTTCTTGTATAATATCTACATTTTGGTTTGTTTGTAGTTCTTGATGACATTACACCAATACAACTCACTGCTTGAGAATGTGTTGAAGTATTTACAGCCGATTACTGAACAACGTTCATAATTATCCTCGCAATACAATCCATAGAATTAAATTTTTCAAAAATACGTAAATAATGTGGATGTTTTTTGTGTATTTTTTTTTCCTTTGGGTTAATTTTTTTCTTCTTGGACTTCACTTTTGCTCATTCAGAAAATGGCTCTATAATTCATAGAAAAGTTGTCTTGATCACTTTAATGATAGTACTATCGAAAATGTATTGTAAGCCTTCACTGAATTCATCGTTCTGTGTTCCAAGCCAGGATATATCATTTTACACTTCTTTGAAACAGTTGCAACTAGCAATCATGGTGGTTCCATTATGAATAATTTGAGAATTAATTGAAAACAAAATTTGGATTATACATTATTATCAACGATTGATAGCGTCCAATCCATTTTTTTCGTTAAATCTCTTATTTCCTCTCATTTGTTTATTGTTTGTAATACCAGATGAACGAGGGCGTGAAATTATACAACTTATATCCCAGACCACCTTTCCTAAAAAGGATATTTACTGTCCATAGCTTCTTATAGATACGAAAATGCTTTGCATTTTCTTGTATCCGTAGCAGAAGGCACACATAAATCATGAATCGCAACTACTCAGTTATAAGGATCCAATCGATCCATGGTTGTTTGTGGGTTCATTGCCGAAACCGAATGAAACTGTACATCATATGGCATTTCCATCAGCGCAATACTATTCAAATGATCTTACTTGGAGAATAAAACAATTTCCCGTACAATCAAATCAAACTATATGTAAAATTGATATATTGACTGCAAATCAGAGTTGTCTTTTAGAATGAAAGAGGAATGAAAAAATGATTGTCTTATGAATTGACCTTTTCAAGCGAGTATTTGTAAAATCTCCAATTTTTTTTGATAGTAATATTCATATTTGACCGCCGACTCGAAAGTCAACTAGGATGTCCCGAAATATTTCATTATCAAAATATTATTCATACATTAAGATAATTTCATGTTATTCTTTTGAACAATGGATTTCGATTGAAATTTACAATATTTATGAAAGTATAGCACAAGATGACATTATTGGCTCTCCCAGCAAAAATGGAACTTACAAAAATAATTGCCAGGAAGCAATACTTTTTCCATCGCACAATTTATAGGTTGGGGAATAAAGATTGAAAGGAATTCTTCCAACACAAGGATAAAGTTCAACATGGATTTATGCTTCGCATTTTCAAAGAAAAATATATTACAGGAATGCACCACAAGAAGGTCTTTGCTTGGTCAAGATCCGTTTCACACAGATTGCTGTTATAAAATATTCTTTTTATTAATTTTTTGTGCTCCCAATCAATTCACCATTCATTCAACCCGGAAATTTGTTAGTCTAAGGTTTTAAGTGATATGCTTTATCTCCACTATTTTTTCCTGAAGTACAGCTTCCATGGATTCTCTTCCGATGGTGCAATTTTTCTTTTATATCAATTCTCTTTCTATTTTTCAAAGATCACGTGACTTGCTCAATTCGATGGATTCCTACACAGCCATTATAATCGTGCATTAGAGGCAGTATAATCTTTCATTATTTTGTGGTTTTTATTTATATTTTATGAATATTTTGCAGATTGCACCATTTGATTTAAGAAATAAAAAAAAACGATAAGCGATTTAATACAAAATAAAACCAGACCAACGGAACGATTTTTTATGTAAGTCATTTTTTCCCATGTACTTCCGAAGGAATAGCGTAAAGTAAGCACTCTGCTCAGCATTATAGCTACTCTGTAAACAGAACCCGCCTCCTGAAACCTTAAAGAATTCTTTTCAAATCCTAACGAAGTTGCAAATGGTTCGAAGGTCTAATGGATTGAAAGCACTTCATATAAAAAAGAGAAGAAAATTTTCCCAAGCAAATGGCGTTGCATATAGAACCGAATCTTGACCAAGCAAAGCCCCTTTTGGTGATACATTCTAAGAATATTTTTTCAGGTCTAACATAGAAATGTTCCTCTTCAGCAATTCTTAAAACTAACAAAAACATGCAAGTAAAAAAAAAAAAAAAACGCTTCCCAAAAAGGCTCTGATATAAAAATAAAGATACCTGACAATCATGTCGTAGGAATTTTGCTCAATTTGTAAACAAAAGAAGATTGATGCACTTACCTGTGTCGACCATTTCGGGCTTCGGCTAAAAACCTTCTATTTACACGTTCCTACTTGCCTATTGTTATCTTATGCCATCCCCCAATACTTTATTTGCTATTTGAAGAGAAATCCATTTAATTATGTGCTGAGGTCTCTCCTGCTATCGGCAAGTGAAGCCTTTGAATAAAACCTTTTATAAATGGCGTGATACAAAGAAGCAAATACAGCGTGGTGCAA
>OY735229.1:31796956-31849456 GCA_963457665.1 Thysanoteuthis rhombus | reverse complement strand
ATGGCATGCTACCAAAAGACGTTGGCCAACTGACGGTTTTTATCGAGTCGCTATCAAGACTTATTACAATCGTTTTTGTTTATCAAGTGCATTTTCGTTTGTGACGAAAACAAAAATAGTAAAGATCTAACTTCTTTGTTGAATAGCACCATATCTATCGAGCTCTACAAAATAATAGTTGCTTTTAGGGTAATGCAAAATGATTGAGTTTGAAAGCAATTTTCGGAAAAAAAAAGCTGCAAAAATATTTTGCCGGGATTTGTCATTGTATATTGACTTTTGCATTCACGCGTTGCGGTATTTCTTCAAAATGATCCAATCTGAACTCGGTTTCAACCGAGTGACTAACCAGACCAGTTTTAATATCTGTTTAGAACAGAAAGATAAAGGATATTCTTTGTTGGAAAACCCGTTGACCACATTGTTACATGATTTATTCTGTTTCTTAACCTAGTAACGGTGAATCACAGAACTCTACATCCGTACAAGTCAATACTTATTCTGATATTTTGTTGCATTTTCATGATGTATAAAAAAATGACAATTGCAGAAGGTATGGTTAACCTTCTCGTTCTATCTGTGTCAGGATTTTCTAACTTGCAATGAATAACTTTATGTATTATCGTACAATGATCCAGTGCTTTCATCTTGCAATGGCAACTATTATCACCACATGTCAATGGCTATCGATATCTGTTTGAGTGAGGGCTAATATTTCACAATAGTATACCAGTATGTAAAAAAAAAAAAAATGCCATTTTTCCTCTAATTCTGTTCGTACAGACCGATAGTTGTTTTGGTATATCATCGCCTTTTTCTCATATATACGAAATGACTGACGTGCGTGATGTCTGAAATTTTACCGCTGTGTATTGAGTGTACCTTGGCCTATGGGTGAGTCCTCAAGCCGATACGGCCTGCGTCAGAGATCAAATTACGAGAGCCATATATATCAGTTTCTTTTAGCGTGACAGGAAACAAATGGATAAAAACGAACAGGTAATTATAAACTGTCAACAAACATCGTCGCAAAAACAGTCAAAATAGCGTCAGCTTTCAAGTTGGCTATATGTTCACATACATATATATATATGTGTGTGTGAATGTGTGTGTGTGTGTGTGTCAAGAATACAGGCAACACCAATGGTGCTATAGGGCTGTGCTGTTTACCATTTACTTCTTATCATGTAACGAAAACTGTTTTTTTTTTTCAAATTCCCCCCTCGATAGGTTTTAGTCGGAAGTTCACTTTGCAATGTACCTTCTTTGGAAATAGATCCCTCAGTTTCAGTCTGGTTGTTTTCTTAAAATTCAGACGTTTTTGGTGAACCCTGTCCAACAAAATGCAAGAGAAGCAAGTGATTCTTTGATCACCCGTTTTCCAATGTTTCAATTGGTCACCCCCAGAATAGCATTCTGTCCGAAGAAGCTGATCATTTGACGGTTTCTATCTAGTTACTAACCAGACCTGTCATTACGCGTATTTTAAGTTTTTCATTTTCCATATTTATGCTACACACTTATTCTATTTTTCCCTCCCTGACACTAATAGCATTTAGCATAATTCACAGTGTTTCTGTGAGGCTTTTACAAAAATATCATTTTATCGATATTGAAAACGAGTCGAAGTTCAAAGACGGCAAAATGGCTCATGGTGATATATGACAATAGAAAACCAATTTTCTCCCTTAAGGGACGTCAAAATACAGAATATTAGATAAAATCATATGATATACGAAATGTATAAAGGCTCCAGGGTCTGAATTGTTACTCAACACAAAACCTTCAATAATTGTAATTTAAAAGTTTCCCAGCTGAAGCAAGACAAACATCGGTGATAATCCCAGACATAAGGCCCTTAGGCAAAACTGCGTCCCACAGATCATTCCTGCATTAAGTCTGTTATTCTTAAAGTGTTTGCATCGGCACCCAGCAAGGTAACAATGAAAAAGACAAAGAGAAAAGTTTGTGATTTAAAGCCCTTTTTAAGTGCAACCCCCACCCGCCCATTAATTTCCAAGATATTCCAACTGCATAAAATTAATTTTGTACCTCCAAACGTATTTTTTTTCTCTTTCTTTTTTTTTCATTCATTTATTAGAGATTTTCTTGTGTCTTTTGATACTGAACTTTTTTTCACTACCCACGCACTTACCTCATCTCTGCTATAAATCTTTCTCTAGCAATTCATGTCGTGTAGTTTCTTTCCAATTCTGACTTACTCCAATCGTATCCTTTTTAAATCGTGAGGGATTTTCCCAATTCCCTGTTCATTCAGACAACCCTCCTGCAATCAAGTACCTTCTAGTAAGCCTTGGAAGAAAAGTAATATTTTTCCCTATTTTGAGAGACTTCCCGCTCTTTCTTTGGACAAAAATAGAATATATCACCCTGTATGATTGAATAACTCCATGCTGATTTTCCAGTATGAATGCACGATTGAAATATTTCAAGTGCAGCATTTTTTGAGGATTGTAAATGAGATTCAAGACTTTTATTCATCTCCGACTGACCATGTGCTTGCGATTCTATATAGAAAAAAAATCAAACAATCTCATGAGATAGTAAATATGTCCGCGTAAATGTCAGATACTGTCAATCAAAACTTACACCAAAATCACTAAAATACGTTTCTCAGTTTTCAAGTTAGTCCAGCAGGCTTGCAATGTGTGTATGTATAAATCAGAGACCACACTGATGGAACTACAAAGCTGAAAATGATAACAGTTAACAATCGTAATGTCTATGATATATATATATATATATATATATATATATACATATATATATATATATATATATATATCATAGACATTTATAATGTGTACTGTAGAGAGTGAGACAGACTCGGGAGTAAGGTGTTTAGGGGTAAGGTTTATTAATCCTTATATATAAATTGTCCAGACATGTTTCGGGATTCTTCCCATCATCAGTGTTGTGTGCTGTATTAGTGTGTGTTAAAAGTTCCCATGTGGAACCAGAGTCCACTATCAGGAGCTAGGCATTGTGGGTAAATTGTGTTGTCAGTGGGAGAATGTCCAGTTAGATATCAGGTCTTTGGTTAAGCAGTAGCAGTTGGTCTTGAGAAGTGATGTGGAGTTAGACTTTTTGGCATGTTAGGGATAGTGTAAATGGAGGGGTGGTTAGGTCAAGGAGCTACATAGGTATCAACCTTATAAGTTATTGAAAATGTGTTGGCTATGATTTGGGCAGAGGCTATAACTGGCTAAGGTGAAATTTTTCCTATGGGTCTGGGTGACTTTGAAGCTTCCATTATTGAATGGGTCTTAGATGTTGGTGTGAGGATATAAATGATAGGAGTTATATATATATATATATATATATATATATATATATATATATATATATATATATATATATATATATATATATGCATAGTTGTAATGTGAGTTTATGTGAAATTAGACCTATCGTTTGTGGCTTTTCAGGATTCACGCTTTTTTTTCGAAAACTAAGACTTTTAGATATCACTGAACAACAAAATTCTAGATAAATAACTCACTTTTTCCAATTTTCTCAAAAAATCAACCAAACGGTATGCTACCAAAATATGTTGGGCAGATGATGATTCCTATTGAGTGACTAAATAGATCTGTTTCCTTTATTCTCTTTTCTTTAATTTCTTGTGACAACTTTGAAGTGAATATTTTGGCATTCATCCTGGCATCACGTTATATATTGTTAACTTTAATGGTTTGACGAGGCCTGAGAAGCTGAACTTATTCCAATATAACACTTTTACACTACTCCCTGTTGATTGCTGCCGAAAAAAATCCCGAAATGTTCTCGATTCCATCATCATCATCATCATCATCATCATCATCAGTCTTTAATTGTCCATTTCTGGGCGAAGATCATCCCCAGGATCTGCAACATTTCTCTACCATGGCTGTCATGGAGCCAGTATTTTCTAAATATATCTAGTTCGTCTCTTCATTTTGTATTCTGCTGGCTTTGGTTTGCGCATGGGATCACTGGGGATTCATGTTTTGTTCGAGATGCCCATTGGTAGTCTACCATTTTTACGTTTCAGACTCCTGTTTTCCCACTGATATTCTGTGCTGTCTTGTAATCCCTCCGTGTGAGGCTTAGCACTATTGTCTCATGCGCACGTTGCATGGTTTTCAGTTTGCAAGTCTGTCTCTATAAATGACTATCGGGAGTATGCATGGGTTGTTTACTTTTTTTATTAGGGTTAATGGGATCTTATCTTGATTTGATACTATAGAATTCAAATAAAAACGATTTTTTTCTAATATTGAGTTGGTTTTTTTTCCATTACATGCATCAAAACATAAACATTTGTACACACACACAAAAAAAGAGTCAGAAAAACTAAAACAAAACAGGAACATCTTGAAGCATTCTGAGTACCGGTGGCAATTTTTAAGTCGGTAGACAAAATGGTACGTTCGTGAGCTGTGAAACACATAAACGTACGTACACATAAACAAAATAACTCATTAATAGGGCTAAAACACTTTGTCAACTTTGGTGGCTACCGTTCTTCAATGACAAACGTGTGAAATGACTTTATTTGGAAGATGATTTGAGATTTCAAATAATTTGTTCGCCTTTCATTGTTAGGTATCAGAACATCAAAACGCGGCTGAGAACAAGAATTACTATTGTTACTAAACGGCAATTCTCCTTTTATCATCAAGTGTACTTCGTTATTTCGGGTTGGTTCTGCTCACATTTTTAAATGAACGAATGGAAATACTATTTCAATTCTATCATCACGCTGGAAGTATTGAAACATAAATCAGTAGAAGACACTGAAAATATCGCAAAGGAGCTATTTCCAAAGTGTTTAATGATGTTCCCATCCAATTGCATTTCTCTCTACCTGCTCATCCGTCACTTCACTATGTACGGACTATTTTTCCCCTTCTCATTTTTTAGTTCCCTTTACACAGGCTACCGACAGAAAATAAAAAATCGGACATTTCAAATGATTGCTTACATCATCTCTTGCTGCCTTTCTGGTAAATATTCATGCTTTAAATATTTCCAGCGCTGTTTTGGGGAGTGAATCCCCATAGGATTCAGATCTCAAACTTGTCTACAATCAAACGTTCCTACTAGCGGAGAAATGATTGCATACTTCAGTAGTTTTTGTCTCTTTTTTTTTTGCCTAATTCTTTCCGCTATTATTTCTTGCTCCAAGTTGGAGTGACTCATTTTAAGTGAATATTTTGGTTAATCTTGTTCTCACATAATATAATAATTATGATGATCCGACTTGGCTGGAAATGATAAACTTATTCTATTATCGGATCACTTTTTACATTACTCATTGCATCACGTTGGTCTTATGGGATACCAAAATGAACCAATTTATTGATGAAGACCCTAAATAAAACCGAACTATTCTACTTGGATTTTGTTATTCTCATATACATTGTCGAGGGTGAGTGATGAATGAACCGTTTGTCAACGGTATATATATATATATATATATATATATATATATATATATATATTATATATGAATATATATATACATATATATATATATATACACACACACACACACACACACACACATATATATATATATATATATATATATATATATATATATATATATATATATATATATATATATATATATATATATATATATATCTTAATGCATAACCGTCGCGTTGGAAGAAACAAATAGAGCTGATAAAGACCACGAATAAGCAAAAGTAGCAATTTTAAGTTCATACAGTTTATATATAAATATATATACATATATATATATATATGTATGTGTGTGTGTGTGTTTGTATGTGTGTGTGTGTGTATATGAATATATATATATATATGTGTGTGTGTGTATATGTTTGCAGTGACTTTAAGTCTAACCATTACAAGGAAATTTACTCAGAGTCATCCCAGAGAACTGAAATTTTTTATGCATATCTATCAACATATGTTCTGTTCCTGCCCTATCTGTGTCCAATTTTAAGTATATATTACGTTATTTTTTTTACTTGAACGGGAAAAAAGAAAAAAAAAAGCCTACTGATCGGCCTCAGTATTACAGCACGATGTTATAGAATCGACTCGCAACCCTTTCCATCCCTCTGATACAACTCAGTTGCCAACAAACTCTTTGGTCTAACTTCCCATTATCTGCATTCTGGAGGTCTGGGAACGGTCAAGTGTGTCCCAATATAAATTGTGAGAATTGCTTCTTCCCTTTCACATCATTTCAGTTCAGGTTTGGTATTGTTTTTTTTTCTGGTAACACTTCACCGTCTAATAGTTAGCAAATATATATGCCTAGATGTGAACATGAATATTATGGGAGCAAGCATTATACTCACACACACACACACACACATATATATATATATATATATATATATATATATATATATATATATATATATATATATATATATATATATGATGACTTTTCTCACCGTTTCAGTCCTTAGATATATCTTGTATAACAATCATCCGGGGGATATTGCATTTTGCACAAGCTGCAAATCGTTTGGTCCCACCCTTTCGAAATGCACCAGGGGAATAAGTATCAATAAATTTCCTGAACTACCAAATGTCGTCTTGGGGGGAGGGGGATGGGGGACTTAGCAGCATTCCATTCTTTCCAGTTTCTGTTTTTTGTCAATAGCCGTATGTGTAAGCGAACGGATCGGAGTAATGAAAGAGAAAAACTATTCCAGTCAAAATATCCATGCAAAATATGAGTACATTCATGTGGATTAGTGATTTAGATACAAATAGTTATAAATTAACCCGACTGAAGACTTGAAAGGTTTTGGAGTCGGCAAGCCTTTTTCAAGACTGCCAATCATGGACTTCGTATCCAGAAGCGGATAAACATGAAAGAAATCAAATCTCAATTTTGCCATCAAGATGGCGGTTTGAAACATTAAATACAAAGACAAAAAATACTGGAAAAACGAGAAGAAAACGATCTATTTTTTTCAACATCAAAAATCTGTTTCTGTCAAATTGCGTGTCACGCAAACAGAGCGTGTATGATTTCACCAATTACTAACCATTTTTTATTCTTTTCCTGTGATAATCCTTTACGCAGACCACCAACTGAGGATCAAACACTGTTTTCACAAGGCAGGTCATATTTTTTTAATGCCATCTCCTTTGACCGGCTAAAACTGAATTAGAAATATTGCTTTTATTCTTTTGCGTGACAGCATAACATTTTCCATCTTTTTTATTAGAAACTTTACTTCAAATGAAAGTTTGTTTTAGAACGCCAAAAAACTCCTGTCATTTTTTGGACACGGATATTTTTGGGCTGCTGTCCCCATTTCTGTCATACATTTTCGCACAACTTTCCAACTGTTGTACCAGATTGACGCCTACTGCAGTCAGCAACAAAGTTACATCCTCAGCAGATTTTATCCATGGTAACAAATGGATATCAATTGGAAAGCCCTCTTCAAAGAATTCAGAAAAAAAAATTACTTGGTTCATGAACTAAAACAAAAAAAAAGTTCCTTTCATCTTTGATTAAAAAAAATTGTTCATAAAAAAAAATTAAACAAAATGCCATCCCACATTATTTCTAGAGATTTTTCTTGAATATAACAGTAACAGTTATTTCACACAGAAAATATTTCTAACTCTCAAATTAATGTTATCAATTTATTTACTCTTTGTGGTATTCTGACTTCTCCCAGACCAGTTTTGCCAATTTAGCTGTTTTGTTTTGTTTTTTTCTCGTTTAGGAATTATTTAACATCTTAAGTTGAAAATAAGATCTTGTTAGTCACTAATAGACACTGTTTCGTGACGAACGTTTCTTGTTAGCATGCTGTATGAGAGATGATCAAGTAAAACATCGGATGGAGGAGTGATTAATGAATGGGATACTTCTGTTGTCTTTTCCGGTGAACTTATCCCTGGAAAAAGGATGAATCTTTAAAAAGAACGAGTGTGAATTGGGATAGAAAGAAACCATGGGACTAATTTTACAACACTGTACATTGCAAATTGGCTTTTTCGACTAAAAAGTATATTGGTTAACATAATGAGAAGTAAATTTTCAATTTTTTTCGCCTTTGAGCTCCGGTCGTGAGGCCTGCTTGTGTGATTTGTACATACATACATGATTACATTCATAGCCAGCTAGCTTGACTGATTTGAAAACTGGAAAAACCCATTTTGACAGTTCTGGGGACAGTTTTGGTTGACAGTTTCTTACATCCAAATTGGCCACATTACACCTAACGTTTTTGTTTTGTTTTTTTTTCTTTTTTTAATCTTCTTCAAAATACAATAAACTAATTTCGGTTCTGAAAAGAGGGAAACTTGAATGTTTGTGAGCCATCCTACTACAGATGTACGCCTGTTAATACTTCGATTGTTGAAGGAGAACAAGAGATAGAATTAAATTTATTTTGGGAAAAACGCAATAAATTACAGGAATGTCTGCTTGCCGGCTATCGATTAGCATTAGGGCAAGGGGTTAGTCCTGTGTATTCATTCTTTTCCCATTTTGATTTCAATCATTCATTTATTAGTTAACCTCCAAAATATTATGAGCAACCAGCAAAATTCTATGTGCGTTCATAGGAATTATTTCATCTTTATTGAAAACGTCTCGAAGTTCAAAGGCAGCATTACGGCCAATGGCAATATACGGCGACAACAGAAGACTATTTCTCTTCTTCTTCAGGGATGTTAAAATATTGTATTTTCAATGAAATCAAGCAAGACATAAGAGACCTCAGATTCGGATGGTTATTCAGCTGCAAACGGACAATAATTCCGATTTGACCGACTTATATTTCCTGGTAGAATAGAGATTAACTTTGTGAAGTCTTACCCAGCAATAGAGTCTTTACACGTTCTTTTCTATCAAAAGTCAGAGCATGAAAAAAGGTACTTTTTCTTTTACCATATTGTTCCTGCTTGTCTTTCTCCAGAAATAAAATCAGCCACCAAAAGTTTACCTGGGTATATAAATACTATTAAGAACCTAATTGTGTATGCATAATATATGTAAATAATATATCAAAGATATAAATTTATGGATATAAATAGAAATTAAAAACATCAAATGAGTACATACTATTAAAAAACACATTCAATGATTTAGATTGAAAAAGTACTAAATAGCATTAAAAATGAACCAAACGAATACAAAAGTAATGTTGAATTAATAAGTCCCGAATAAAAGAATAAAGGACAAATCCTAAGGATGAGTCAAGGAATAAATTCACTTAGGTCAGACAAAAAAGATAGAGGGAGTCCACAGAAATGAAAAGAAATGACGCATTACGCTTATCAGGTGTAAACAGACATATTGAGAAGCGAATAGCCAATATGAGTGGAACGTAGAGTAGGAAATCGATGCCAAATACAAGATATAACCAACAACATGGTCAGTTACAATATCACCCGTGAAAACAACAAGAATAGCAAAAAAAGAAATGGTAGGAGCAACGTTAGTAATAACTCTTTGTAGTAGATGGAGACTCAACATTTCAAGTGAACCATGATTAGGGATATCGTAACAAAAATTATTTGACAAAAGTTGAGAAAATCAGGACCTACAACCAGAACAAGGGACAACAGATGGAGGCAAAGCTAACCAACTGGTGCTTGTAGGACAATAAACGCACAGGGGAAAGGCCAGGCATGAAGAGGAGAGATGGAATAGAAACGTCTACCTCGATAAGACATGATAGATAAGTTCAATCACTCCTGTCATGAAAATAGAGTGGGAAAGCCTTGGTCCAGCTGTGTTTGCGCTAACATCTGCTATATGAGGTGATTAATAGACTCTTGAGTAAAAGTTTGTGGAGACTTTGTTTATTAATTAATCGATCTATGAATTATTTATTAGTGAACTATAGATGTTTTGGGAGAGATTACAATCTTAAGTAGCGTGTGGTGTGTGTATGTTTATGGATGTGTCATTCATTGGTTAAAAGGTTTCTGTAGTGAATAAATTTAGATTTCAAATATTTTGCTTCGAAAGGAGAATTAAGAATCAAGAAGGAGGATTTTTCGAGGGTTATCATGATTTGTCAGACTTCGTTCCGTCTATGTTGAAGTCTTTGTTGCTCTTCAAGATATTGCAGTAGCAATAGGTCTTAGTGAGACCGAACGCAGTCAGCGTTATTGGCTGGTGGTGTAGTATTAGAATGTGTGGGTAGTTCGAGCAAAGTACAGATAATGGGGTGATGGGGTCAAGGAAATTCATATTACGTATCACCACCTTTATGCAACATCTTTCAACAAACTTCACCTTTAGTTATACACTATTCTTCCAGATGCAACACTCTGACATAGGCAAAGTAGTGACCTTTCCTATACGAAAATCTTCATCGGTAAATTCAAATTCAAAGAGACCTACACATACCCAGAGACTGTATCTTCTACACTAGAAAAATAGATGACATTCTTTTTATATTCTCAAGAGATGAAACTCTAAAAAACGAAACGATTAAATATGATTATGTAATATCCACTGACCCTATAATTTTCGTAGACACTTGCATATATATATAGATAATCATACAAACAACACTCTATGCTAGAATCAAAACACCTGAAAAAATACCATTTCCACAATCACTTATATTCAGGAGAATATGCTCTACGGATATTGAACTCATCAGACTCAACTGCAACTTACTAAACGAGGATATACCCCAAGGAAATATAAATGACCAAATTGAATAGGCCACTACAATACCAAGAGGAGAAACACAAACGATCTCAAACGAAAACTATCCTGACTGCATACCACTTAAAACTACCTTCAACAAACCCATGCATTTGACACATAATCAAAAAGAGATGGAATTTACTAACACTCAAAATAGAACAGAAAAAAAACATTCAAAGAACAACGAATCCTCGCCAACTGCAGCCAGATCAGATATATGATAAGAAGCAACAAAATACTCAACAAAAAAGTCTCATGCAACATCCTTGAAACCACTAAATTCCTTCAACTGCGTAATAAAAGAAATAGTATATGCTGCAACCACCTTATGTACAGAAACACCTTCACTAGTTCTGCCACTAACAAGACGTTCTACATACACCATCAGTCTAACTGTCGTAGCAAGATATATACCTCCAAGTGTGTAATTGAAACTCATTACATTACATAGCCAAATCCAGGTAGCAATTCAACATTAGACTTAGTAACTATAGGCATATAATCAAATCACCCAATCGTCCCAGTCTACTCCCAGTAGAAGTACATTTCTACACCCCTGGACCTAATTACGCCACAGACACCGGATCAAATCATTGAAAAAATACAAAAAAAAAAAAAAAATGCACATACAGACACGAAAAATCCTAGAAAGCATGAAGATATGTCGATCAACAAACTTGGAACTCTCTCCCTAATGAATATATGATTAAACTTAACAACTGTTGACCACTTTGATCTCTAACATGATAATCCTCCAACAAGTAACAACTTCACATCCACCCCTTACCTGCATTTAGGTATATCTGATATTGGGAATTTCATGCAGTCACACCCCCCTACCTATGAAAACACTTATATATATATATATATATGTATATATATATGTTTGTGTGTGTGTGTGCACGCACGCGTGTGTGTATTATACACATGATACCGTGTGTGTAGTGGATGTTTACTTCGATATATATATATATATATATATATATATTTATATATATGTATACATATATGTATATAAGTCCAGATCTCTCAGATTCAGTATTTTCATTGTCAAATTTCATTTTAAATTCTTTCAAAATATAGTTGTTTTCATCGCAATGTTCCCATAAGGAGTTTTTCTTAAAATTTGTCGTCGTACTGTTTGAAGTGAATGATGACAATCATGGGCATTTAATGATATTAACTAAGCTGACCTACCATGAGGCCACACCCAAAGTTTACCCAGTTAAGAACAAAGTCACTACATCAACAGTGATTTGTCTGAGTGATTCGATGACAACTACTCAACCATGAATCGTCTCTGTTAGCTTTTTCTAATTACTAAGAGCAAGATTAATTAAAATGCATATTTTACAATAAGAAGTTATTATGATCCCTGCTGAATGTTCAATTTAACTTTTTTATTGCATAATAAGCTCGTATTCACCATTTATTTCTAACAAAACTATTACTATCATGAGACGGTAGTAATAGTCCATAATGCTGCTCTCTTCGGCAGGATGCGTCCTCGTTGTCTTTAATATGATACAGATATCAAATGTACAATCGATAAAATATTATCTCATAAGATGCAACATACTTTCAGTCTAAGTTGGCAAAAAAACAAACGCTTTATTATACGCTGAGAAAAATAAAGGAAGAATAACCAAAAGTATCATTACAAACGAAATATATATATGACGCGTAATCTTTTCGAAACTACCATAAAATCTAAATAATATGCAAGTCTATTGTTGCTACCTCCCCTGAGGTCAGCAACCAGAACATGGGGATCCAGCTAAGAATAAGTATTGCTTGATGTTCCTAACTATTCGTTGAACAAAAAGACGCTTTTTTAAAACCTCATTTATACCTTATTATTTCCCCTTACTGGTTATCTGCTTATGGTTGCATGCGTGAATGAAAAAGTGGAAAGAATCGAAAAAGGAGAACCATTCTGCTCAAAATATCTTTGTACAATACCTGTGCATTCATGCAAATGGTGGATTTAGATACGAATACTTGTTTGGGTCTTGTTAGTCACCCAATAAAAACCGGTACATCAGCAATGTAATTTGGCAGCATATCATATGGGTGATCAATAGAATAATTGGTAAAAGGTTCGATCAATTCATGTTATTTCTTCTGACCTTTGTTGAATAATGATCATTTTAAAAAAAAAAGTCGGAATTTTGGAAAGAAAAGACAAAAATATAACAGGATACATAAAGGGGGTAATTTGACATGAACTCATATCGTGAATTGAACCGTACACTCGAAACTGTTTCCCCTAAATATGTTGAAAAAAATGATTGAATCGTCAGCCCTCTTTATCCAGGCAGACAGCCAGACCAACAGGAAAACTGAATAAAACCTATGGTGACAGTTTTAATGATAACTTTGGTTGACAGTGTCTGATATTAGCCCCCGTGTAGACTTGAAAGGCAGCTCAGTAGACAAGCCTATCAAAGACTTCTGATCATAGCCTTCTTATGTAGAAGTAGCAAAATATGAACAGAATCATTTCCAGTTCTGCCATCACTATCATAGTTGAAAAAATAACAAAGAAAAAGAAAACTGAAAATGCCAACAAGAAGGGTTTTTTTGTGTGTGTAATCATTCGGTTTCATTCAATCTCTTGTCTCACTAGCTGTCCACGTCGGCATTCACACTGTGTTGACTATTCTTTTTCCTTGTTGTTCGAGTGCCCTTCTGCACATACTCCTGATATTCAAAGTTTTTGCAAAATGCGATAAGAACCAGCCTTTGTAAATGTCGTCTGATGTGACCAGCTGAAACTGAACGAAGGATACGACAAGTATTCACTTAGCATGGGAATCAATGGCGGAAAGTGGGAAAGATGAAAAGCATTTTTCAAGATTGATACTCAAGCTTTGCACATTTTTTTGATGTACGAAACACACAGAAAGTGCTTAACTTTACGCTAAGCTTCATCGTTATTGATATTTCCTCAGATAACTGAGCATCATTTGTTCTGTGCTTTTTTTCTTTTTGCATTTCACAAAAAACTCATTCAAATGGAATATCGGAGACAATTTTTCCGTACGATTTCTAACTATCACACAATTCATATAGTAATGTATTCCACACAAGTAAGAGAAGCTGGGAACCGATTGAATATTTCATAAAATGTGCCATATATATATATATATATATATATATATATATATATATATATATATGTGTGTGTGTGTGTGTGTGTGTGTGTGTGTGTATGTATGTGTGAGTGTGTGTGTGAGTGTGTTCGTGTGTGTGTGTGTGTGTGTATGTGATAGTTTAAAATGTATTTTCAATTTCTAAAAATACAAAAAAAGGAATAGAAAACGGATTTCACTTGTTTTTGGTGACATTTCTCCACAGTATTCAATCAGGCATTTATACATCCTTATTTTTTAAGGACAGCGCTACGTTGGAATCACCATCTTATATATATGACATAGAAATTTTAGGTTGCTATCGTTTAGTCTTCAATATTAAGTCGACTGTGATGTTCTGTTTTTGTATTGTTGATTTGAAAACGATGATATATAGTTCGATAATATTATTTTGGAGGTTGTTTTCCGTATTCCTGCATGATATTCCATTTTCAAGAGTTTCTTCTACGTTGATATTCCAGCTTGGTTTACGATATTGTATTGCATAGGGAATTAGATTTTGTCTGCGTACTTGCAATTTTGCTAATGGAGCTCCTTCCATTAGTATCATTTCTAATTAATTTATTGTTATGTTTTATCCTGGATTTATTAAAATTATCTGTAAAACTATAGCTGATTTTCAATTTGTTCCTAACCATCCAAACGAATTCATTCAAAATTTCCCGAATCAATAGAAACTAAACAAATATATGACTCCTTGAATAAAAGTATATTGAGCAATGTTAGGAATGAATATACTGAAGCTTTGAAAGACCATGATTTTACAAGATATTGTTTTATATAGAATAGAAAAATAAAATCTGATGAGTAACACATAGCAATAACATAAATAGTTGAGGTAAGATATCATTTGGTACACACCTCCATATAACTCACAGACAAAAATCAACTTGAGAGTAATAAATGTACGATTGATATTGAAATGTCTAACTAGCAACCCACTGAGTGGAATATTTGACAAAAATCAACTAAAATATAGCTATAGATGTAGACACTTCTGTAAGATTTTACTTTTCTGTAAATATTGTTAATTATATATATATATATATATATATATATATATATATATATATATACAAAATATTCACGATATTTACGGACAAGTAAAATCTTTCGCCAAGATTAATACAAATCCTTTGTAGGAAAGTAAAGTATTTGATATTGTTTTTTTCCTGTTTTATTGTTATGATTTAGGAGACAAAAATCCAGTCACGTCTCTTATATGTGTGCTTCTTTGTCATATTCAAAACTAACTTGGTTTTCTTTTCTTTTCCATAATACCTGATCTGCCCGGTGAAACATTGACTTCAGGTGAGTCAGACACTTTTTTATTGAGTGACAGATTTTGCACGATTTCTCCACTACTTTGAAGAAAGACCAGTTTGATAGTCATTTTTCTACGCTTAACATGCAACCATATGCAATATACTCTCTCTTCCGCTCTGTCTCTGTCTCTCTTTCTCTTTCTCTTTCTCTCAGTTTGTCTCTCTCCATCTCTCCCTCTCCAAATATATATATATATATATATATATATATATATTGAAAAAAGTAATGTTCAATGATAAAGTCCTGGAAGAGTCAATAAAAAAGACAGTGAAGCCTCAGAAGAAGTTCGGGGATACGCTAACAAAGTTAGGCAAAAACACTAAAAAGACATGAAATTAGACAATTCATAACAATTAGTTACTGACCGGAAGTCAAGATTCAGTTTTCAACACATTTTGAATCTATAAAAGTCAATTTTTTCCAAAGCGCTGTAGATTTATTGCACATCATTACTGTGTTTTCACCTTGCTAAATATGCTTGCCTTTTTCTTCCTCAGAGTGTTCAACAATTTTCAGTATTGAATTCGTAAAATCAATTGATATAAACGGCTTTTAACGAAAAAATAAATTAACGAACAGTTAAACAGCAGAAATTGTTGATATTCATAAAACCACCAACAAAACGATTATCGCAGATGGAAAGTGAAGAGGAAATACAGACGTTTCGTTTAATATGATTGATGATAAGCGAAACGATGACATATTAAAAGAGGGAATTGATGGAAGGGGATGATAAATGTTTTAAAGCAGAACGTCTAAAGGGGAGAACAAATTGTTCCATTAATCATTTTGACGCTTGAATGAAATTCAAACCTTACTCAAAGATGTAGCAAATATTCATTCAACTGTCATGAGCACCTGGATGTGAAGTTATGCTTTGTAAGATAGCCTCGCAGTCCCTTTTTCACTGAGATGACCACCTCACACTTGTGACCTTGTGTCTTATGTAATTATAATAAGGTCTTGCTTATACAGATGCTTCTACCTTTTAAATGTATGAACCTTTGAGTGCAAGTGCAGTCACTTTATTGACATCCTTATAAAGGTCTACCAACACGCTATTAGCTTTGTAGTACATCACACTAACAGTAATAGATGTAATAGTATTCAAGTTTCGTATATGGAATAGAAAATTTCTTTCATTTCTATTTTATCTATTTCTATCGCCATTATTCGATCATCATGATATTGTTTGAGTGTTGAAGAACTTGACCAAGCTTTCATGGAGTCCTACGCAGTAAATAATTTAAGCTCCAGTTCAGCTTTGGATCATTAGTCAGTAGAGCGCATCGGACACGAAGTAAAATATCCTATTTTGTAATACAGGTGTAATATTAGCAAAGATGGCAACGTTTTGGTGCTCATAGAAGTAAGGGGTATAGCTATATGGTTACATTCGGATGACTGGAACTGGATGGTAATCGTAGCTAATTTGCTGAAAGGGCTGTCATGGAAAGACAGAATCCTGAGTATAAAGGAGGCAATTCCAAATTTTGACGATATTTTATTCTTCATTTTTATATCCACTTCGTTAACTAATGGTCATAGAATAACAATATGGGAATTGTGATATGAAATAGAGTAATTGCAATGAGAAAAAACTTGTCGAAAATTGATAATAATTGTATCGATAGAAGTCTCTGATATGTGGGGTCGTATTGCTGATTATATAACGGTTCAGCGAAAAATCAATTCTGTCACCGGGCCAACAGTTATTTTTTGGTCGATCTGTCATGGTTATTTAATTGGAATATCTCACAAAAGTCACAAGCTTCGATGACACAGTATATGCATTCGTTTACTTCCAACTTTATGTGGATATTGCTTAATTGGATAATCACACGAGCTTACGACATAACAGTAAAATCGTTGCTTGGGCATCCGGGAGGTGAGAATTTGCATCCAATTGCGAGACTCAAAAAAATGCCACTCTCTCATTTTTCATATTACCTTAATTTGCATCCAACAGCAAGACTGGAAAGATTCCTAGTTTCTCTTATTACAATTTCCTTCACTCTCCTCTAAGTATTTAGAAAATGCTTCATTTTTTCTTCCAATTTATTGAGTAAATGGAGTACGTTAATTGACCGTTAAATTAGTCTCGCAGTAATGAGTTTGATTATCATCGGCAACCACACGTCAGTCACCTTAACAAATATAGATGAATATCAACACGCACAGCTTCGCGACATTCACATACTTGGCACTTTTCACCGCTCATTGGAAGCTTATACAAAAAAAAAGAAGCTTTACTCGTCAAAATATCTTGCACCCAATCGATCAAGATTTTTTTTCCTGTCAAGTTGGCAACTCTTTCGTCACGCCTATGATTTTGATGCCGTTATTTTATTGCTCCAATCAACACTCACTCATCACTTTCTCCCTGGGCTCAAGTATGTCCTTTTCTGTCGGTCGACGGCATGGCAGCATCGATGAGAGACGTGTTTTGATATGCATTTCGTCGTGCAGCGTAATTATAGTTCCTAGGTAGTGAGTGTTATATTTGTCGATCAGTTAACAAAAATAATTTGTTTAACTAATCGACAGCTGATCAAGTAATATGAATGGTGTATTCATAAGAAAGCGGTACCATTAATAACAACGTTATTGCAAAACAACTTATGAATTATTTTATCATAAAATTCAATAATCAATTCCAAACTTGTCTTTTGTCAGAATTGACTTATATTCGAACACACATGGTAATAGACGTTTCCTCTGCTTTTCAGACAGCATCTATCAGAAAATAATTTTATTACTCAGAAACAGAAGAGTGAAACGAAAATTGCACGATATAATAATGTATTACAGTTTATGTGAACTGGATATTTCCCAACGTAAAATCTCGAACATTCTACTATTATATGAAACCATACATAATACTGACGTCAAATACCCTTTCTGTCGAAGATCAGTCGGAAAAAATTCATTGAGCTCCAACATTAAACACAGGTCATTGGAAATTCGTGGCTAAAAGTCATTTATAGTCATTCCTTCGAATGATTCTATTTGTAACTGTCACGGACCCAAGTACTCAAAGTTAACTTCATCCATTGCCGAGGAGATCATAACAATTTCCTTCAATCAGCGTCCACTGAGGAAGAAGGACAGTAACAAAGGGCTTTGAACTAGAGAAGGATTAGAAAAACTCCATTCAGGTAGTGTTATGAGAGGAGAACAAATGAAAGGAAATGGTACGAAAGACTAGTGAATAATAATGGCAAATGGTATTCGAAAGAAAAAGTATCAAATGAAGAAAAAAAGGATCATCATGACCATCATTATGATCATGATCATCATGATCATCATCATCATAATCATCATCATCATCATCAGACTTCTGACGTCCTTCGTTGGACATAGACCTTCCCCAGGATTCGCCAAAATTCCCTATCATGGGCATCGCGGAGCCAGTATTTCCTGAATTTGTCAAGTTCATCTCTCCATCTTGTATTCTGGGTTTATTATGTGATCCCTGGGGATCCATGTTGTGAAACGTGATGTCCATCGGATGTCTTTCATTCTTGCAACATGGCCTCCCCATTGCCATTCGAGTTTTCTGATAGTTTCTATGATGTCACGAACACCTGTTTTCCTCCTTATATACTGTGCTGTCTTGTGATCTCTCCATGTGATGCGTACTAAAAATGATTTATGTACTGACGTTTCTAAAATCATAAATAAACTTGTTCAATCATATCTCTCTCTATCTATCGATCCATCTCTCTCTCTCTCTCTCTCTCTCTCTCTCTCTCTCTCTCTCTCTTGTTGAAGGCCTCCAAAATGAATTATTGTATTTAAGGGTGAGGCCGTATAAAAAGTTGAAAATGCATTTGATTCAGTCCGGCTATAAAGCAAGAGAAAGACCGCTGAAATGTAATAGAGGTGCATAACGATATTTTGGGAAGCATTTGCAAAAGGTAGAGACGTCCAGGAATACAAACTGCCGATATGTACGATAAAAGTACAGATTGAAACTGATGTTCCTTGCCAACTATGACCAACATGCTACATAACAAAGGACAATGGAAAGAGCTGTGTCAGGAATAACTTGAAGATTAAGAAAATCAACGTGTACCCGAGAGAGAACTGGAATCGAGGATATACTATACAGAATAAAGCAACCAGAACGGCGATTGACTTGGTGCATAGCAAAAAACGGGGATGGAGAATAAAGTTAATTGATTCATACTCTTGGTACATTGATCACAGTAGGGAAAGACCAAACATCAGATGGAGAGATGAGATTTGCAGGTAAGATACGACAGAGGCAAGTGCAATTGCGCAACCAGGAGATGGGAGAGACGTCTGTCCGAGGGACTTACTATGGCTAGAGTTTATATATATATATATATATATATATATATATATATATATATATATATATATATATATATATATATATATACTGACATGCAAACACAAACGCACATGTGTCTATCAATATGATTTGGGTGCATTTGATAATTATAATAAATATCCAAATATTTAGTGTATAACTCTACCCATAGCAATGGGCTCTTCCACTTGCCGAGTATAAATTTTTTCGCGAATTACCCTCTTCAAGATATCTGAAACATTGTCCCTTCCTTGAAAAATCATCACGTAGAAATTCAAATATATCCATGAATTATATGTATATATTTATTCATATATGTATATGTGTGTGTGTGTGTGTGTGTGTGTGTGTGTGTGTGTGTGCGTGTGTGTGTGTGTGTGTGTATCTAATAAAACTATACGGGAAAATGAGGTACCTACAAAAATCAAACCTGTGGCTGTCAGTTCAGTATTCAAGGTAGCGTTGCACTTACCACTGAGCTGACAATACACAGGCTAAAAAAATGCTTCCAATCGAAATTCTCATTTTGTTTATTCATTCTCTATATCTACTGTATTTGTTTATCCCAATGAAGACAATTATATTATCAAGAAATGGATATTTAATCCATCAGATGTAATTATAAATCGCATTATATTATTTTGAAACTATATATACGTTTCCTACTGTTTATTGATTAACAATAGAGACTATTTATGTTTCGGATTAAACTCCCAAAAATAGAGATTTAACATCGTTTCATTCTATTCTATTTTATTTTATGTATATATATATATATATATATATATATATATATATATATATATATATATATATATATATATATATTATATATATATATGTGTGTGTGTGTGTGTGTGTGTGTGTGTGTGTGTGTGCGTGTGTGTGTGTGTGTGTGTGTGCTTGTTCTATATTTGCATACAAGGATATAAGTCCAGGCTAATCAATAGTGAAAAAAAGCGAAAATAAAACAAGAATTATACTTCCAGGGTATAAACTAAAGTTACTGAAAATGTATGAACTGCCAGAGACACATAAAATGATATTCTAATGCGACCTATCATTTAAGAAATAGGCAACGCTTCTCAAAAAATTGTCACAAGCCAGGGCAAGGATGTTGACTGCCTTCTTAGGAGAAATCAGCCAATCGCACGTTGAAAACGTAGGGCACATTATCAAACGACTAGAGTACCCTATATATATATATATATATATATATATATATATATATATATATATATATATATATATTAGACAGACTTGGGAGTAAGAGTATTTTGAATCATTTTCGTCGAATAATTGGTTTATAAAAGTAATAATTAGCATGCCATGCATGTTTGGAGAGGGGTGTCTATCTTATTTAGTTGTGTGTACCCTGTGAGATTTTAAGATTTCATTATCATCATCATCAGCATCACTGTCAGTCTTAAAGTTCATCGTTCGACATAAATGTTCCCCAGGATTTGCCACAACCCTGTATCATTGGTATTTCAGGGAAATCTAATTTAGTATCAGATATATTGCTTTGAAAGCAAAATCAAATTGAGAAAAAGGAGTTCTAGGAGTTCTTATTGGTTGGTCCTGATGGTATCATGTCTGAGAAAAATCTCTGGTGGTATGGTTGGATATTCTGTTCGAAGTAGTAGCAGTAGTTATTGGTATTACATTGGTTGTGCTGATCAGAGAGGGTGGAAATTCTTAAGCAACGGTTGTCATGAGCACTGAGGAGCTGGATCGTACTCAAATGTTAGAATGTTTTGGTACTTAGTAAATTTGGATCAAGTTGTCTTTCGTATTATTCAAAATAGTTCAGTCAGGGCTTCCTTGTTATGTATGATCGAATATCTGTTTGGTATGTTCCGTATCATTAATGGTCACCGTGAATGTTCTGAAAAGTCTGATGGCTTCAAATTGTACGATTGAAATACCATACATAAGTTCTGTATTGGTAGAAAATAGTCTGAATTTCCCAATGTTGATGTACATAAAGGGAGATCGAGTGTGGATTGGGTAAGGTGAGTTTGTGGCATTAATTATAGATGGGTGATAATCCGAGTCGGGAATATTGGCTCATTGTAAGAAAAAAGAGTATATAGATATCAAGAGATGTTTTTTGAAGTAAAGTGAGTTGAGGTATATAGAGTAATCGGGAGTGAGAGTACTATGGTTCAAGTTGTTAAGTTTAGTGCTGATTCCTTTAGGAGAGAGAAAGAGTGTGTTCAATTTGTTAATTCACTCATGTTCATGTAGATCTGAGATTTTAGTTATGTTTGGAAGTGCATTTTTTTCTTTTTTCTCTTTCAATGATTGTGAATCAAGCG
Organism: Thysanoteuthis rhombus; assembly: GCA_963457665.1. Lineage (NCBI taxonomy): Eukaryota > Metazoa > Mollusca > Cephalopoda > Oegopsida > Thysanoteuthidae > Thysanoteuthis > Thysanoteuthis major. The sequence continues at coordinate 31,827,628 of OY735229.1, read as the reverse complement.
CTATTGCTGAAACTTGTGACTGGGATGCAGAAGTTTATTTTTACTGGGAGTAAGTTGGAATGATTGGCTGATTTTTTCGTCGATATTTATCAAGTCTGATGTTGAATCACCACGCAGACATGCTTGTATACTACAGTTTGCATCTGTTAATCTTTTCTTTGAGATTGATGACACTTTTGCATCTGCACTTGGAATCATGGTAGATGTAGAAAGTCCTGGTAGAAGTACTGAAGGTGTTGGTGTGATTAAGGCGGCTGCAGCATAGACGATGTCTTTTGTTGCATGGTTACAAATAATTAACATTGTATTATGTGAGACTCTTGTATTTATTATAGTGTTACTGCTAATCATGTTTTTGATTATTCTTGGTCTGCTGCAGGTTATAGTTAGTAGTTTTAGGAATATTTCTTTGAGTTCTGTTTTGACTGTAAGTACAATACATTTTTCAATAATAATATGTGACAGAGATGGGAGTGTGTTGTGGAAAGTGATTATGCCGTCGGATTTACATTCAATAAAAAGTATTGGGGAATTCTTCTTTTGGTGACGCATTGGTCCGTTTCACTTGGTTATTTGTATGCCCAAAGAATATCCTTTTTGTGAATTTTTGTAGCTTATCTGTTTTTAGTTTCATTGTTGAGCAAATTCGCCTAATTCTAAATGCTTGTAGAAATGATGTTTTTTCCGGGTATTCAGGGTTGGCCAATTGAGTGTAATTAAAGTAGAAGCTATTGAGAGTGAAAATTTCTTGCATTACGGTGATTATTGTTTCTATTGGGGGATATTTACTGGTTCTATTGCGTAGGTCCTCTTCGAGTGCTAAAATGTCGTCTTTGTATTTGATACAAGGATATAAGAATTTGATATCCATAATGACTGAAAGTCAGTTGTTTCGAGATGTCTTACTTCGTTTGAAAGGTTCGTGGTGTCTTTTTTTGAGGATTTAAAATGCGCAAATAAGGATTGGATGTAATGTTCTACATATTTCGATTGTTTGATTGCGTGGTGGTTATTGGAAGAAATAACTGGTTTACTTACGTAATTTAATTTGTAGATTTTCGGTACTGGGTAGTACAAGCAGGTTTCATGAAAAAGGTTTAAGTGTACAAATCATCTTTTATTTACATATCTATCCCTCTATAGGGGTGGGGGCTTCTATTTGCTTGGATGAAATGCCTTCCCCGTATCCTATCTATATATCTTCTTTTCTTTCTTTTTTTATTGTTCACTTGTTGGACACTGGCTGTTACTCCACATAACGTCCGAAATAGAAATCTTAATCAATGGAATCATTCACCAGAAGAAGCCCCGATAAGGCAGAAACCTAAACATGTTTGTGTAGCGAATTTTTCACTTCATCACACACACACACACACACACACACACACACACATACATACATATATATATATATATATATATATATATATATATATATATATATATATATATATATATATATATATATATATACTTAGGGGAGAAAGACAGACAGACTGACTGGTATTGAGAGGGACAGAGAGCAACAGAGTTGAGTTAAATACGTGTTGAATTCCAATAGTGAAGTAATGAATTACAGTACAAACGTAAATGATTGTTGTCAACCATTCTGTTGTTGCTTGTATTTTTACTGTTTATTCCTGTTTGTATATGAAAATGATAGATTCAAGAGATATGTTTAGAGAATTCTATTAGAGTTAATTAACTTGAACGCATTTCACATCAGAGTATTTCCTTTGAAGTAAGATATTGAAATAATGACTTCAGGTGGACAAAAAATGTAAAATCAGGTTAAGAAGAACTGAAATAATGATAGACCAATATCTAATCCAATTATTTCTGGAAAATATATATTTGTAAGTTTCTCTGACGCCAATTTAGTCGGGCACATTAATACACAATTCGACTATCAGTCGAGAACTAGCCGAATAACCGGTACAATGAAGGGGTTATTCCAATATGGACAACAATCTAGCCCATGATCAGAGTATTTGTAATCTTTGTGCAAGTACGAACGTGTCACTCCTTTGATATTTGGTTACGATCAAAGTGTAGTGTCTGCTTTGCGTCGGTGTAATGACGTAGCCGATGGTGGTCTACGGAGGCTCGGTATAGCTAATAGAACAAAGGCTTAAGATTCGTCCTACGGATTCATAAATGTCTGCTCAGTCTCGTGGTGACAGTAAGCCCTGGGGCAGCACTTTCCGATAGCATGGAATCCAAGGTTCGGGCTTTCCTTGATGCTTTGGCAACACCAGTTGCAGGGACTGAAATTCTTTTAGCCTTCCCGGACGGAATTCCACCTTAAACTAATCAAAGTGCAGTATATGGTTGCAGTATTTTCTTTGGTAGCTTAGTACCATTTCAATACCGTGGCTGATGATGTCTTATTAATGCTTAATTATGTTAGAGGCCTAGGATTCGGACAGTACCTTCCCATTGCATTGAAAGACAGGAGTGTGGCTCACCCTGACGACAATGTGCAGGGACTGGGGCAATTTTCCGTGCGGAATCCCATATTAAAACAACCCTGTGTCCTGTTTTGGTCTTGTTGGATTCGTTTGAATATGGATCAAAATGTAGTATTTGTACACTCTGCCAAGAATCTGTGTGTACTAACTGTACGTGCATTTTAACCTGCTAAAATGTATATATGAATGGATAATCCTTGCATTTTTAGATTGTCTGCAAAGCCACCCAGAGGCATAAACGAAGTAAGCAGCTGAAAACAATTAAAAAAAAAAAACAATTCAATTACTTACACTTAAATGTATTAGTTTTTTTTTCTCAAAAGATATTCATGATGATGAAAAGGTTTTCTCCACCTTTGTCTTACTCAACACTCTTTGGACTAATGTGAAGAGTTCATTGATTGCCTCAAAGAAACTTTATAAATGGATACGATTTATAATCAGAAAATAAACTTACATGTAACAATTTTTTGTAATTTTTCAAGTTGTTTTATTCATGCTTTGGTATATTTAGTTTTCTTGTGGTTCAAATGGTTGAAAGAGTTTCGTATTTCTCATCGGTGATATGGGCTGCTTTCTGAGAATGGATGAATGCCGGCTTTTATTTTAATTCTGACTTTTTACTCAGCAGGGAGGGTTGGCATAATTCAATTTCCCATCGATATCCCCCCGACATTTGGCAGTGTGCTATACTGAGTTTGGTGAAAATCAATAATAATCTTGACTTTTTGATTGTTTTGAATGTGAGGCAATCATATTGTGGACATTTTTTTCCAGAACAAAACCATCTGGCATTGTGCCGCATTGTACTAAGCTTAGTGATACCAAAGATAATCTTCATTTTAGATTGTTTTGATCTATTATACTAAGTCTTATACCAATCATACTGTTATTATGTTTATAAAAAAACGAAATCATTGTATTTATGCCAAGAAAATACTTAAAAAATTTTCGTCTACTTTCTCCAATCAAATGTAGTTTGATATAAGATAAAAAGAATCATAAGTTCAACGAGGCATCCACCGCCTATGGCACGAGCGATAGAATGAAGGGGTTACAGGGTGTGAGAAAACATTTTAGTCACTGTTTGAAACAAATCTATTTTCAGATTTGCCAAATATTTCGATACGGTAAGATTTGCTTTAAAAAAAAAATCATGGATGGACATTTTTTGCCTCTCCTGGTTTTTTTCTCATATATGAATGAGGGCTTAAGATATGATCATGGTATCATGAGCGGCTGGTCAAAAATGAACGTGATATTGTTCTTTCAATGACATCATGTCCCTCTCCTATCTTCCTACCTCCCTATTCTGGTTGTGCAACATAAATGGGACAGACTGACAAGATCAACCAAAGAGGGTTTAACAGAGATGTTTGAATACTTCTAAAACGTCAGTAAAACTTGCTCTGTAAGGTTTGTATTTAAGCGTTTTCCAAAGTAGATTTTGATTCTGAATGTTTAGTTCGTTTGAGATACAAAACTGTGATACCCTGTGCCCACTGAACTCACTACGGTAGTAATGGTATGTATGACTAACTAGCTTCCCTGGTACTGATTCTAATCGAGTTGTCTGTATCTCAAATTAGATTCGGTTAGAAACAACGACGAAATTGATCTTGCAAATTGCTCTTTTCATATGAAAAGGATGAAAAATTACCCGACAAGAAAACTTGGCTTTAGATGTACAATGAATACATGAATAGTCTCAACCTATCTCTCTGCCTACTTTCGATTGTAATATATATACACATACACATATATATGTGCTTATATGAGTGTGTTTGTGTGTGTGTGTGTGTGTGTGTGTGTGTGTGTGTACGTGCGTCTATATACATGCGTTCCAATGTGTGTATATGTATGTTGTAGATTCTGACTCCTGACATTTATGCCCGGATTGGAAGAAAGAGATATATACGTACGTGTTTTTGAGTATGTATGTGTATACAAATATATGTGTAAAAGTTGGTGCGTGGATGTGTATACCATTTTGTATGTGTTCGTGTTAGCATGAGTACATGGGGTAGATATACTATGTGTTAGTTCTTTCTGCTGTCTACATACCTTGGTAATTACTTTTCTCATATTTTAGACTTGCACTGAAAGGATTTTGATTGAATTAATATCCGGAAAATAAGTTCTTCAAAGAAATGGTAGAGGCTGCACTTAAAGTTTAATAGCTAAAGTGAAAAAGAGGCTTAGTGACTGGTACTTGCTGGCGTAAAAGGAAGCAATAGAATAAGAAAAAAATTGCAAATGATTAATGAGATAAAAAAACTGAAGTGTAAAAACGGGAGCAAAGTAGGAAAATGTTAAGGAAAATCAGTCAGAAAAAATACAAGCGCGATGACGAGGTGGAAGTTAATGAAACTTGAGAAGGAATAGACAAGAGTGGTTCACGTGGAAAAATAAAATGAGTGACATTGAATGTAAAGAAGGAAGTGTGAATTCCAATGTGTAAAATCAAAGTTTAGTTATTAGTTCACAGACATAGGACGCCTACTGTGGCATCAGGGTGAGCAGGCTTCTTTCAAGGAGCCATTTGCGAATGATCTGTTTTGGTAACAGAAAACACGTGCATGCAATAAAAATTAAACGGCATAGGATCAAATTAATAACATACGACAGGTCCTTTATAAATGATGAGCATTTTAGCTAACCACAAACTGATATTTTTGATAAACTGTGGAATGTGTGAATAAGAAAAAGGAGATATAAACAAAGACAGTAAGCTATATTTTCTTCCCCTCTGTACAATATTTTGTTTCGATTCTTCCTTCACCGAACAAACTCAGGGGTCCTGCTATCGCATCCCCCACTTCGAAAATTTCATTTCACAAAGATTGTTCTCTAATGAGGCACTGATTCTGTAACCATGTGCCAAACTATGGTAAGCATCGTAAAATAACGATTACGGTAAAATCAGTTCTGGATAAAGACTTTGTAGAACCCTTTACTAAAAGTATTAAGTGGCCACCAAGGATAATGATATATTATTCTGGCAATTTTATCTTGCTTGCTAAAGTGACTAACAGACTGAATTCGATTTCCTCTACCTACCTCCGTGCGATGATTACCAAAGACTAATTCGTGTCTTGTGTAGTAAAGATTCTGTATATACCTGTATTTAAGTCCCAGCAGTTTATTAGTTGGCAACCCATTTTGTTTAGAGTTTACGGCTTAGCTTTGTGCATGAGACGTAATGTGCTTTTCACGAATACTGCATGCTTTTGTGGGAATTCCTCCAATCAGAACGAGAGGAAAAGAAACCAAAGATTTTGCTCTCTGAATCAGTATTTACAGCCATTATCAAACAAAATGTTCCTATGTTTAAATAAAGAGATTTCTGATGATGAATCAGCGTACCACTGGGAGAGAAAACCATAGATATGGGGAATCGCTGAAAGGAAAACTGCAGATTAGCGGACCTCTGAAATGTAAACCAGGCACAATGGCGATCAATCTATGAAAACCGCAGATAAGGGAAATAATAAATTATATGGATAACTCTTTCAATCTATAATCCCATACCTGTAAACGCTGGTGACGTAAATTCATATCTATCTCAAGAATGGATTTAGAAAAAAAAATAATTGTTCATAGATGAAGCCAGTTAACTGGGGACCGACGAACTTTTATGGGGGATATTTTGATCACAGCTGAAATAATCCAAATCATTGCCAATGATTCTGAGCAAAGTCTGGAACCAACAGATTAAATGCTGCTTTTAAAATAACAATTCCTTATCGACTGATGATAGATGCTGTTTATGATGGGCATTAGGCTATACATGTGGAAGATATGGACGTATAAAATGATTTGAGTGTTGAAATGGAAAAGAAATCCTGGGATTGATTTCAATGAAATTTCGAAAAATACAATCATATTACCTGCACAAAGGCTTCATAAAACCTCTAACAATCCCGCTAATAAATCTATGCATATACAGTACCGTCAATATTAATGTACGCTTTTTTTCTAAATTGTCTTTTTTCTATTTTTAAACCCTATCTAAATTACAACGATGTAAACTCAAATACCATGATATGCAATTTAGATCCTGCCTTCAATACTGTATTCAGTAAAAGAGGATTTAAATCAGTGTCAACCTTAGGTGACCACGAGGTGATTTTAAGCAAACTTTGCCTCATCTGACCCATCGGGGGCTGTTTTACATACAGATAAACAAGCATTCCTTTTGAGACTTCCGGTTTTCCACTCTGCCCATCCAACCTTACTGAAAGAAGTATAAATGAAACATGTTGCACCAATATTTGTCATACTGTGCGTGTTTGTTTAATATTGCCGCCATGAGATCAACTAATGACTTGAACCACCGAAAACCTATCGAATCGAAAACATCTACCCTATACTTCCGACAGTACAGACAAGTGAGATGCACTGATAGGTATGAGTGATATAACAAATGTAATGTCACGTTTGGTAGTGTACTTAACATGTACAAGACGGGTTGGAGTAAATACGTTACTAGCATTTTTGCATCTTACCCTATCTAGTAGTACAAGTTATCTACGATTGTACCAAGATAGTAAGATTATAAGTGAGGGAGTAAAAGTACGAGAAAAACTATCGAAGCAAGTATAAATGTTGAATGGAAGGAAAGTGTATTTTGTTGCTGTAGTAGTAAAATTTTCTGTAGATTTAATAGTAGAATCGGTTGGAACCCTGGCGGTGGATTTGGATGTTCAGTGGTGAAGAGTATTTTGTAGTTGTAGTCATTGTAACATTGGGATTGGGGAAGAAGAAGAAGAAGAAGAAGAAGAAGAAGAAGAAGAAGAAGAAGAAGAAGAAGAAGAAGAAGAAGAAGAAGAAGAAGAGAAGAAGAAAGAAGAAGAAGAAGAAGAAGAAGAAGAAGAAGAAGAAGAAGAAGAAGAAGAAGAAGAAGAAGAAGAGAAGAAGAAGAAGAAGAAGAAGATGAAGAAGAAGAAGAAGAAGAAGAAGAAGAAGAAGAAGAAGAAGAAGAAGAAGAAGAAGAAGAAGAAGAAGAAGAAGAAGAAGAAGAAGAAGAAGAAGAAGAAGAAGAAGAAGAAGAAGAAGAAGAAGAAGAAGAAGAAGAAGAAGAAGAAGAAGAAGAAGAAGAAGAAGAAGAAGAAAGAAGAAGAAGAAGAAAAGAAGAAGAAGAAGAAGAAGAAGAAGAAGAAGAAGAAGAAGAAGAAGAAGAAGAAGAAGAAGAAGAAGAAGAAGAAGAAGAAGAAGAAGAAGAAGAAGAAGAAGAAGAAGAAGAAGAAGAAGAAGAAGAAGAAGAAGAAGAAGAAGAAGAAGAAGAAGAAGAAGAAGAAGAAGAAGAAGAAGAAGAAGAAGAAGAAGAAGAAGAAGAAGAAGAAGAAGAAGAAGAAGAAGAAGAAGATGTGACAAATGTTTTTGGCAGCATCCTGTGTTTGGGGTGATAAATTAAAACATGCGGAAAAAAATGAAAGCGCTGATCAAATGAGAAGTTACTTTTCTCTCCAAAAATATTTGGATTTTCAAAAAACAAACACGTATGCTGCTTGACACGAACTAGAAGATCAATTTAGCTCGAGCATAGAAAACTGCAAATGGAGACCTTACCTGGAATATGATTTATTCTAGACATAATAAAGAGTAAAAATCGACAATATCAACTCATTATATCTATTATTGCAACGTGTAAACGTGATACATACATGTATACATATTTGACAAACGTGGAAAACTATTCAGGCAGTTTTGGTTAAAGTTTTAGTTGACAATTCCCAATGAAATCAAGAAGAGGAAGATGATAAGTAAAACGAGGAGAAGTCAGTATCAGTATACTGATGGAAGGAGGAGCAGTCAGGGGGTACCTTATTGTTGTCATCTATCATACGTGGCAAAGCAGAAGTCATATATCAGAGTGACGATAATTTTAATCTTGGGTGGGGGGACATAGAAGAGAAGTAAAAATGAAGCTTAAATCGAAAATAAACTGAATGAGAAATTGGAAACAGTATTCAAAGTAAAGAAGCCATGTTTTCATTTGTCTGCTAAAAATATTCTTCGAAATTATAGTCTCATTCTATGATCTTTGTTTTTCGCTTGATTTGTAACTTAGTTATTTAAGAATTTTGATTGAATGAACAAGAAAAATATTGAAAGAATACTCAGGACAATAGAAACTGTATGGTCCGTGGATAATCGTGTTTGTCATTCCAATTTCGGTCTACTCAAAACTGATTATGTTAATCCCGGAGACTTTGAGACATGTTCAATCGTCTAAACTGCTCACTCAAAGTTATATTATCAGCAAATGCAGCCAATGCATTAATGCTGCTTATTTTATAGAAAGGAACCGTGGAAATTACATCGGAATATAATGCTGTTGATAGAAAAAAAAGCCAGAGCAATGTTGTTATTTTGGTCTTATCTGAGGGGAGGAAATGTGTATGATAATACAGGCCATCTTTTCGATGCAAGTAATGCCCTCACGCAGGCAACATTGACAGCCGTCACTGCTAGGCTCCTCATATCTTATCACTACAAACTCAACCTTTCGATATAAGGGATAAACGGATGTGACGAACACATGAAATGGCGTCACTTACATCAACCTGGTTTTCAAAAAGAACGATAAAATACTACAGTCTGAATCTCACCAAGCTCAACGTGGATCCTCAGAGATCAATGCAAAATCGTGGCCTACGAAAATGAGATGACACAACGAGCTATACAATTTCAGAAAGTACTGGCCCAGAGGCGTTCATAGCAGAGAGTCCTGGCGAATCTTTGAAAGATCAACGTCTAACGACGAATGATGGAAGTATGATAATAAAATGATGATGAAGAATGGATTTTAGACGGATAAGATTTTGAATCAAAAAATCAGTTCACCGAAGTCAAATTAATGCAAGGAGATTATTGAATCAACCTGTCCTATTACAGAAGATTTCATAAGTCAATGACTTTAACTGATTTTATTTAATCAAAACCAGAGCGACAACGATTGAAAAGTAGAAAAGTCAGATCCGAGTGAAACGAGCCCGATAAAATTTTGATTCTTCTTTTCAATATAGTTGAAGTGGCTATTGACGAATATGTAAAGATCTGGATAACTATGAGGCAAAGAGCTCTGTATGTGTCTGAAGATATGCGGGCAGTACACACGCACGCACACATACAACCACCAAACACACACACACACACACACACACATATATATATATATTTATAGATAGATAGATAGATAGATAGATATAGATATTGGTTAAATGGTGAAGGCAATTCTACGTTGAAACAGCTACCCGATGAATATGCTCTTAATAGTCTTAATGATATAATTGTCAGTATTAAGAAACACAGAGTGCTGATTTAGAAAAAGAATGAACGAAATGAGAATAAGGATTTGCAACAGTTATTTTAGCCTTTGCATTACCGGCAGCTATCGATCATAGGTTGGATTCTTGCAGCAACCTTAATCTTAATTTCTTAATTGTATATTCCATTCTAAGCCAAACCCATTCACTGCATTATATATATATATATATATATATATATATATATATATATATATATATATATATATATATATATATATATATATATATATATATGAAGAGCTTTTACTTCCCCATCTCTTATGACATAGAAGGGGAATGCTTCCCTTCACTTTTGGCCCTTTGGGAATCAGATATAAATATATAAGATATGAAGATATATGCATGTATATCTGTATATTGTCCGGAAAGTAAGTGATTTGCTTCCTTGTTAATGCACTTGGTAGCAAAATCACTTTATACAATAAACATATCATATGATATTCAGCTAAAAAAAATACGTATCAGATTAAAGATTCATTGATCCTCATTAGTAGACGATCGGCTGGGTCGATATCTAGACAATAACGCTAGTTGTACAAATGATTGCGTGTTTTCAGAATTAAGGACGAAAGTTCGACCTTGGTTTCATTGCTCAATCATAAACTGCTGTCAAAAATTATTATCTTCTTGAGCTCTGTAGCAATCTCCTTTTTTTCGTTTAGATCAATAACAATCTTCTATAATTTTTTTAAGTCATAAGATCAGCTCTTAGAACATGAATTTGTTTTCATTAATTAAATTTTTGTTTCAGCAATTTACAATTATTATTAAGATCGCTGACGTAAACACACTGCTGCTTTTTAATTTTATTTCTAAAATTCGATAATGGTTCAGTAGTCAAACAAGTTATTGGATATTATCAAGCATAATCATAACTGACACAATTAATTAGGATGAAAATTATTTTTCAAATAACAGACAATAAGGTGTGATATTGATTATTTCAGCGCGTGGGAAAAATGATGTTTTTCCCCTGAAAAAATTGAACACGATTTTTAATATAAAAGCAGAATAATCCCTGAATAACGCAACAATGACATAATATAAACAGGAACACTGAAGCTAAATGCTAAAACTATTCGGTTTAAGATAGTAGAAATCAAAACTAGTTCAAATAAATTATCCACTGCTGAGATCTGCCATTAAATCTAATCGAGCGTCTCTATCAAATACAAGCTCAGGTTTCTTGAAGAATTGAATTAATACTGACTGAAGATTCCTTTGTCTGACCTAAATTTGAAACATTAATGACTTGTCTTGAAGTTGGAGCCAATATTTAGTTGCTTTTTATCACAACTTTGACTGGGTTGGTGTAAAAGTTGTGATAAAAATCAAGTAAAGATTGAAATCAGATAGAAATAAGTCAAGATGATAATAAAAAATTTGTTACAATACATAATCCAATAATATAAATTAATTGAACATTTAGATTGTTATCACAAGATGTAGACAATGTAAAGCTCTGTAAGAAAACTAATGTAGAATTGCTCTGAGTTTGGAAGCTTTTGGAAAAGCAGACACTATGTTTCCCATATACTCACCTATGAAGGGAAAACATGGAACCTAAACAAAAGATTGAAGCTCGACTCAAAAAACATGCAACGTGCACAGGATAGGATCATGTTTAGCATTACGTGGAAGGACCACATGGCATCAGAATTATGGAAAAACAGGGGTCAAAAATATTATGAAACGCATTACAAAATCCAAATGACAATTCATAGAACAAGATCGTCAGAAGACTACTATGTATCACAACTCACAACACATATCCCTAGATATCATGTGTGACATGGTGGCCAAATACACGATTTCAAAAAGAGCTGGCTCTTTCATGCCAATGATTGTGATGTTTGTTGAATTTTGGGAAGGTATATGTCCAGCGACAGATATTAAAAGAACTGATGACGATTGTGCCACATATTTTAAAAGTTGTCTTACATGAATACATTCCCACGTAGAAGGGCACATATACAAATGTATCTTAGTTATATATATAGAAAAAATTTGAAATATAAATCAAGACTTCACATTTAATTTTCACCAGGAGGCTGAATAAGATTTTTTCCAGACTATTGGTCTTCAGACGAGGCACACTTGCTATTGAAATCAGAGTAGGAATATCATGTTGCCCAAATATCTAAGTGGACTGTACCCGTCCACCTTGACAATCAGTATTCAAATTATCAAACTGCGATTGGCTGTGGTGAAGGATAGTTGAACAATGCAATTAGACGAAGCGAAGCCCCAGAATTATATTAGTAATTATATAAGGTTAATGCAAGGCAAACAAATTGATAAGGAATATGCTCTCTAATCATTCATTGTATTAAATGGGAAATGTCTGACTTGAAACTTAACATTTGAAAGCCTGGCTTTTAGTTACTGTTGAGCACTGACCATGGGTGTTGATAGAGAACGGGCAACAAGTTTAGGCACGATGTATCATGTTTTTTTCTAAAAATACGTCTGCAAAAGCCGTAATAGAATACTAGAAACGAGCAACGAGGAGTGAAGCAAGGCTAATATTTCTAATGCAGACGATTGTTCTAATCAAGGATTAAACAAAACTCAAGATTTTTCCATTATTCACTGCATACTTTTCTTTGTTTTCAATTATATCCCTCTCGCTCCTCATAGCTTCTGCATTCAACAACCATCATGCTTTCGCGAAGCTTGGTATGGTCTAATATCAGGTAACAATATAGGATATCCATTGAGAATAAACTATTAAGTCTACAAAGGTATATGTAGGGCAAGTCTTCAGAACCATTTCTCTTCAGTTGTCTATTAAGATATCAAATCTAGTGCTTAAAATGGGTGGGGCATTCAATAAGGATTGAACTCATCAGTGAAATGTCTGAGATCTAATCTGCCAGCTTGAAAACATTCATCCGATGGCGAGATGTTGAGGAATGGATTTACTTCATGGCCCCTGTTGTAAACGACAGAGAGGGACTCGAATTTATTATAATGGAAATAGTCAGTAGGATTTGGGTGCTCACCTCTGCTGTACTACGATAAACAATACTATGGTAGCTGAGTGAAGGTTTCAATTCTGCCTCGCGATACTGGATAGGATATTGGAATGTCTATAGCCACACTGAAGAGATGTAATACATCGAAACAGCTGTTTATGGATGACACAATAATATATATATATATATATATATATATATATATATATATATATATATAAAGAATTCTATCTCTAACCCACGTTGTTTTTATCACCATAGCTCACCAGTATATCCTTTTCAAGAACTCTTTTGATGAAACATAAAATGTACAGGTTACAAAATAAAATCAAAATCAAGACTTAATCTTTTGCTTGTTTTCTATGATATTACTCATTTAATAGTCGGCAAAAAGTGGTTTAAACATTGGTTAACGGTGAATTGTCACTCTTTATTCGAGGTATCAGATCGATAAATGTCACTAAAAGCAGTATCAGGTTTTTCGCTTTTTGTATTATGAAGAGTTGTATTTAGAAAGCCAGTGCCAACATGCATCTAAGAAAGATGAAAAAAAGCATTTGTAAAAGACGCACGAAAGATATTTTTTTTGTTTATTTATTTACGTTTCCAATGCAGGTTTCTATCTTGGTGTGTCACTGAAGGCACTAATTTAAAGCCAGAAGCTTGATTTTCTGAAACGGCTTATTCTGCCGTGTAAATACCACATGTCAGAGTTTCTATTCAGCGTTCAGAAGGGCAGAAGTCACTTGGCCGTCTTTTTAAGCGTTCAAGAAAAAAAAGATATCAACATCCACACTTTCACATTTCAGTAAACTCTCTCTCTCTCTCTCTCTCTCTCTCTCTCTCTCTCTCTCTCTCTGTCGATGCAACTGACGCAACACATTCTCATCAACAGAATAAGTGGGAAAAAAGTACAACGGAAATCATCGATAATCTCCAAACAAATAAATACGTATCAGGCTATGAACTTATCGATTCATGTGCATATATGCATATATATATATATATATATATATATATATATATATATATATATATATATATATATATATATATAGATAGATAGATAGATAGATAGATAGATTGATAGATAGATATGTGTATGTGTGTATGTGTATGCTTGCAAGGGTATATGTGTGTGTAAAAAGAGCCACATATGTACGTTGATACATAGTAAAAAAATTACTATTGACTTTCCAGGGAACGACTTTTCTCATCCCTTCAGAACACCGTTGATTATAGACGTGTCACTGTTAGGAGCAGAAAGACTTAATTATGTTCATTTAATTTTCTTTCAGTAATTAAATTCAGTTGATAGATTGTCAAATAAAGATATTGATTCTAAGCCAGAATTGTATATGTAAATGCATGTATGTGTAGATATATGATGATAAATGCATATGTGTGAGTGTGTCACCGTGAGATTGAAGACATATGTATGTGCCTATGTGCGTTATTCTATTTATGTGTACGTATAATAGTAGTTTGAAAAAATATATATCTTTCCCGTGCCTGGGAAAGATAACATCAGAGCCAGTTATCCTTAAGGGTTTGAAATCCCGACTCTCGGACTCCAAAGATAAGCATAATGGCTTTCTTCAGGTGTCGTCCAGAGATCGATTGAGATGTAAGGAGGGAGAGTTAGAAGAAGACTCATGTAGGGTCAAGCGAAACATATGGGAACAAAAAATAATTGTGAACCACACGGTCAGAAGCAAAGAAAGGAATATGAGAATTCTAACGGAAATAAGGAAGATATGCATTAGGATTTGTGACATGGTGAACAAAACAAAAATACAATGGAAATAAAAAGAAAGGTAGTTAAGCATAAAACGTGGACTTGAAATGGGGATCAGAGAAAGCCTACTAACAGACACGAGAGAGAGGACAGTTCTTGGTTTCTTCCGTGCATGCATATTGCGTGTCGTATAATCAGTTAATTGAAGCATGACGAAAAAATTGTGAAAAGTGACACTTGGAAAATGACACAAAACCACATACCTTCTCCTTATTTTCAAACTACTACATTATGATGCTTTAAAGATGCAATGTATATATCATGGTCTCGAGATTGGAACATGTCATTTCTAGAAGAACATTTTCACCGGAGCAAAAAAAAACATTTTAATTCTTAATTTTTTTATATGGCAGCAACCAATCTACGTTTGTTTGTGTGCTCAGGAAACATTGATTACCCAAAACAAATGACAGCTATCTACAGTATCAAAATATCAAATACATAAAGACAAACTATATATATATATATATATATATATATATATATATATATATATATCATCAGAAAAAAGTATTACATTTTTTTAGTCGAGTATGTTTAGTGATGAAGCGTGCAACAATCATTCCCTGGTGTTCTGCTGGAATGCAAAAAAAAACGAAAATACTTTGAGTTTGAAGTGATCAATAAAAAAAGATGGATTTTTGAAAAAAAACGAAAAGAAAAGCATTAATGCTACTGGACACAAACTAAGGTACTAATTTAGCATAATTTACAATGCAAATTGACTTCCCCAAAGGCTATATGGGATATAGAAGAAACGAAAGGAGGTTGTTTTTTTTATGGACATGATAAGGGACGAATCAAATTTTTCAATCTTTAATTCCATTAAAGCGGGCTGTATGCGTAATTGACGAATAGCCATCCACCTAGACAAACTTTAAACCTCGAAAATCCTTTGTTGACTGTTTTCGTGATGTTTTTGCTGACAGTTCGAAAGGAAAAAAACAAGTGAATAATTAGAGCTGACAGTCAACGGATAAAGGGACTGTATATATTTGGGCGACAACAAACAAAGAAACAAATAAATTGGCCATCTTGGAGAGAGCTACGTCTGATTCAGATTATCGACGTCGTATAGGTCACTTGCACAAACACAAACACACACACTCGTGTACATAGATAAACACACACATATACGGAATAACTTATTAACCATTCTCTCCCGACACGTACACTTTCTATTGGTGACTTATTCGGTAAGAGATCTTAGATTATCCTGTATGTTTTGTGCCTAATTACGATTCATTATTAATAACAGATGCGTTATAATTAACAGAAATAACGCAGAATACCCTATAATCCTCACCAAATAACAACAGGAGGATGACGAAAATGTAGAGGAAAATGGAAGTATATATCATACAAAATGTATTTTATCTTTCTGATTAAAGTGTCAGATTATGAAACTTCAGAAGTATAAATTACATTTTAGCTATATAATGATTCTGTTTTTGTCACTTGCATTCATCCCAGACTAATGACAACGTTCCACCGTTATTTCCAGTGCTACATACAGGGAGACAAGTGTAATTGTGTGCGTGCATGTATACATGCATGAGTGTGCATGTGTGTGTGTGTGTGTGTGAATGATAGCGAGTATGTGCATGTGTGTGTGTGTGTTGAATATGTGCATATGTTTTAAATTTGGTCGTAATTTTTTTTGTATGGAGGCTACGGAAATTCGTGGTTCATTGTACAAGATTTTTGGGAAATTGAAAGCAGCGAGGCATATAAAATTAAGGCCGGAAAAGACTTTGCAGTTGAAAGTGTGTATGTGAAATATATGCGTGTGTGTGTAATTTAAACGTAGAATTTTGGGGTGAAGGCTAGGGAAATGTGTGACTCTATTGTACAGGAGAGGTTCAGCTGTAACTTTCCTCAAAGGTTGGGGTTTGGAAAGCAGTTTGCATTCGGGGTCTGAAGGACTGGACTTTCTTTCGTTCGAGTGTTAGGAAAATAGGATTACGAAAACAAATAAAAAAGAGAAAAGGTTAGGAAAAACTGTTGGAATGATTTTAGACGGAGAAGGAAACAAAGGGGAAAAGTAAGAAAGAAAAAAAATTATGGTGATTAGGCAAGATATGAAAAACCTTGAAAGGAATCAAAAAAGGAAAAAACACGATTATAATGTTACAGTGATCAAGTTTGCCACGTGAAGAGATGAACACATCAATTTCTCTCCAGCGCTAAGACAGTGGAGTATTCTAGTCGAAGACTTTCGGCGCCTAACAAAGACAACCCCTTACTACATCAAATGATATGTCTGTCTGTCGGTCTGTATGTCTGCTGGTCTTTCTTTTATCTCTTTTGTCAGGAACAAACGACACATGAACAATGAATACTTTTCAAACGCGAAATGAAAGCATGTACTCTTTAAGATAGATAATATTGGCGTCCGTGATTCAACTTGCAATTGCTCCTTCACTGTTTCTGTATTGGAATTTTGCCACTAAGCACCAGTTAGAAGCACTTGTTCCACCAAACCCAAGACAAACGCAGGAGATCTTCAAGGGAAAGGAAGACGAAAACGATCGAAACAGTTAATTTCAGGGGAGATCAGAGTTTGATATTACCCAAAAGCCGAATAATGCTACCCTATTCTTGTTTTGCAAATAAATGTGAATAAAATGCAAAATTATGATTCATCTTCAGAACTGTCTCTTCATCGATTAAAATTATTTCAGCTGTCATTCTCATCAGTTATTGACGTCCACAATATTCATCATTTTAGATATTATCTTGACCTTCACAAAATATTTTAGGCCACTGTAATATACATTCTTGTGATATGAATTCTACACTTCTTTTTTCGATAGTTATGAAAATATTTGTTTTGTTCTATTCAACTAATAATTTCGAATTAATGTGCAGCTTCTTTTTTCCTAACCATCTAAAAAAAGGTCTGAAAAGATGTATACTTCAAGCTATGTAAAACAGCAAACCGGATTGAATCTTATTGAGGCTGTTTGACATACTGGTTGGGCATATCTCGTACGTCATACATTTGCAATGTGTTTCGACATGTATATACCAGATGTAATTATCCGATAGCCACATCTCGTATATGTATGAGATAGTGTTACCCAACATAAATTTTAGTATGTCAACATAGGACCGATTTTTTTTATCAAAGTTTCACAAGATGGAGATTATCTCCAGTGCAGGGCTCGAGCGTTTCTCTTAGTCGAATTCTGATTCATGCACGGGAATTCCATTGTGTTCATTAGTCAGTTTAAAAGAAAATAATCAATTTTAAGACATCCAACCACTCAGGTATCTAGATATAGCAGTGATTATCACAGGGGCACTTTACCCCCAAAAGTTGACTTTCCTTGGGGTTTGGATAGGGTCGGAATTTCAATCAGTGAGGGAACAGATGTATGAAATATACTGATGAAAGAATTAAGAGGATACTTTTTAGAATAGAGAGGTAATTGAGGAATGCTGGGATCAAAAAGAGAGGAATATGATTTTTGACACTGAAAATCGCTGATCTTCGGCCATTTCTGAAGAAATTCAGTTAATCTCCCATTCATCCATCAGAGATTGAGTTTCACACATTTCTGAATATTTTGCCTCATCTGATATTTGAATAATTTTTGGAACTGTGTCCAGAAACTGCCACCAAAGCATTCAACACAGTTTCCTTCTGCAATGAATTTATCACGCATACTGACCACACCAATGAAGCTAAGATGCTGAAATTTTAAAGATTTGTTCCTTATTATGTCCAGAAAAAGTGTGTCTTTTTTAAAAAATCCTTCTTAGTTTGTTTTTAGATTGATGATCGATTTGCAATCTGATTTCATGCTAAATTTTACTTCGATAGAATCTGGCAGTATCTATGCACACTACCAAAAGACGTCGCTTACATGATGTTTTCTTTTTAATGAATACCAAGGTCCCCTTTGGTTTTTAATCAATTCAAGTAAAACAGATATGTTTTGGTAAAATCTCTCCGTTCCTCAGGACCATATTTGTGAGAAAGTCAGATTACCTTGAAGGGGGCCCTAAAATTTCATGAAATAAACTTATCATCACCAAGTTTGAACCCTCAGTGCCCGGTTTTTGGTAAATTTCTGTTACGATTGTAACGGATCTGCCGAACGTTGTTTCCTACCATATTCTCAATCAATCAACGACATGTGATTGAACAAAGCTTTGTTGACATTATAACTAACTCCCATTGATGGAAAATGGCCTAAAATGAAAGACACTTTGGGAAAAGCGGAATCGATTAGGTTCCATCTGAATAATCAAGTATTGCCGTAACCTGCTAATCCCTGGTGGAGCTGAAAAACTAGTTTCCTGCCTCGCAATTGAACTACTGTTTATCTTTTCTTTATTTTCAATATTTTTTTGTTGTGGCGTGTTTGGATAAACAGTCACCATGCTGTACCCAGAACCGCCATTATGATTGGCTATTGAACGAAATTCGGTTGGAAACTCAGGCTTTTTCGGATGAAAGCTGTTTGGCTCTCCTAAACAAATAAAGGAATATTTCCATGGCACGCCATTACCTTGCAGGCTAATCGAATATCGGCTTGGCCTATGCCATCAATTGCTACTTTGGGATTACTATGCATTATTATTATTATTATTATTATTATTATTATTATTATTATTATTATTATTATTATTATTATTATTATTATCATTTGATTGTCACACATTACGAAACATATTTTATTCAAACATCATCATTGTTGTTATCATCATCAGTAGTAAAATAATTATTATCAATATTATCACGACTATTATTATTCAATTGTCACACTGTAGTAAACAGTATATTTTATTCAAATATTATTATTATTATTATTATTATTATCATTATTATTATTATTATATTCAATTATGTATTTTTTGTATATTTGTTTACTTTTCACACCATTAATATGTGACGTCTCTTGCAAAAGATTGACGGTTCATGAATGTCATCAATGCTCTGAAACTCTTTTAAATATTTGAGTTGATACAAATAGTTCTTTTGTCTTGGTAATTTTAATCATTCCCTGTTTTTGTGGACATTATAATGTTTTCGCAGTGTTGTTCTGGACTGTCCTGAATATTTATGTAATTATGCATACATATTTCAACTTAATGTTCCACAAAGTTTCATAATTAACTGACAAGGTGGAGATAATTTTCCAGATTGTTGCTCACTTTCGTTTTCACTCTGCGATATGATAAAAATTGGTCATACCTTATTTGACACCTTTTTGGGGATAAGAGATTTAGTTTATCGATTGGATCGTGCAATATGTTAAAATTCAATAATCAATAGAATTGTATTTCAATTTTCTATGACAGTTCATTGTTAATTGATTTTGATTCCCAGTAGATGACCGTTTCTACCCAGTCATCATTATTCATTTTATGCTCTCTGAACTGTTACAGAAAATACTGACAAATTTTTAGCACTTTTGACAGTCATCTCAGGAATAGAAATAGTCCTCATTCCAACAATATCGTTTGTAATGGGTCTTTGGGGGAGTTTGGGGGCTTGAATGGTTATAGGCACAATGATTGCTTTCATGTTTAATAATTTTTGTAGTCTTCCAATATTGTCTGTATTTTCATTCTCTTTCCATTTCATACTATGGTCCGTTGGAAAGTCTTCATGAACTATTTCACTGACTGTTTATCTTTTTAATGCTATTTTGCGTATATACTTATAGTTCAGTTTATCCCGAGAGATTAATTGCAAGTCACCTTGATATTCCAGTGCTCTCTTTAGTTGCCTAGTTCTTTTCTCAGTGGTGTTATCTTGATGGTTTTATTTCCATCTCAGATTTCTATTTCTTCCAGTTCCAAGTGCCCCAATAACAAGGTAAACAAGTGCCACCCCTTATGTTCCATGATCGAAGGACCGTATTTAACATCATGGTCCCGATTCCTAGAAAAAATCTTTTGAAGTTATTTATAGTCCATATCTGGTTGGATAGGAGCTATTGTGCAGGCAGCACATAGAGAACTGACACTGTCTAAGGTAGATGATCATAATGTTTTGGCTCATCCTCCTCTCTGTGAGTGCGCGTTTGTGCATGAGTGTACATGAACATGCAGACACACATACGTGAATATATACGTATAGAATATTTTTTTCCTACAAATTTTTCATAGTTGGCTATTAATGAATGAAAATCATGTTCTACTGTTCCATAGTATGGTTATAAAATCGGGCCTGGGTTTACTATTATCATTAACAAACGAAACATCATACTGAATAAAGAAATCTCATCTGCATGCAATACGAATTATCTCTTCAATCGAAAACGGTTGAATGAATCATAAACTAAATCGATGCACGGGTGCGATACATATATATATATATATATATATATATATATATATATATATATATATATATATATATATATATATATATATATATATATATATGCAGTTGTATTCCTTTCCTGACTCATAAAATTACGAAGCAATATGATGCTCTGCATTTCCTCACGGCAAATCGATTTTCTGGTATTGTTAGCATTGGGAGCAATTTTCAGTCTTCTCTAACTGGTTGCATAGCGATTTCATCCTGTCCCTATATAGGAGATATAGACTCTCAACGTTGGAAAACACCGGCAGGTTTCCTCCCCCTGGTATGTATATTCAAAGAAAACATTCGAATTGTTATTACAGTTATTCTATCTTTCAATCGTTGGGGTATTGTTGCCTTTGCAATAACAAATGATCCAGTCGTATTATTTGTGCATTTACTGGATTGACAGACATTCAGATGGTTTTTATTGAAGGTCGGAATTTTTACCTTGGGATTTATTGCCATAAACCTTTCTATATTTGCATAATGTAACCACTAGAACTTGGATTGTAAACCGGGAATCATGAGGATATCTGACCGTTATATAGTCATTATAATGATTAGGAAAACGTTGATAACAAGAGTGTTGGGAAAATGACGTTAGAACTCTCAATCAAATAAACCTATCTGTAATACAGTACCTGGTAACACAAATCATGTCTTCGAATACTAACGATTGCATTTTCTAGATCTATACGTAGAGATACCTCCCGCCAAAAAAGGTGTCATTAAATTCACTTACGTGTAAAATGCAGGGGGGCAAAACTATTATAGAACCGTCTGTAGCTAATATACACACTAAAGTTTCTGCAAAATATGGCAATATTCTTATCAGATAATTTGCTCTCCGCATCTTAGAAATTTCCACAAAATAAGCTGCTATTGATCCTTAAATTCACGGAATTTTTACGTAACAGATAATATCATGGTTAGGATTTATTAAACAAAAATTTTCAAAAAATGTATAATCTCTAAATGTCGCATATAGAATAGTTTGATATAATGACCTCAGGGAAAAAATAATTTATGTACGTATTGAAACGAAGACTGCACTTGACACCGGACTTCTTTCATCGTTGCCTGCAGAATTTACCACTATTTCAGATTTCATTTAGTTATAGACGTCGTCTACATTGAAATACTAAATATGTCTGACTGTGAGGAGAAATAATTGATGGGTAAGTGTTGGATTTGAATTGGGTAGCTGAATTGCGCCATAGAAATGATGAAAAATTCCTTGACTCAGTCTGTAAAGGAAATGTTCATCATTCTTTTGATGCAATTGTGCGTATTCCACCCGGTTATATGTCTACCTTTAGAAAGGCAGAATACATAACTTATAAGTCGGTCTTTTTTGTAAATTAATCTCGTACCAAGGACATCGTGAACACAACGGAAGAAATATTCAAGCAACAGAGAATGACAAAAATTCACCTTTGCTTATGGCAATCTTCTAGTAATAAATAATTCTACTTTTGTGTGCCTGACTTAGGAATAATTACATTCTGACTTTTTTTGTAATTTTATTACACACTTTATTTAAAATGAGAATCGAAAGAGCTTTAAAATGTCTGGTGTTGAAATATTACTTGGTTTTAATGCAGTTTTGGAGATTAGCTTTTAAAGAGTAAAAGCTAGTCTGAAGTTAGTCGTTGGTACTTTTTGTATCAAAGCTGATTCAGCTGTCTTCAGGAGAAAGCAGAACAGGGTTTAACAAAACTATATTTATAATATCCAATGGAAACATTGGAAAATCAAAAGGGGTGAAATAGTTATCCCCTTTAAGCCGAACTATAGGAACACTGATACACCATATGCAAAGGAAAAGAAGGAATATATAATGGACAATACCCGTAGATATAAGGACTCTCATAACCGTCTCCTTGCTAGATAGGTAATCTATAAGCAGAGTGAGAAGATGGAAGTGTGGTGCCTCAACTTTTGGGACGATTTTCAAGTTGGGCTAATACTAGATTCAATTAGGAATGTTTTTCTTAGCTAACCAGGAAGAGCATTGTATAGCAACCATAGAAGAAACAATATGGAACCACATCTGTTACAATTTTTTCTCAGTCTGTGTAGTGGGCGGTGTTTGAATTGATCAAAGCCGGCTGGTATGATGATGATAATTTCCTATTCGTCATCTGCTGGTGGCCACAACTATCTGAAAGTGACGCTTTCCTATAAACACATTTTGAGAGGTGAAATGGTGTAAAGCAAAGAAGCACTTACCAAAGTTTTGCTTGGGAAAAACTTTTGAGCGTTCCCACACCCAAGAATGGAGAAGTGTTAGGTTGAATAGTCAGAAGTTTAGATGGTGAGATGTATTGTGCTGCGGTAGATATATAAAAAGAGTCAATGCTGCATGTAAACCTTCTCACGGCAAAACAAACTCCAAACAGATTTCTGTTTTTCTCCTTTTCTTGTTAGAGTGAAAATTATGATATGAAGGAAAATATCATGAGAAAAAAATCATCAGTCATAAAAAACATCCACCTTTTTCTATGTAGAATGCTGTCAATTCGATTTGCTGTAAATCAAAGTTTGTAAAAACAAGAATAACATTACTATTAGAGATCTTAGAATGAGCATAAGTCTCCCTGATATAATTGGCAGTATATTCATCAAGTGTTTAGATTGAAATTAAGAAGCATTTACTTATACAAGATGACAGGGTAAAGTCACTTTCATTAATTTATTCATTAGAGAGTCGGAGCTTTAATTACTTCTAATTGATTTAAACTACGCCGACCACCTCACTTTGAACCGCTTCCGTTTAGCTTAGACGATCTAGAATGATTCACTCCGATCATATTATCTTAATAGAAATTTATTCATCGAAATAGCGTCTGATTAGGTTATCCGTGGTTTGATTGAGACGATAACCAGGGAAATAATTTGGTCTCTCAAGGAGGAATTTTCAGCACATGGGTCAGTTGATTTTTCACAAATAACAAAAGGCAAATTTAGTTTTTTTAGGAATATTGGAGATTAAGAAAATAATTTTGCAAGCAGTAGGCGTACACCTCTGATGTATATGGCACTAATAATTGTAACTTGTTTCTCGTATTCATTTCAAATTACACTCTTTGTAGAATAATCAAACATCAAGATCATAGTTGTGCGATCCAGACAACAGAGAGCAACTGACCTTTGTCCCAAAACATCTGGCGAAGCAGTGTGAAATTACTTGCAGGTTAGTGTAATCCGGACGAAATTCATATGAGCATAATCATTTGAAAGCGTGTACAATTTCGAAAACACACAAACCTATATCTACTTTTGTATGTATACATGAATACATGTATGATACATTAGCCAAAGAGCTATATTACATTGGCAGTCACTATTTGAATAGATTGTAGATTGGAGTTCTATCATGACAGCCTGGATCTAGACTAATATACATTAATGAATACAAACGTACGCACATCAGTCAAGAAATGAATTCAAATGCTGCATGAGAAATTGTTATTAATATACCAAGTTGAGAATGAAAACATAGATGAATCAAGATTGATGGAGACAGATATGGATAGAGCAATATATATATATATATATATATAGAGAGAGAGAGAGAGAGAGGGGGAGATAGACAGACTGACGGACCGACAGAGAGGTACACACACACACGCACATCCATATATATATATATATATATATATATATATATATATATATATATATATATATATATATATATATATATATATCAAGCAAAGTAATGATTTGCTAGGATAGGTTTCTGACCATTGATATTTACAAATTTGGTTTAGTTTGTCATACGGCAATAATTATGAGCCACCGAGGAAAGATCGAAATGACTACAGTATTTATCTGCGAGAAAAACATCTTAACCATCGATATTTATCTTAGGGAGGCACACAGCAATAATTGTGCAACATCTACATCTATGTCAACTGAGTGAATTGACAAACATGGTGTATGTTCCCTTCCTGAATGAAGCCTTTCGGTCTAGGGTGTGCGAGTTTGAAAGTCCGAAACTCATTTCTTATAGAAGATAACGCTGCTTCACAATTGTTTTAAGTAACCCTAATCTAATATACCCACATGAAAAGATTATATTATACTTTGCTAGTAACAGGGTTCCTGCAAAGATATATTCCTAAAATATCTCCAACCCAGAAATATATTGTTTTGAAACTCTAAACCGGTCAATTCAGTGTTAATGGTTTGAAAGACTAGCTTTTACACCAAATATATCCACTGAAATCATCGTAAGCAAAATGAGAATCCAGCTAAGATTGAACCCCGGACAATAGTACAGCGCGTTCAGCTTTGTAACCATTGATATCTACAAAACTGATTTGATGGCAGTGCAAGGCGACTAGTGCATTACACCAAGTATGAATCGAGCTCAACACAGAATTAATGGTCTATACAACAACTTACCGATTCTGTTTCTCATCTTACGCATGCACGTAATCAATTTCCTCTCCTTTTTCAAGAATTTACTCCGTGATTCTAGAGTACTTTATTCAATATATCAAAACACAAGACGAATTAGAGCAATGCCAGGATAATCTATTCATCTTTTTCTCTCATAAACTGCATAAAACTTGATAGATTCTGGCATAAAATGGAATAATATATAATGAAATATTACAGCTTTTCACATCTCAATTACATTTGGTTTAGGTTTAGAAACCTTTGCGGAAATAAAAAAAACTTATCATTTCCTTCAATTTGATATTTATATTTAGTTATGTCGGCACGTTCTCCAAAAAAGCATACAACTATTCAAAAATCATGTTAAATTGAATACTTATTTATAGTAAGTGTCATGTAAAGGTAGACATGTTTCCTGAAAAAGAATCATGGTCGCCATCGAAAATGTTCACAGCCCGATCCAGGGTGTAAATATTATTTTTATGGTGTGTGCTTGCATATGCGTTGTGCATTCGTCTTCTTACACCAATATGAATGTTCTGAATGCATTGATAATCATAAGACGTTTAGATTTAAAATGTGCTTTTCGGAATGGATCTTTTTCATATATTTGAATGAATGAGTGAGCAACCGTTTTATCACGTCCTGAATGATATCATCGATAGGCTATAGGTCACATTGGCTAATCGACTTGGATAATCACGATACGAAATGATCGTGCAGTAGCGCTAGTCGCCTGGATTGTCGAATTATTTCACATAACATAATTATTTCGCAAACATCGATGAACTAGCAGAGACATGTGAAATCCGCAGGGGACAGTCATAGCTAGCCTGAGGACATTATTTTACTTTTCAGGCTTATGGGATAGATCCTCATCAACACTAACTATGGGAGCAACAAGTTTGCTGAAACTGATGAAAAATAGTCATGTCAAGATAACTAGTCCAAAGATTCATTTCCCTACTTTGTTACTCCCAATGAACAACAGAGGCATACCAGTGAAGGATTAGTTCATCAAGATATCTAGCTGCGTTATGAGGGATCATAAAATTGATAAAAGTAGCTTCGCTGTAGTCTCAACGTGAGTCTATCGATAATGATTTTCATGGAGGTAAAATTTACGCTACGCCATCCCTGAAATTCGACATAGAACACACACACACACACACACACACACACACACACACACACACACAAACATATATATGTATATGTATATGTAAATATATGTATATATATATATATATGTGTGTATATATATATATATATATATATATATATATATATATAAGTATAAGTATCAAGAAATGAATATGGTCCGACGGAATTGTTATGAATTGCGTTATACTTTATTGAAACACTCATTTAAAATGATTTCCTGTAATTGCCCAGTTAATATATATCTCATTATTTATTCTATTTACGTTGTTTAGAACAATATATTAACCATATGATGAGAAGATATTATATTTCATAATCTTATATATATATATATATATATATATATATATATATATATATATATATATATATATATATATATATGTATGTATGTATATATATGAAGATAAAAACAGAACCTTGTTTATTTTCTATATAGATGTGAGGATAGACATATAAGGAGGGATAGTCACAGATATTGGAAAAGATAGAAAGATCGATCGATAGATAGATGGATGGATAGATTCTCTGAAGAAGTAGATAAATAGAGATATGATAGATGGAGGTATGAGGTTAGAGATATGAGGTTGTATATTTAGTGATAAATATGAGGAAAAATAAACATAGGGATATTGATAGATAGAGATAAAGGGATAGCTCTCTCTCTCTCTCTCTCTCACTCTCTCTCTCTTTCTCTCTCTCTCTCTCTCTATATATATATATATGTATATATATATATATATATATATATATACATATGTATATATATATATAGAGAGAGAGAGAGGGGGGACAGAAAGAAAGAGAGAGACTAATTGATTGATGGATAGATGTATGTGAACCGAGATAGATTAGAGTTATATACAGATAAGAACTGACTCAGATGGATAGATAGATAGATAGACAAATAGATCGATAGATAGATAGGTAGATTACCACATGGATATTCCCTTCATGTAGACATATATCAGCACATCGGTTATAATTCGATTCCGATGTATGAACATGCAAATTGTCTCCGTTACAATCAACATTGAATCAATAAACTCAGTGTAAAGGCAGCACATGCATGTCTACAAATATTTGCGCATCAACTCTATTGAAGTCAGTTGTGCTACTGTTGGGAAGTTAAAGGGAAATAACTCTAAGAATATTTCATGCTTTCCATTCGCGTTCTCCAAAAAAATATATTGTGAAATGATTAGATATCTTTTTTCCAATTTCGTGTACACACACACACACACACACACACACACACACACACACACACACACACATATATATATATATATATATATATATATATGTATATATATATATGTATATATATATATATATATATATATATATATATATATATATATATATATATATATATATATGTATATATATACAAAGCAAGTCACGTCGTTAGTTATATTTACTGATCCCCAATCGTTAAAAACGTGTTTGGGTAATTCATGTAAGCTCTGGGTTTGTATCTAGTTTTTTTTTGTTTTTTGTTTTTTAATGATCCCTAGTAAAAAATAACATCTATATACTCTACATTATGATGATATGCTACGTATGATAACAAAGTACACGTTACACAAAAGTTATACATCGAAAACATAGCTGACAGAGAGGTGGTTTTGATCAATACTATTGGGATGCCATGCTGATAGTACAGCTTTGTTTTTAAAAAAAAACAGAACAGTTTTCATGGTAACTGCTGATGGACCGTAGAAATGGATTGGCCGAATATTCCTGACTAAATGAAAGATGAGAAGAATAATTCGAGTTGCCCCAAACTAAGTTGTTATGCTTCTTTCCGTACTTGGGCAACAGAAACACTGTCTTCATGAATTGCTTGAATGGGCAAGGGATTACTTCGGCAAGGGATTCATGGGGATGATAGGCTTGCGTTGGTAGACAATTTTTTTTGGGGGGGCAAGGGTCAAAAATGCCAATCGATACTCCCTTTTTCACTTACTTTGATACTTCTGTATATTTTTGTTTGTAAAAATAAAATAAAAATGTACTATTAAAATACTAATTTCAAAATATCATTGTTGACCAACATTATCAGGAGGACGTATTGATGGAATATTTGCTCTAAAAGGGTCCGGTTGTCCGAAAATGTTTGGGAAATACTGTTGTAATGGAATTATGACATTTTTTTAAATTTACACTCAATCATATTTGACCACTGAATAACGAATTAAACCTGTGGTCGTTACTTGGGTCATTCGGCCTATTAGTTGGCGATATAAGCCCTCAACTGGGCGATAGACTCATGACTGGATCGCAACGTATGGCTGTCTTCGTCGCAATAGAGTATTTTGATATTTTCAAAGTGCTATTCTCTTTCGTTACGGTTTAACAAATTTACTCTCAGGAAATTTTCAAAAATTGACGCTATCCATAAAAAAGTTGGCACCCACTAGATTGATCGAATTTTAATTGGTTGCTAGCTTGGTTTCATGGTACATTTTTTATTCTTTAATTCAGTATGGAAATTATAAGATATCTGAATCAATAAAATTAGTAATAACATGCATATAGTTATCGATACAGTCGTTGCTTAAGGCTAGTTTTTTTTTTTAAGTTAGATTATTTGGAACATTATTCTCAATATATTTGTTGAAGACTACTGACCGTTTTTTTTTATTTTTCTTTCTAATATGCTTGTCTTATTTTTCAGTTTGCTTCCCTATCTCTTTGATTTTCTGGGACAAAATCTTGTTCAAATACTTCTTTGTGGTTTTTGCGAACATGTGTGTCCAGGGGGGTATGGCTGAGGGAGGGATTGGGGTGGAGTGGATCTCTGAGATCTTAACGAATAGTTGCTCGCCTATTTCATTCCTACTAACATTATTCAATAACTCGCCATCATAGTCCATAAATGATCGACCGTGAAGACAAAATTTGGGTTCATGTTGATTAATTCCATCGAAAAATGAATATGGATTGAGTGATCTCTATTTATGACATCACTAGCATCCCCCCCTAAAATATCCAAAATAAAGAAAATATTATGATTAAACCTGTCAATATAAATCCCGTAGAAGGTCAAAGAGAGGCCCCCAGTGGAGGATCGATGCTGATTTTCAAGTCCGTAGACAAAATAGGATGGCCAGGAGTGCTCGAATACACGAACGCATGCACATATAAAAAAACATAGAAATGTTTGCTGTATTTGGTTACTGCCACTGTTCTACATATCTCAATAAATCTTGGAGAGGCCCTCTAGGAGCTAAGACCCCATCGTCCCCCAAATCTTCACCTTTGCATCTGTGTGCGTCAATGTCTCTATGGTTAGGGTAACCAAGTCAGATATTATGCGAAAATGGGGGACCTACTATGGATCGAATTTCCCAGACGGACTAGATATCCAAACCGTTATCCTTTGAATGTCTTCTTACGCGAGCAAGACAGTGTCATATTCCTGATAGTAATTTGTAATGAAATCTGTATTAACATAATTGATTATAATATGCAATTATTCTGTACTTTATCATTTCATGCAAATGCTTGGCAACCCTGAGTCTATTTCACCTACTGCAAACACTAAAGACCTAGCAAAGACATGTGAAGCCCGGAGGGGAGGACTGTTGCCGTAACCAGCGTAAGAGCTCTAATTCATCCTCTATGAACAACCGTGTCATGCCAGCGACAATATTAGAAGGAATGCGTATGTGTTCAGAATAAATTGAATTAGATTCACTCTAGTTTCAAAGTAAGTTTAACTATAACATTTTTCGTGTAGGTAACATTTATGCGTCTCTATCCCTGGAATCAGACACGCGCTGACATAGATGAATATGCATATATATTTACGGGCACGAATACATAATGTGTACACAAACTCGTGCATGCATCCCCCCACACACACATACATGTATACATGTGTGTGTGTGTGTGTGTGTGTGTGTAAATGTCCCTCTTGACGACCTTAAACACTTGTCCCAGCATTCCTTCCACTTTTCAGGATAATCTGCAACGTCTTTTATCTAGATCGCCGCGTGATATCTAGTTGCAATCTTCATGGTCGGATATCCCCTCCGTTTCAATTGCATCTCAGCGCTACTAGATATCGTAGGGAGCGAAATCCGGATTGGCTCTCTTGGTTAATGAGACATTTTGCCAAGAAACCTAGCACGAAACATAAATATGAATCAATGTGAACGGGACAGTCACTCAGTAC